>JBAMCG010000068.1:10065000-10665000 GCA_037075325.1 Drosophila mayaguana | reverse complement strand
CTCCTCCTCGGGTGTCATCAGCTGCAATATAGAGATGGGAAGCGATGGAAGAAGAGTATCAAATACCAGAACTAAACCAAAAGCAGCTCAATGGGAAACAGTTCAATACAGAACAGAATTTTATTTTGGGTATAGAATTTCGTGCAGCTGGGCATGTATATGTCTAATGCTAATCAGTAGATAATTTTCGTTTAAGAGAAAATAAAATGCATAAATTAAAATTATAGATTTATTTTTGAAAATTAAATTAACGCTCTTTCATCTGCTTGCGAGCGAGAATTCTCGAATCGAAGAAGAGAATTATCATTAACAACGAGAACTTAACATTTCTATTAACAGTCAGAAGACTTAAATATATCAATGTTAAAGCTCTGTAGAAGCTTAACAGAACAATGGTCATATCTGGATATTTTGACAAGTGACATTACGAAAAAGAAATTTATCTATAAGCAAATGTTAAACAAATGTTGCTGTTGAAAGTAACTGTTAGGCGTCTCTGGGATAATTTTATATTGCGTACAGCCATTAGACATATACATGTCAAAAGCGGGATACATTAAAACTGTTTCTGTTAGTGTTTGGTGTGTGCTTTAACTTTAGTAATTTGAAACCAATCATATCTTGAAACGATTCGCAGGCTCCTAACCCTGCCCTCTGGATGGCGCATACAGTTCGGCAACAATGTCAATTTTATATTCGAGACGGACGATGTGCGTCACGCTTCCCCGGCAACCATATCACGCATGGGCATTGTCAACATGAGGTAAGTGATTTTGGTGGGAATAAATAAAAGAGAGTGGATAACATTGGTTACTCACTGAATACCACTCTAAATAGCTACGACTGTTATCCACTGACTGAAGTACTCAAGCATGAGCTGGAAAAGGAACCATATGGCGATCTACTGCAAAGCTACATTGAAGAAAATTTCAGAATAGCCTACGACTGGCTCCAAAATGAGCAATTGTTGGGGTAAGTAGAGTAGCATAGCATATCTAATTAATTTAAAATATAAAAATTGAATAGTTCCTTCACAATGTCAACTGTTAGCCTTAACATAGAGAATTCATCTTTAAAAGCTTGCTAATTATTTACATAAAAAACTTTGAATTCTTATCTATTTCCCCTTTAGTCAAGTGCCTGGTATAAGTCGGTCCAGTTTGCTACGCTCCCTGCTGCTGCAGCTGCACAACAGTCAGACGATCGAGGAGTATGGAGCAGCCACATTACGCACAATGCTCGGCTATGTTCCCAGCGAGAGACAGCGAGAGTTCGCACAGCTGGTGCTGCAGCGAGCCAACCTCTATGTGGCACAGCCCAATCATGCCGAGCTGAGCTACTACGACCCGCAGCGCAAAGCACTGGAGCAGCATGTGGTGGGCGCCATAGAGACGCCCGAGAATGGCAGTCAGCTCATTGTGACAGCTTATGTTAAATCATATCTGAGTATTATCAATTCGCTGCTGGAGCTGCCGGCTGGACGTGCGACGCCTTTCATATTGGTCGGTCCCAGTGGAGCGGGCAAGACGCTGCTGCTGGAGCAGGCGCTGCTAGAGTGCTCGGGCTACCAGCTGGCCAGCATCAATTGCTCCACACAGCTGACCGCTGGCTACGTGCTGCACACGCTGCGCACGCACTGCGTCACGGTGAGCGGCGTGCGTGGGCGGGAATATAAGCCGAAGCAGTCGAGGCTGGTGCTGTTCATGAAGAATCTGGACTTGTGCCAGCTGGATGCCTGGGGCGCCTGCGAGATTGTCGAGCTGCTGCTGCAACTGGTGCAGCGCGGCGGCTTCTATGCGGAAAATCTGGAATGGATCAGCGTCAGTGGGCTGCAAATTTGTGCGTCCATTAGTGGCAATTTGTCAAAAATTTCACCCCGCTACCTGGCCATCAATCAGTACGTGCGCGTGGCCCGGCCGAGTGCTGCTGATATGCTGGCCATCGTTCAGTGCCGCCTCGAGCCGCTGCTGCGTACGCACTTCGTGCCACAGCCTGGCAGTCCCATCAATTTGCAGCACGTCAGCGAGTGTCTAATGGAGTGCTTTGAAAAGGTAAAGTCGGTTGCCTGCTGCATTTGCTTTCAGCCTGATTTGCTTAGCTGGATTTCTCTATTTGCAGCTTCGGGCAGTTTTTACTGCGTCCACTAGTCAACAGCAGCAGCAGCAGCAGCAGCAGCAGCAGCAGCAGTTGCATTATCAGTTTAGCCCCAAGTGCATTATGAAGCTCTTGGCGGCTCTCGTTTACTATCCGTCCACAGACTTCAATGAGGTAAGTGACTGCGTTTTCTGCTAATTGAATTGCCTCACTTGTGCCATTTCTCTGTTCATTCGTAGGCTTTGCATTTCGAGTTGTTGGGCTTGTTTAGAGATCGTTTGAACAGCGAGGAGCATGTGCAGCAATTTGAGTCTATTCTGAAGCAAACTATGCGCAAATATCTCGGCAAGGAGGTTGGTGTAAATATTATTAAAAATCTCTCTACGATTTCTGTCAAATGATTCAAATCTTTATATTTATAGAAAATCTACTATGTGCCCAAGTCGCCAATGTCTAAAGGACAACTGCAAGGACTTGCTCACGATGAGTGGCTGGAGGAGGTGCAAAGGCAAATTACAATATGCAGTAAGTGCTGTATATTCTTTTGAATGTCATAGCATACATATTATATCAATCAATATTATGCAGAGAAATTTTAAAAATTTTGAATTAAAATTAATACTTATGACTGCACTTTCTATTTTGATCAGATTATTTCCTATATTTGCAAGCATTTCTCATATAATTTACAACTCTCCACTTAGTTTCTGATACACCTAAGCTAGTCGTAGACTTATTTAATTTTTCTATAAATATAATTTTATTCTATTTAATTAGTCATTCTTATAACCTCAATCTAATTTCATTTTAGTTAAGACAAATCCCTCTAAGCCAATCTCCATTCGCCTATTCTATTTTACATCTTATATATCACACAAATCACAGCTAAAGTTCACATTCGCCTAAAAACTATGCGCAGCAAAGAAAATTTTAGCCCTCTGCCGTTTCAAGATATGAGTAGTTCAGAGAGGTTTGAAAATAAAAAAAGAAATAGTGGAAAATAGACAAAAATAATACAATATGAATCGGGATAACTACACTGGGCCTTGGCGTCTGTTTGCGAAATCGATCCCGCTCTCGTTCCATTTGTCGATATTCGGGATTCATGCGTTTGATGCGCTTGCGCTCCCTATCGCGTTCCCGCATGATGAACTTTTGGCGTGCCTCCTCTTCGGGGGTCATCCACTGGAAGTACATAGAGAACGGGTTGAAAATAATAGAAACAGTTTCGAAACGCAGAAGTACAATTTTTTAAATGTTGAAAATTAATAAGAATAGTACGAAGTAAACGTAGAAGTCAACTTCTATTAGGTAAAAGCAAATAGTTGTTAGTGTATAGATGAATCTTAAAGCTAAGCTGTTAACTTAAATCTGTTAATCATATGATGAGAATTATATAATTGGAATCTGTTAAGATAACGTTATTCTCAGCTTACTCTAAAGTCTAGCTGTTAAATCTATGTTAACTTTGTATACTGGCTATTTAAAAATCCTTTAACTCCCATCTCTAGATACCGAAAGCTATAGCATTTCGGCACCCATAACGGAGGAGCTGCTGCAGCACACAGCCAAAGTAGCACGAGTCCTCTCCCGCAACGATGCACACTTGTTGATCCTGGCTGAAGCAGGTGATCGCCAACTGGATGCCATCTATGCCGCTGCCACGTTGCAACAGGCCAAGGTCTTGACCCTACAGGGCAACGCCAGCTATGCTCTACCGGATTTCTACAACGATTTGAAGCTGGCAATGCAGACGGCAGCACTGGAGCAGCAGATGAGCTATCTGCTCATCGAGCATTGCTGGCTGAGCTATGTGCCGGATATACTAAAGCCCATTGAGGCACTCTTGGAGGGCAGTGAAATACTGGAGTTGTTTGGCGACGATCTGGAGACGGTGGCCAGCGCGCTGAAGCAGGCGGCACAGTTGGAGGGCTATCAAGAGTCACTGGGCGCATACTTTATGAAGCGTGAGTGTGTGGGGGAAGAGAGAGGTGGAGTAATCATGCCTAATATTTATCTCATATGCATTGCAGGTGCACGAGAGCATTTGCACTTGGTGCTGGTGCTCGAGCCGAGCAGTCCACAGCTGGCGGAGTACTTCAGCAGCTGCCCAGCCTTGCTTCGTCAAATGGATATGCTCTACGTGCGTGCGGAGTCACGTGATTCGCTGGCCATGCTGCCCAAGCAGTACATTGAGTTGCTCAACGAGGCGACAACTGCGGCCGCGGGGCGTGGCAAGGTGGTCGTCTGCAGTCACTTCGGCGATGTGGCCGAAGAGCTGCCCCCTGAGCAGCCGGCGCATCGCTACTATCAGCTCATCACCAGCTACTTCCACATGTACAGCAATGCAGCAGCCGAGATTGACCGACGCATGGGCAAGCTGCAGTTGGGCGTGGATAAGCTGGCTGCAGCGCATGCCCTGGTCGGCACTCTGAAAGCCAATGCGACGGAGCAGGAGCAGGCGCTGGGAGAGAAGCGAAAGCTGGCCAATGATGCACTGCAAATGATCTCGGCGACAATGCACAATGCGAATGAGCAGAAGTCAAATATGCTGGAGCTGAAGCAGAAGACGCAGCAGAGCAGCGAACAGCTGAAGCTGCGACAGCGCGAGATTCAGCAGGAGCTGGCGGAGGTGGAGCCGATCTTGGCGGAGGCCAGCAATGCGGTCGGTCAAATCAAATCCGAGGCTTTGTCCGAAATACGCTCGCTCCGCGCTCCACCCGAAGCCGTCCGAGACATACTTGAAGGTGTGCTGCGCCTAATGGGCATACGCGACACCTCGTGGAACAGCATGAAAACGTTTCTGGCTAAGCGCGGCGTCAAGGAGGACATACGCTCCCTGGATCCGGCACACATTAGCCCCGAGAACTGCCAGGCAGTAGAGCGTCTACTGCAGGCAAAAGGAGACTCCTACGAGTCCAAGAATGCGAAGCGTGCCTCTGCAGCTGCCGCACCACTCGCTGCCTGGGTCCAGGCCAGTGTGCGTTACTCACGCGTCATTCAGAGCATCAAGCCACTGGAGCGGGAGCAAAATGAACTGCAGCGGAATCTAAACGCCGCCGAGGATGAGATGCAGCAGCTGGCCAGCGGCCTGGATGATGTGGACAAGCGTGTACAGAAGCTGTCTGCGAAGTTGCAAACCTACACGCAGGAGGCGGCGGTGCTGGAGCTGAAGCTGCAAGAGGCGGGCGCCACGCTGCAGGCCGCGGAGCTGTTGGTGGGCAAGCTGAGCGCCGAGTATGCCACCTGGAGTGAGCAGCTGGCCGAATTGAAGCGGGCTCACAAGACACTAGACAGCAAGACGTTGCTCCTGGCATTGGCCATCAATTACTATGCCGGCTGGGGCGTGGAGCAACGCGGGTAAGTTCAATTCTGATTAGAACTATTATTATTTAGATAGAAATAATAGAAGATAACAAATTTAACTGCCTAAATTCCCTTTGTCCCCCTTTACAGCACCTTAATCAAACGTCTGAGCAAGGAATTCCAGCTCTCCGGATCTGATGGCTTTGAGCTACGCCGAACTCTCGTTACAGAGCAGCAGCAAATCATTTGGGAAAGTCAAGGCTTGGCGCGCGACACGCAGATCATTGAGAGCGCTGCGCTGCTGCGTGAGATGCTGGCGCTGCCCTTTGGCAGTTGTCCAGTGCCGCTGCTGCTGGATCCCACCCAGACAGCGGGGCAATGGCTCAGCGCGCATCTGCGTGCAACGGGACGAGCCAGCGAGCTGACAAGCCAAGGCAACGAGCGACTCTGCTACCAACTGGAGCTGGCCGTTCGCTTTGGAAAAACTCTGCTGGTGCTGGACTGCGAGCAGCTGCGTCCTCCGCTGCTGGAGCTGCTGCAGCTGCACATCTATGTGCGCTTCAACAAGCGCCAATTGGCTGTGGGCAATAAGTTGGTGGATCTCCATGAGGATTTCCAATTGGTGCTGATCAGCAAGTCACATCGCTTGCAGCACTTGCCGCCGGAGCAGCGAGGTCAAGTGAATCTGCTGCGTTTCACGGTGACAGCCACTGGGCTGGCCGATCAGCTAATGTCCAAGGCGATTGTGCTGAAGAATCCGGCATTGGAGCAGCAGCGCATCGAGCTGCTGCAGCGAGAAGGCGAGTTGCTGAAGCAGCGAATGGCCCTCCAGGACAAGCTGCTCGAGCAGCTCTCCAAGGCCGAGGGCGACATTCTGCGCAACGAGCCGCTCCTGGCCAGCCTGAACGAGGTGAAGCGCAGCAGCGCCGAAATCGATGCGGCGCTAGAGCAAAGCGGACAGGTCAAGCAAACGTTGCTCGCACAATTTGGAGCACTGCGTGAGCTCTGCGAGCAGGCGGCCAACTTCTACGCTGGCCTAACGCAGGGCTACGAGCTATCGGCCCTAGTCTACATTGAGCTCTTCCTGGGCGCATTGCGTACTCAGGATGCTCAGCAGCTGCAGCAGCAGCAAGTGTTCGAGAGCCTCGTCCGCAGCGTCTATTTGCATCTGGCGCGTGCAACACCACGCGAAAGTCAATTAACGCTGGCCTTGTGGGTTTGCCGGCAAGCGTTCGGCTCCGCCATCGGCGCCAAGGAGTGGGAGCTGTTTGTCAGCAATTTCATGGGCAGCGCCGATGGCAGCTGTCAGCTAAGTGGCAGCCTGCCGGACTGCATGAGCCGCG
This sequence comes from Drosophila mayaguana, assembly GCA_037075325.1. NCBI lineage: Eukaryota > Metazoa > Arthropoda > Insecta > Diptera > Drosophilidae > Drosophila > Drosophila mayaguana. The sequence continues at coordinate 10,658,257 of JBAMCG010000068.1, read as the reverse complement.
ACGCACAATTGAAGCTGGCGCTGGTGCTGCAACAGCTGCCGGACCTCAAGGCACAACTGCAACTGGACAAGGATTACGTGTGGCGCGGGTTTATCGAACAGCAAACGGACGATATATTGCGTGAGTAAATAAATTAACTGATTAGTATATGAATGTGATAGTTATCTAGCTAGATATCTATTGAACGGATATGACGTCTTTCATAACAGAGAATTAATATCTGCTGAGTCCTAGTCCTGGACACTTCTTTTCTTAGGTCTCTAGAGATAGTCCCGATATATCATACACACTTCCAATACTTCATTCATTACCCATTCAACATCATATCTCACTTGCCTCCTTAAGAGATCAGGTCTTTCATATCTGTCATCGGCAGTTTCAGTTGAGCAGATTTAACTCTGCCTAGACACTTCCTTCTCCTAGATCTCTTGACACAGTCTGCATAAATTAAACGCCTCTCTCTGCTGTTTAGTCCTTTACTTTACACCCTCCCTTCTTCTCCTCATCCAGCCAATATCAAGTCCCACTTTCAACGCGTGCTAGTGGCGCAAATCTTTCGACCCGATCTACTGCTCACGCAACTACGTTTGGCCAGCAGCCAATTGTTGGGTCTATCCCTTGACGCGGCCACACAGCCAACCGTCCAGCAGCTGCTGGAGCAGAGCAGCTGCGATCGTCCCATATTGATGATAAGTCAACCCGAGCTAGATCCAGCCACAGAGCTGCGTGGCGTTGCTCTGAAGAAGTGGGGACCACAGAAGTACGTGGAGCTGGCCATAGGACGAGGCAGCGAGCAGCGCGCCTTGGCGGCCATGCGCCAGGCAGCGGGCCAGGGTCAGTGGCTGTGCGTCAAGAATGTGCATCTGGTGCCCGAGTGGCTGGAGCAGATGGAGCGTGAGCTGAGCGAGCTGCAAAAGTCTGAGGAGTTTCGTCTATGGCTCCTCTGCGAGTCCACCAAAGGCTTCAGCGAGGCGGCTGTCTACAAGTGTCTCAAGGTGCGCTACGAGCAGCCGCGCGGGCTCAAGCAGCAGACGCAGCGAATGCTGCAGAACTATGCAGCTCTCCAGCCTGATTCGGCAGGCAAACAGCCTAAGTGCTTGAAGATGCGCTTGGTGCTCTTTCTGCTGCAGGCTGTGCTCCAGCAGCGCCGTCAGTACATACCCCAGGGCTGGTCGAAGTACTACGAGTTCGGCGAAGCAGACCTCAAGGCAGCCCTCGGAGTGCTGAGCTGGCTGGATGCGCAGCTGAACAGCGGACGCTGCGATTGGACGCTGATGCAGCGTCTGTGCGAGGCGGTGGCCTATGGCGGGCGTATGAACAACGAACGAGATGTGGACATACTCAGGAGTTATCTATCCCAATTCTGTTGCGCGGATGTCCTAAGCAATCGCTGGCAGCCACTAGGTCTGTCTGCCTTCATGCCCACCAGCGCCCAGCTGCAGGATTACTATGCGGCCGTCGACCGATTGCCGGATGTGGATGAGCCGCGCATGTATGGACTCGCCAGTCAGGCGCAGCAGCAGCGCGAGGTGGAGCAGGCGCGTCTAATCATCAAGGAGCTGCGCGCGTTGCAGTTTGGCGGATCTGCTACGGGCAGCGAATTGGCCACGCCCAGCTCCAGGCAGCGACTGGAACAGCAAATCAAACCGTTGCTCAGCTTGTGGAGGAAATTGGCCAATGGATGCACTATATCCCAGACGGCAAGGGAAGCAGCGCTCACTAGTGGCACAGCCACGCCTTCGCCTTCGCCCTGGACGCTGTTTGTGCTCGCCGAGCTGCAGCTGGGCGCTCAGCTTTATAGAGCCGTGCATCAGCTGCTGTCGCAGCTGCACAATTGGCTGAAGGAGACGACGGGCAGAGCGGAGCAGCCAGCAGATGTGGATGCCAGTACAATGCTGGCGCTGGCCGAGCAGCAGGTGAGTAGGAAGAGTTGAGAGAAAGTCGGAGCAGTAGCAGCAGCAGGCTTTCCTGCTTGCATAAAAAATTAAATATAGGTGAATTAATAAACTTGGAAAATAATGAAGCATAGTGAACACTTTCTTGCAGGAACACTTAAGACTATAGTTGCGTTTACTGTACTCTTAGTAGTCATATAGATAGAGCTTGACTATACGTTTGATATTTATATGCATACATATAGCATAGTGACATTATAGATACTATGGAGGTCTTGACGACAATATCTTTAAAAATGTTCATACACTTTGCGATTTATACTTCTAAGTATACCAAACTTATAATTTATCTACAACTGATTTAGTATATTAAGGTATTCCTTATAGGAAATTTTTACCTTTGTACAAAAACTATTTTTTTAATGCGGTTTTTTTCTCTCTCATAATTTAAAAAATATCAAAATTCATATTGGATTCGATCCAAATTTTGCATTATGTATGTCTTCATAGACTCACGTAGGTGCCATAGAGACACCATACTTCTATAACATATTCAACACGTTCAAGTATTAAATAAACTTTGCAGCATTATTATATACTTTATATGGAATGTTATGAACAAATTTTCGTTTGGTTTCTTGCAATTCTCTTCAGTACGCCGTCCATTTATATCAAAATTATAAAAAAAATACTTCTTATAGTTGCCTGATTAAATATAGTATAGTATTAGAAATCTACCATTACCTGGATATATATCCGATACACTCTACTCATATCTTGGTACAGCTTGTTTTCTATATACATCTCATCTGTTGACAGTATCTATAGCTATAGTAAAGACATTTTAAATGTACTGAAACCACCCAGCTTTATAGTCCAGATTTCCAACTCTATAAAATAAACCAATACTACTACAACTTTAATATTCCTCCTTCCCTTCCTGCTCCTTCACGCAGGTGCCGCACAGCTGGCAGAAGCTGTGGCCCGGTCCGAGCAACAACAGCGCCGTTGACTACCTCCGCGCACTGATGGTGCGAGCGGAAGCAGCGGAGCAGCGCTTCAAGCAGTCGCTGCAGCTGGAATTTGGGCAGGAGCTGAATCTGAAGCAAGTCTTCAACTGCGAGAATCTGTTGGCCTGCCTCAAGTTGCAGCAGGCGCGCAAATGCTGTGTATCCACGCAGCGACTCCAATTGCAGTGTGCGAACGCCAGCGACAGGGCAGGAGGAGCTGGGGATCTGCTTTTGCTTAAGCTGGCGCCGCTTAAGGTGAGTTTTTCTCTGTGCCTTTTTTCATACACACATCACACATACAGATACATTTAGTTTGCTTGGTGCGTGCTGCTGTCCGTCCGCGCGGCCGTCTCAACTGCCTGCCTGCCTGCCTGTCGTCTGTCTGTCTGTCAATCAACGCTATCTCTTTTCATTGCTTGGCTGCTGAACTCTTTTGTCTTTTTCTTTTCTTTTTTTTTTTGTTTCTTTTTTTGCCTTGCTTACCTTGCCCATCTTGGCCATAAAGTGGGTCTCCAGTTTGACGTTTTTTGTTTGTTTACCACTTGATTAGAATTAAATTTAATTTATATTTACAACATTTAATTTGCGATTGCTGCAGAATTTGATTTCTCTGCAGTTTTTCGCTTTTTTCACGCCGCTTCTTTTTGTTTATTTGATTGACATTCCGGCGCTCTGTTAACTTAGCACCAGGGCTGCACAGCACAACTGTTGTCTGTTATCTAATGCAAGTATTTTATGGGTAGCTCCGCAGATGAAAATAAATAGATAACAGAAATTTCATTGTTTGCAAGCAATAAAATATTTTAAAAGTTGACTTATTTTATATGCCTATTCAGGTATTTGATTTACTATGGTCTGCACCTAGTCGAATCAAGGTTGCGTATGTTCTATTACATATTTGCTCCTCCTGTTGAATTATTCATTTGACTATTAACAGTGTGGAGCAGAGCAATGCTTATGTTAAAATTCGCACTCTGGCACATGTTCGTTAAATGAGTACTTTCGTTAAGCGATGCACTGTTTCGTAGTTCTGGGTTCGTGTACAGGCTAAGGTACATACATATGGTTGTTGTCTAAATACGTTTATGTTGCATTTCTTAAACGATTTCAAATACACTATATTTATTTCCAACTCCATTAGCTCGATGGTAACACGCAGCTGCTCAACTGCAGCGAGTCGAATCCATTTTACATCACATACAAAATCAAAGACAGCAACGAAGCGAACACTGAGGATAAGTTCAAGAAAATCGATCGATTCGCCAGCAACACGCAGCACACCGACGAGCGCATTACCCTGCCGCTATACAGCAGAGCCAGTCGCGACAAGCTGATCTGCCATTTGGAACTGGATGCAGCTGGCGCCACAGCGGACCAAGTTCTTCTAGCCGGCACAGCCCTCATCGTCGAAGACTACTGAAGGTAGTCCGAGAGAAAAAAACAGTTTTAATCTATTTCAAGTCTCCCATCTATTGAAACTCATCCCAGAAAGCGGAATCCAACATATAAATAAATATGCAAGCTCCGCAATATAAATAGAGCGGAAGGACAACGGCCATAAGCGTCATTTTGATTACAAAAAGATATTGCAATTACAGAATTTTGAATTTATACAAAATTTAAACGGGAAATGAAAGAAATAAATAAATAAAAATATATAAATTTGAAATACAAAATGTTGCTAGCTATGATTTATATATGTGGCAGATTTAATATCAACTGTTGAGTATTCCAAATCAAGAGTGATATTTTATTATTATTATTATATTTTAAGTTTCTTAAATTGTTCAAGGAGTTAGGATGATCTTGATTGCTCCACTACGAGATCCCCAGAAACCACAGAAGAACTGTTCTCTATTGGTTCCACTCTCACAAGGTTTTGGTCCCGCTTCGAACTAGTGAAATGCATATGAAGTTCATTTTCCAGCAAATTAGATTTTGCTTATTTTCTGGTTGACTCCAGTGCCCGACCAAATCGTCAAATCGTCGCTGAGATTTAGCCAAAACTCTATAATCTTCATTAAATGTGCATTAAATTTGATTATATTTAATTGATATTGTTTTAATGGCAAGAAACATTTGCAGCATTTCAGTCTGAGCAACATTTAAATAATTCCGGCACAAAACTGTTTTATGAGCTCGAATATATGAGTGTACATGTGTGTGTGTGTGTGTGTGTGTGTGGGTCCACATCAGCCTCGTCATAATCTGAGCTAATTGCAACCGCAAAATGGCAGCAACACGAGCAGCCACAATTGAAGTGCGCCATAAATGTTTTGGGTCTCAGTTTTACATGCGTCTCGTAGTTTGGCAAGATATTTGGGCCCCTAGCCGCCTCTCTCTCCCCTCTCTCCCCTCTCTCCCCTCTCTCCCCTCTCTCCCTCTCTCTGCCTACCGCCCCCGCCTCTGTCACCTGCTTTTGGCAAAAGTTGCTTAAGTTTAATTAAGTGGCATTATGTTCAATTAGGCAAAAGTTTCGAATATGCAAATTAACACAATTTGCGAGCAAAGTGCTCGGGCGGGATGAGCAGCGAACGGACGGAAGTACGGACGGTCGAGCGGGTGAGCGGGCGAGCGGACGGATGGCATTGCGGCAGCAACATTTGCTTCTGTGGCAGACAAATTGCTTTTTGTTGCTTATTTGAAAAACACAAATCAAAGCAAATGACAAGAGCAGCGCCGCCTGCGTTAACGTTGTGGGCGTGGCCAAATTATAAATATTGCTCAGAGCTTTTAGTTTTTGGACATTGCGAAGCGCTATAAATAAGTTATATGGACATATAATAGGAATCAGTGGAGCGGAAATTGTATTAGCTAACACAGTGCAAGAGGGAGGGAGACAGAGAGATAGAGACACTTAAGAGACGGAAAGTGGAAGGGGCTGGGCTAAGCTATAGGATTACAAAATTAATTTCCAAGAAGTTGGTTACGAATAATGCGAATTTGGTTGTAAAAGGCTCCAGAGATTTTGTGCATTCATTAAGCTCAACTAAGATGATATTAATGTAAAGATATCCCTAAATTCTCAAGGTAGCAAGGAATACATTTCCGTGAACAAGGTAGGCAGCTAAGAGCTATAGAATAGGTCCTGAACGTAAGCAAAGTCTGAGCTGATGCAGCTAGAATAGAACTATGTGATATAATATATTTATCATTATTATGTATTTTATTATTTTTCTTGAAGATCGTTGTTATGCGCGATCTCAAAATGAGATGGGCATATTGGCTTGTCCACGTTGCTGTTCGTCTGTCTGTCCGTATGAATGTAAACTAGAAACTTGAAATTCGAGAAGGCATTCACCGGTATCTCAGGAGCCCCATTGATGGCTGGACACACAAGTTGAATAATATACATATATCGGATATATCTACGCCCAAGCTTTTGTGACTTTCCTCGTTTAGTACAAGTATGTTTTTATTTTATAGTATTAATTCTTCAGCCAAGGATGTAGGATAGGTTTTACTACTTTTATTTTTATTTATATTTAAATTGATTTGGATTTTAAAGATAAGATTTGCACAGATTTCAGATTTGAACTAAGACAGAAAATAGAAAAGTGTACAAAAAATTAAAAATATTTGTATATTAAGTTTTATTATTTATTTATTTTATTTTGTTTTTTTTTTTTTTTTTTTTTTTTTTTTATTTTATTTAATATTATTTTAGATAATAACTTTGTATCTACTCTCGCAATAAATTTATTTCCATATTTCAGCATTCAGCATTTAAGCTAAACTTCTCTTACAGCCCCCTTTTAAAGGCCCAGCACTCGGTCTTTAGAGTTAAGTATAGTTTCGGAACAATTCAAAGTCTTCAACGTGCACTCGATTAGATATTCACTTAAGCTTCGCCTTCTGCCAGGGTTTGTCAAACGTTTGATGATGGCATTTCAAATGTTCAATGAGAACTTGATAGGCGTGGCACATGTGAGTGTGTCCCTCTCCCTCACACTCTGTGTGTGTGTGTGGCATGTATGCTGACGTTTGATAAATGCAAGGAGACAAATGGATATCCTTGTAATCCTTTGGGCAGAGCAACAAACATTTAGCAGCTGCCTCTAATTGCATTTGCCTCTGCTGCAGTGTCAAGCATTACAAATTAATTAAAGTATAAAGCATATGGGACATGAATATCTCTCCCTCTCTCTCTCCCTCTCTCTCTCTCTCTCTCTCTCTCCCCTCTCTCTCTATATCTCTCTCTAGTCGAACGGGCTCTACACTTGCCATAATTGTAAGCCTGCCAAATGTGATTAATCTCGCCTTCACTCGTATCAGCCGTTCGCGTTGTCAATGTGCTTGAACTTAAGAGTTGGTCTAAGAGGGTCGGGACATTAGCCACCAACTAAATTTTCATTGTCTGCCATTTTGTGCGGCCGGCTTCATTAATTGGCCAATTGAGTGGGCTTTGGACTCCGCATGCCAAAAATAAACTTGCTTCAGCTTGGTTGACGAAGCAGACTTGATTCGAGTTTTAGTTCCCATAAATTTACTTGACTCGAGTTTCAGTTCGTATTGAATGATTCGCAGCAGCGAATAGGAATAAGCCTTTAGGAATGAAAGGGAATAAACTTATAATTTGCAGGTTTGTTTGTGAAGTGAAAGGGGTATATTGGTTTAGTTCCTCTGATGGAGTGTTGAAATTAGTAGTGGTAGTAGTAGTAGTTGAAAATAACTATTTCCTCAAAGTCTTTCTTCAAAGTATTTCTTGTAAGTACTTCTTGTAAGTATTTCCTTGGAGTCTTTCCTTATAGTCTATCCTTCAAAGTCTTTGCCCAAAGTCTTTTCTCATAGTCGTTCCTCAAAGTATTTCCTCAATATCTTTCCTCAAAGTCTTTGCCCAAAGTCTTTTCTCATAGTCGTTCCTCAAAGTATTTCCTCAATATCTTTCCTCAAAGCCTTTGCCCAAAGTCTTTTCTCATAGTCGTTCCTTAAAGTATTTCCTCAATATCTTTCCTCAAAGCCTTTGCCCAAAGTCTTTTCTCATAGTCGTTCCTCAAAGTATTTCCTCAATATCTTTCCTCAAAGTCTTTCCCCAAAGTCTTTCCCATAGTCTTTCTTCATTGTCTTCCCTCATAGTCCTTCCTCCAAGTATTTCCTCCAAGTATACCCTCTAATTATTTCTTGTAATGCTTATCGACCTCCACCAGACCTGCGACTGAAGAAATGCTGCAGCTGCTGCCCTTTATATAGGGCGACTTTCACTCACAGCCTACGTCGCTCTCAAACGTTGAGCCCGGTGCCAGGGAGGAGTCGTTGCAGTCGAGCCTTAAGCGACCAATGGGAACTTTCTCTGCTGCTGCAAGCATTTTAGCTTCGTGATTTAATGTAAATACCATATGAATACTGCTGCATATCTATATAGGCAACTTAAATGATCGTCTGTAGTTCTTCTTAAGCAGACAGAGAGACGGATAGAGAGACAGAGAAGGCGAAGGCTGAAAACATTTGAAATGCTGGGAGATCGAATATTGTAGAATATCACAGAATAAAGAAATAAGAAATACACAAAGACAAACGATCTATATGCTGGCAACAAGAATGAATGAAATATATTCATTTCATTAAAATTTATTTCAGCATTTCACTCAAATTAAAGCTTATGGGGCCAATATGAATCAATATTGCAGGTATCAAAATTGAACTCATAATTCAAGTAGTTGGCTAAATACTTAGTAATCATATCATGAGCTGCCCCGCAGGTGTGGTAGCTCGCACTCTTGCTACTCGTACTTGAAACGTATATTCCCCAGCCAGATGCTGTCTAGCATCCATTATCTACGTCTTTCACTTCCTCCTCTCCCTCTCTCTCTCTCTCTCTCGCTCCGTTGACATGGTAAACACAGGTGCTAATTTTCACATGTGGTTTGGTTAATGAAATCATTTTGAAAGTTTGCCACGCTGAGCTCTTGACTTACATTCGGGCGGGCCATTCTGTGAAAGCGCTGGAAAACCGCCAAGCAACTAAAACGCCAGCAACAACAATAAAAGCCGGAAAAGGTGCAGGCAGATTGAGCGAGCGACAACCTGCTGCAAGTGGCTTTCGATGTGTTGTACCATAAAGTTTTGGCCAAGTCTCCGTCAAGGACGTGAATGGTATGGGAATTGCTCAGTTGCCGTTGGCACATGCAAAATCTGCTCACCAAACGAAAAAAAGGAGAAGAAAACATTGAAATCCCTAGCAACATGACCAACAAAAATAACAACAACAACAGCAACAACAACAGCAACAACAACAGCAACAACAACAGTAACAACAACAGCAACAGTAACTGCATCTACGCAAACTTTTGCAAAACCACACGAAAACTTTTCAAGATTCACAACTGCAACACTCGAAGCGTGCTGAAACTGCAACACAGACATGCCTATACACACACGCACAGACCCATACACATACACACTCACACACATACACACATTCATGCATACATACACACACACGCATACACTCATGCATACACAAACGCAGTCAGATGCATTCATATGCACAGAGATAGACAGATAGAGAGAGAGAGAGAGACAGCTTGAAAGAGAGAGAGAGAGAGAGAGAGACTGAGTGAGAGACATTCATAGATATATAAACATACCCACTCACACACACACACACACACATACACATCCTGCATATCCTGCCTGTTTACCAAATGAGTTTTCTCTTAGTTTGTTTTAAATGCCTGCAGCTCTCGCTTTAGCTCGCCTTCTTACACTGCCACCCGCTCCACGCCACCCCCCTCCCCGGCCCCATTAAATATTTATATGCACCTAAATTGGGGTAGAAGGAGGCCATCACAGGACAGCTGTAGAAATCTGTCCGGATCTGTTTTGGTGTAATGAACAGATAACTGCTGGCTAATTGTTGTGTGGCGAGGGGCAATGCTGCAGTTGCTGCTGCTGCTGCTGCTGTTGCTGTTGCTGCTGCTGCTGCTGCTGCTGCTGCTGCTGCTGCTGCTGCTGCTGCTGCTGCTGTTGCTTCTGTGCTGCTGCACTCTGGAAAAGTTTACGTCTAAGTATTTATTTTGATTTGATATGCGCATAAATTTGCATTCTGTTTCATTTGGAAATTATCATAGCTAGAAGTCAGCTAGTCAACACATTATAAGATGCTTAAATTAAACTTGGCTTTGTGTGCATTGTGCATATGAGTGTGAGTGTGTGTGTGTGATTGCTGCAAGCACTGCCAAATGCTCGATTTGATATGCTATGATAGTTGGGCAATAATGTGCAAACGAGTTTTTTCTACAGCCTGCAGTCATTGCAAATGGTAATTCAGAATCTGAAGTTGCGTATTTTAATGCTGAGCAACTGGAAGTGAAAGTTAGTTAAAGTTGAGATGCCGTCAGCTGAGTGAATGAATTTGGCTTGGCTAAACAAAGATTTTTGACAAAACAACCATTCAGCTGCCTGGGGGCACATCGTATACTATAATTTCTAGATTCTTTATTTACGGATTTAATTATGCGTCCGCCACGAAGCATTGCCTGGGGTATGCCATGTTCGCCTCTACTCCAACAAACCTCTGTTGGAGCAAATCGCGTTGCGATAGACAATAACTTGTCAGCATTTAGTAGTAGCTGGTACTTTTGTGCTGAAAGACATATAAGACTAATGCAGATACTCGGCCTTTGCAGAGTAGTTTCTGTGCTATAGTTTAACACTCAACTGAGGTACGTAAACTAAAATGTTTCATTTCTCTAGGCGATTTTAGCTGAAGTAAATTATTCACGTCTCATATTAATAATAATATATATTAATAAATAAATATAAAAAAATACATAAATACTTTCCATTATTGATTAATTATAAAAAATAAGGGAAATATATGGCTAAAATATTTATTAATCAAAAATGAATTAAAAAATTTAATTTATTTATGTATTTTTATTTATTCTTATTAATAAATCAATTTGAAAAATATGTAAATACTTTCCATTATTGATTAATTATAAAAAGGAATAAATACCTAAAATGTTTATAAATAAATAATTAATTACGAAATTGATTAAAAAATGCTTCACACTCATTTATTTGTTTTTTTTTTTATATTAATAAATAAATTTTATAAATATATATATTTACCTTCCATTATTGATAAATTATAATAAACAAGGAATAAATACCTAAAATATTTATTATTAACAACTTAATTAAAAAATTAATATAAAAACTTATAAAAAATGTTTCAGATTTATTTATTTATTTAAAAAAAATATTTAATCAATAAACCCAAAATTATTATACTTTTAGTATAAAAAAAATAATAAAAATATACATAAAGAATTATAAAAAGAATGTGTAAAATAGTAAATTAAATAAAGAAAATGCTTTAAATATTAAAAAAAAACTATTCATTGCAAAAAAGTGTCTTTTTAATGTACAAAAATTATTAATTATAATAATACTCTGCATAATGAACTTGATGAAACGTATAGATATGCTAAAGCCAATTTGTTTTTCTAACCAATTTCACATAGCCAAATACACAAAAGTTATTCTGCACAACTTTCAACTTTCACCTTTTTGTATAGTTTGCAAATTTAACTAACCAAATCAAATACGAAATAAATACGTGCATTTTCCTATGAACTGTCAATATGTCAGTTTTTCTACAATAAAATGCGGAATCTGTGAATTAAAATGCGGAATTCACAGATGTATTAAAGGCAATACAAATTGCGGATAAATGCAGTTGGCGTTGGGTTCTGGGAAATAATAATTTGCTATGATGTGCACCTGTTGCCGCGGCAACACATGCAGCATGCAGCATGCAGCAAGCAGACATGCAACACATGCGGCGCATTCAGCTTGTGCGGTTGCACAGCTGAAATATTTTGTCGCTTATGGAAAATCAGGGGAAGGCAAATACTTTTGCACGCGTGCACATAAATTCCAATTCATTTGCCTGTTAATTCAATTTTCGCCAGTCACCCAGCCAAGCAAGCAGCCAGCTGGCGCGCTAGGTGCGAAAAAATGTAAATTAACCCAAAAACGTTGTCGTGCATAAAATCTCAAAATAAAAATGGAAAAAATTCGTGAAAAAAAATGTAAAATAAGAATTGTAAAAATTTGTATTTTAAACTAAAAATGATGCGGCTTTGTTGTAGTAGCGGAAAAGTGAAGTCAAATGAGCGCAGCCCTACAAATGTTTTTGGGCACCCTAAGTGGACGTTTGGGGCGAGTGAGGCGTGTCGTGTGCACCAGGGGAATGCATAAAAATAAAGCGCTGATTGCAGGCGGCCCAAGTCACTGGCGCTGCGAACGTGACTGAGTTTACACGCAAATAAATAACAGCTCGACTGAAGCAGCGACAACAGCAACAACAACAACATCAAAGCAATGGCGGCGACGGCGACGACCCCAAAGTGCGAGCTATGCATAATAAAAATGTGGGGCTATGCGGGGTTAAGCATCGACAGCAACAACAGCAACAACAACCGTAGCAGCAGCAGCAGCAAATATGAAATGCGGCTGCCAAAACAAATGCAATTTATTTGCAGCGCAAGACCCTCACACACACACACACACACACACACACACACTTTGCATACCCTTCCGTCATAACTTTATCACGTGCTGTCGCCAGGTGGCGCTAGGCAGCGGAAGCGGAAACGCTGTCAACAGGCCTGCAGCTGCTGCTGCTAGTGCAAAACAAAAAAAAAAAAAAAAAAAAGGGAAAAAGCTGGCAAAGCCGCGCAAAATGCGCTTTATCAGAATTCCTCCATTTTCTCTCGCATCTCACAGTTTTTTTCGCTTTTGCCTTTTTTTAGTGTTAAAGCAAGAAGTGAGATAAGTTGCGCTTAGACTTTGCTTAGTTGTTGTTGGACCTACCTAATGGTTAAGCCACCGCTGAGTGCATCGATAAAGTTGGCTGCCAAGGCTTAGGCAGCTTTAGCGTTTTTTTTTTTTCTTTTTGTTTTTTCTTCTCGCTTTGATGACAGGCCTTGAAAGGCTTTAGCATATGTTGACGTTGACTAGAACTACGTGGGGAAGTTGTCATAGTTAACTTACATTTATTAAAGATCAAAGAGTTGCGTGAGAATGTGGATGAAGAAGTGTTTGTAAGGGAAATCGGTCGAATAATATAAAATATAAATAAGTAAGTGAAGTAAGCAGAAAATATTTTGTTAATTAAATTAATTTCTTTATATTTACAATATTCGTAACGTATTGGAATGCCCTCGCTGAATCATGCAGTCTGATATTAACATTCATAATAATTACTTTGAATGCTATGCAAGGAATTTCTCTGTAATAAGATATTAATAGTGCTTATACAATTTGCCGAAGCGAATTTCAAACTCTGCAATTCCTAAATATTCCTTAAACTTAATATTTTCTCTGATTTCCATTAGCAAAGCTTTCAGCTAAATCGAAATATTTGAAGCCATTAAATCATGAATGCTAGCAGCTTGACAATTTCATTAAACTACATGAGCCAGATTGGCAGAGTGAGTGAGAGAGAGCGAAGAGAGAGAAAGAGGAAGTAAGAGCGAGAGAGGGAGAGAGAGAGAGAGAAAGCATTCTGATTAGTGGTCATTTAGTGTTTAGCTTTGTCCTTGCGCTCCTTATCTTCGCCCAGTTCTCGCCTCCTCCTTGCTATTCATACATCTTTATGCCCTGCTGCACATACGCTTTCATTTGTAATCATCAGGATCTTCGGCTAAGGACTCTGTTGCTGATTTGTTAGCTAATTTATGCGCTTCATTTGATAATAAATTTTTTATTTACGTTGAGGAAATACATAAAATATCGCACAACTAAACACATATACATATATGTATATCTGCGCATGTATTCGTATATAAACTTGTGTGTGTTTAGCTTTTGCTCTATTTATTTTTCCTTTTTTTCTTACATGACAATATGTCATTTGTTCCATTTTTATTGTTCGCCTTATTTTGTGCTTCTTTTTTTCGGTATTTTTCTGGTATTTTAGATCAACATATAAATATATATATATATATATGTATGTATGTATATTTATGGTGTTTTTGTTGTTGTTTCGATTCCGAACCATTTGTTATCGAATTTGCTGCTGCCTATTTGGTATGCCAGCCAGACCATTAGGGCCAGCTTTAAGCCTGGCAGCAGCCGAGTGGGCGTATGGCTAAAAGGCGACAGTTGCCCCTGGGGCACACACACGCACACACGCACACAGAGGCAAACGTGGAGTCTGCGTTGGCATTAGATAAACTCGTATGCATGTTAATTTGCTGTGATTCAATAGGTTTGCATTGAGTTATGGCGGCATTAGGCATCGGCTCTAGATTCTTGGCCATATATGTGTATATATAAATGTGAATGTTATATGTGCTTGAAGCAAACAAATGTTTGGGCGTTAGTTAAATTCTCGGAATGTTTGTATGCGTGGGATTTGCTTTGCTTAACACACATGAGTTAAACATCAATTTAAATTAAACTGAGGCTCGTTGGCGATTTAATTTCAATTTCAATTTCAATTGTGCATAAATCGACATTGTTTTTGTTTTATTGATCTGCACCTTTGATGTAATCAAAGCCAATGCGCAAAAATTTGTGCTACGAATATGAAATTCCATAATTTGATGTACAAAGTATTTATGATTGAATTTCTTTCGAGTGGTCGCCGGCGCTCAAAGGAGCAGATGCCATCAAATTATGTTGAAAATGCTAGGAAAATGCTTCTAGTAAATATTTATGCATTTTCGTTGCGCTTGCCGATCCCCAGCAAGAGCTTATTGAAAACTTTCACCAACTGTTGCGATTCCTTTGGGCTTTTTATTTGTAAGCTGCCTGCCTGCCAATGCCCCTGCACTTCAGCCTGCCCCACTCCCCCGCGCACCCGCAGTCAACCTGCCTGCCACTGGCGTATCTATGGCAACTATGCATTGAGGGGCTGCAGGGCTCCGGGGCTGGGAATGGGCATGTCGTGACCGTATCGGCACTCGGTCTCGGGGTCGAGTTTCCCTTATCTGTTTACAGCTTGTAGTTAGGGCCGTGACTGGGCATGGGCTGTGCTCCTGTCATTGTAATATCCTGCAACCGCGGGGGGCTACTAAAGGGGAATATTCCTTGTTTGTAACTGAGAGATGCTTTGCCTTTGATATGCTCTATATGGCTTATATACTCTATATATTTAATAGAGTATATGTGATTTATATACTATGCATGATTCATAAGATCTGTAGAATCTAAAGAATGATTATATTTTATATGATTTATGTATATATACCTTAAGTATTCTATTTACTCTGTATATAGTATATATGCTCTATCTGCACTATATACTCTCTCATTCCTATATATTCATTATACTATATCAGTCTATTCTTTCTATGTAATCATTTACTCAATATACTCTATACCCTACACACTCTATATATCCTATATAACTTTATATACTCTATATATTCTATATACCCTATACACTCTATATGCTCTATATACTCTGTGTACGCTATATACTCTATATACTCTATACTCGGTTTACTCTATATACTCTATATACTCTATGCACTCTATATAATCTATTCAAAAAACTCTTCATACTTTTATACTCTGTAACCCTGCTATTATTTGATACACTTTACTTTGTATACTGTATTATGTATATACCCTTTATACTTTGAGTAATCTATATACTCTACATACACAAATATCCTACTTACTTCAGATTCTAGACAGCATATAGCTCAAAGTTCTATTCACTCGACAGTCTTCAAATTCCCTCTATGTAGACAGATTTCTGCTAGGGCAACTTCTAGCCGATCATTTTAGTAAGGTCGCCTGGCAAGCCTCCTGCTATCGCTTCGGCCAATTTGATTGGTAAAATGCTGCGGCTGGCAGCGCGCAGTAGCTCAAGTGTTGCCTGTGCTCGGTTGTCATTGGCAGCACACATGATAAATAAATGCCAGGACACGACGCTCGCATCCACTCGGATGGGTGCATGATGCAAACCCGCAAACAAACAGGGAAAGAAAATGGTTAAGCAGCAGCAGATTTGTCAGAGTTCGTGGCGAGCTAAATTTACACAAATGCTGCGCTGCCAGCTGATGGCAGCTGCCACACTATAAACGTAATTGATTACACGCACTGAAGAGACACGGCCCCGGGCCAGGCCCACAGAATTATAATATACAACCCGAGAGCTACGAGTAGATGTTTCGCTTTTTTCTTCTCAATCTCTTTTTTGCTCGTGTTCCATGTTATGGCTGCTGGACCAACGCATTTGCATATGCAACACATGCCGCACAAGGACACGTGTCTGCCGGCAGCACTCACAGCAAAATGTTGCATATTAATTTTTTTATGTAATTTTTTATTTTTTTGCTCTTTCTCATCGCTTGGCTGGGCAAGCATCTTTCTGTTTTTTTTTTTTTTTTATTAATTTCCGTTTCAAGCTGGCAACGTCTCTGCGTGGCGATGCAAAATTTTGTTTAAAACAAACAGGCAAAGTCATATGATGGACGCTCAACAATTACAAGGGTAGCAGCAATAACAACAACAGCAACAACAACTGCAACAAATGAGTTTATATGTAAATTACTTAAACAGATGTACGCCACATTATACAGACAGAACGTGCCCTGAGTTGTTCTGCTCGCCATCTGCTAGGCAGAAACAAATGTAACTGCAATGAAGTGGTAAAAAAAAAAAAACTGCTGGCAAACTTTGTTCTATAATAATACAACATTCATAAACATAAAATCAGCACAGCTAATACAAATTCTATAGCAAGGCACTTATCAAGCTGCTCCTTCATTAAATACACACAATTTCTCAAACAATTTCTAATGTAATACACGCTTTGCAAATTACAAAACCAAAAAAATGTCTGACTTATATAGTATTTATAAAGAGTTTTTAATTTGAGAACTATGAGGAAAACTATTATGAAAAATTTAATAAACAACGTGCAATACTTTTTATTCCAGAATTCTGTTAATCATAATTACGAGAAAAGCAAAAAGTATATAGGTTTAACTGCATTTTTTTTATATATAATAAAATTTGCTTTGTTTTAAATATTTGTGTACACACTCAGCTCCACATGTGTTGTAAAAACTTCACAAAAATTCGGTCAAAAATGTTGCTTACCAAGCAATGTTTCTAACATTTACATGCATTACATTATGTTAATACATTGCGTGTAAATTTTAGACAACATAGGCAACAGTAGCTGAACCCGCCCAACATTCTCTAAATGTTACGCTAGTGTTAGTTAGCATAAATATTTCTAACATTATGTACAGCATGAGCAACGTGAGCGGTAAGAAAAACCAACAAGCTGCTGCCAGAGCTATTCCGTTTAAGTGTATTTAACATTTGTTAAACTCATGTCAATAATATAAAGGTAAGAATACTTAACACTATGTTACCCTTATATAAATATGTTAGTTGATTCAAGTGCTTAAGTTTTATTTTATCGCTAAATCCATATTTCAATCTAACATCAATGCACATTTTATACATATTTATTTAACATTATGTTAATAATATAGCTAAGTTTAGGTAACATTATGTTAATCGTGTGGCAGTTTTAGTTACTCTTGCATGCTTAACATTATTTTAATGGTAGGCCAAACTCGTACCAGTATTCGTATAAGCCTTTAAGTCGTCAAAATTCACGCTTCCGAATATTGTGAAGAGTTTTAGCATTTGCTTTCTTTTGAGTTATTTTTGGCCTCGTGGCAGGTCGTTCGGCCCTTTTGATTTCGCATGCATCTCATTCTGTTTGCCTTGTGCTGTCTCGCTTGCGCCTCGAGCTTGCTTAAAAATGCACAAAAAACCCGTGAGAGCAAATGGCCAGCTGGCCAAGTCTGCTCCAGCTGAGGAGCAGCAGTTGGGTGCAGCTATGAGTGCGCCGGCCCGCCCAGACAGTCCGTCCCCCTCTCGGCTGCATGCCGCATGCCGCATGCCACAAATCCAACGCTTTATGTTTGCGTTAACGTGTGCAAAATCTGATGGCTGCACTAACTTGCGGATTTAGGTGTTGAAAATTATGTGTAAAATGTGTCAGAGCTAAGCTGCGACTGTGTGACTATGTGTGTGTGTGTGTGTGAGGATAACGGGCTTGAGATCGGGGGTCGGGGGTCGGGATCGGGACCGGGCTGCAGGGTCCTTCGCTCTGCTGCTGGCTGCTTGTCTAGGTTCATATGCCAAGGGGGGCGTGGCAAGTGCCAAATGCTGCCCCAAGGCTGCCAAAGGGCGTGTGGCAAAAACTCGGCACAAATTTTCATATGCACAGCTGTATGTGTGAGTCAGTGTGCGTGTGCGTGTGTGGGTGTGGGTGCTCCTGCGTGGGTCTTATACAAATGAGTTTATTTGCTTTTTAGCCAAAAGGCCACAAGTTTTTGGCACTGCCAAAGTTCAGTCTGTTCACTTGAGCAAAGTAACTAAAAATCTTTTGGCAAGACTTTAGCAACAGCTGCCCTTCGTTCGATATGGTATGCCTTGGCACAGTTTGATAATATTGTCACATGCGCTCACCTTTAAGCCGGTCGTGGCACATGGCAAACATGACCCGCCTCTTAATTAAAATATTTATTAAGCACTTTTTGACGCAGACAACAAATTAATAGCCCGCTCCAGAGCAGCGTCATGCACATAAAACCAAGTTAAGGACACGAGCTGAAGCAGCTACCCGCAGCTTGCATATTTTTGCAGTTACATTGCCACCCCTTCCCTTTCCCCCTCACCCCATCTCCTGCTGTGACTATGCAACAGCAGCGTCAACATTGCAGTTGCCGCATGCCAAGTTGGCCAACTAGCTGCAACGGGAAAAGAGTTTCGGTACAGGCCGTAACAACAAGCGTCAGCCGGATGAACAGCTTGCCGGTTAGGCTGGCTAAATATGCAGCTGCTACTGCTGCTGCCACTGCCACTGCCACTGCCACTACCACTGCCAGTGCCATCGCTATTTTTGCCTGCCTTCCGTCTCCTTGAACCTCTTCCCCCACTCCCTATAGTATCTAAAATATTTATGCGGCCAGGCAGGCGACGTGAACGCTTCTCGGTTCTCCAACTCGGCTCCGGCGCCCTCCTGCAGTCCACAGCAGGCAACAGTTTCTCGTCAAAAGTTTGCCAGCCACACACTATACATATATAAATATATATATATATCTATACATATGTATATATACACATATATATATTTGGCCAGTTTGCAGTCTAAGCAGCTGGTTAAACAGCATAAAAATTCAATAAAAATTCTGAAAGTGTATTTAATATGAAAATGTTCTACATGAGAAATATTCATGCTCTAGATTTTTAAGTAGCTCAATTAGTTTGAAAATGTAATTATGTTTGGATTATATTTGAGTTTCACACTGAGCTTAAACATGACGAAAATCGTGTGTATCTTATTGAGGAGAATAAATCAAATTTCTAACAGATTATCTATAGCAGATAGAATTGTAGGAATATTCATAAAAATATTCTTTATCCTTTTATCTAGTCACAGTCAGTCAAATTTACAAATGAAATTAACTATGATTTGTTTAAAATTCAGGAAAAATTGTGGAAATTGTAAATTGGAAATTGGAAAATGTTGATGTAAGACCAGCAAAAATTTTTGCAGTGAATATATAATTTCTTTTTAAATTGGCTTTTTATTTTGTATTTTATGAATGTTAAATGAATTATAAATTTGTAGACGTTCGAGTGCAGAATGAATATAATATAATAATAGTCTGCTTAAATTGCATATTTCCTATATCGTAGCCTTTGTATATATAATAAAATATAATATAAATTAAATACATATATATGCAACTCCTGCTTGATCTACAGCCGGATATCCTAGCTCCAGTGTACTGAATAAATGAGTTAGCTCCTCAATGTTCAAACTCTTTTCGGCGAGACGTATGCTAAAACTTATATGAGAAAACTTTCGACAGACACTCGTAGGGAGATCTATTTCCATATCTATTTTGTAAACTTTGCAGTCTTGTTTATGTATTTGTTGATTTTTACGTCTCGGCAAATTAACTCCTTTCATACATCTGCGAGTTTTTGCAAATAGCTATACAGATAACCTGCTCACGCTTTGTGTGCTAAACACGGACTACAGCAATATCTGACAGCTGCTTAGTAGTTGGAGAACGACGCTTTCTTATTTTGCAATTGTATGCCATAGGGTACGCACACAGAGACAGTGAACGGAAAGTAAACTCGCAGCAGCCAAGTGAATTCATCAATGGTAAGAATTTAGCTAGTTTATCGAGCAAGTCTAAAGCCAAAAGCAACCCTCTGATTCTAAGCGAAGCTGAAGGATCTTGGGAACAGACAATCTGATTACATTATGCGTCTGATAAATCATATTTAATTTGTTTATTGATCAAATTGTTGACTTTAAAGTATATACATATGTATAAAAGTAATAATATAATGATAATAATATATATATATATATATATATATATATATATATATATATATATATATATAGTCTTCTCTCTTATCGCTTTAAATAAAAGCACGTTCGAGCATGATTTGTTGACCAACTCCTTCAGTTGCAGTGAAACCATCCCTATTGATTGTCCTATAAACTATTTATATAAAAAAGCACTTGTATCCCTTGCTCAAATGACACTCCGTGTGTATCTTCTATCTATCTATCTTCTATCTTCTATCTTCTCAAAATAAACTACAAACGATCTTCGAAATTTAACTTCATCTTCATATTTTAAGTAGCCTCAAATTGTCCCTTATTATATTGTACTCTCTCTCTTAAGTTTGATTTTACAAAATTGGGAAATCTATTACTTTCTTTACTTGTATTTTGCTTGAATTCCCTGTCATCATCTCATCCCTGTCCTCATCTAGTTAGATAAGTTTCCTTCATTGTTTCTGGTTTTCTTTCCATGGTCCCTCGCAAATAGTTCCATCGACCCCTTCCACTACATTTAGGCTCTTCAAGTTCGTTAATTAGATGGCCGATGCAAGTGACAGACTAGGCTTTACGCAATTACTTGCCAAGCCCACGGCAAATTCGCTTTGCGGCTCTGCCAGTGTCACATCTTCGGCTGCAGTTGGCGGTGGCAATTCCAATTGACAATTGCAGTTTCTGTTCCATTGGGAACCGAGCTCTGACTGCCACAATTAAATGGCAAATGAATTACTTTTTACTTTCAATTTGAGTTCTTCGATGAAATTAAATTGCTGCCATAAAATGTTGCAAAATATTTGCGTTGATTTTACGCTTCATTGGGCAGGCCAGAACCCATGCAACAGTCGCCTTGCAAATTTTGGGCGAGCGTGCGAGATTTCAATTTAAACAAGCTGAGCGCGCAAATTACCATAAATTTACAGATATAGTGGTAAATGAGTCAGTTTAATTTAAATGCGTAAAATGAGTCAGAGAGCAAGAGAGAGAGAGAGAGAGTGGATGTCGGGTGTAGAAGGAGAGAGTATAAGCAGATAATTTGAGTTTATGATTGCATTTCAGTGCATTTGTGCTCCATCAATTGGAAAACAATTTTCGTAATTATGAAAAAAAAAACATAAAAAATTAATGAACAGAAGAGATGCTATAAATATATATAGATATATAATTAAGCTATATATACTCAGATATGGACTTTTATAAAAAGTGCGAGTCAAACTTAATATGAGGTTTATTGTTTGTTGTATTTTTATACACATTCACGAAGTGAAATGAGTATATTGGATTGCTGTCTGTCTGTCCATTTGACAGTATGCAATTTTTGAAATTCCTAACAGCAGAAGCCATAGTAGTTGATGTGCTAAAGAATTCAAATTCGGCATCTAGAAGACATGCTTTATATATATCTACGCTCAGTGAGGGCATGGCAAATCGCAACATAGATCTAGCAGCGTGAATGAGGGGCTGAAAGAGTATTCGGCAGTCGATAACGCCCGGCTGCAACACTACTACTCCTACACTACTTGTCGTCTCTTTTGTTGCATTGCATTTAATGTACACTCAAGCAGCGCATTTTTAGTCTGATTTCAATTATAAATAATCGGTTTAGTATTTTCCTATTTTTTTGGTACTGTTCTTAAATATTTATTGGCTATTTGTTTAGCTAAGCGTTATAAATCCGACTAAATGAAAAATATGTAAAATATGAAATATTTATTTATTTATTTACTAAATTTTTGCCAGCGCCTTGGGCTGTTGATGCGTGTGGCAAGCATTGGGATAATATTTGTGGAATCTTTGTTTACAGTGTTAAAGGGTATTACGAAAGGGATGTCTAATAGTAAAGTGATAAGAAACCGAAACTACCTAAGTTTCATTGTCAGTCAAGAATGTGATTTATATACACTAGAAACAAATTATGATTAGTATATACAGTTTTTAATTTGTAATCAACTGTTGTTCCACATCAAAGACCTCATTTGCTTTAATGAGCAGAGATTTTCACATCCACACACATATATAGAGCATTTAGTACCTAACTCAATTTAATCAACTGCAGGTTGTTGGCTTGACTTGGCTTACACAGCTCCATTTTTGTTAGAGTCCGCCGGCAGTTGTCCAGTTGTTATACAAACAAATGCAATTTTCATGCTCCACAGATGCACGTGGAGCAGTCGTATTTTATGCGCATGAGAAGTTTATTTGGTTTCCCGTTTGCGTTGCGTTTGCGTTGCGTTTGCGTTTACGTTTGCGTTTTCCTCCTTTTTCATTTTCATTTTCATTTTCAATTTTTATTTATTTTATTTATTTATTTTGTTGTTGCCAAAGGCAGTAAAGAAAATGCGCATCAAATGTAAATTTCTCTGTTGTGAATACCCTGTAAAAATATAGCAGAGAAGTTGCTTTGACTCCGCAAACAAAATCACTAAAGTAAAATCTGTCATTGTTTGTGGCAAGTCCATCAAGCAGCTCCTGCCATTTGCTGACCTTGCAGGGTATACGCCTGAGTCGAGCATTCTCTGCTTATGCATTTTTATTTGCTTTGTTTCGTGTGTGCTGTGCGCTGAACATTTTGTGTTTGTTTGGTTGTCTCTGCTGTGGATAAGTGCAGCTAGCCATACAGCGTGTGTGTGTATGTGTGTGCACCTATATTTGTACATATGTACACTGAGAGAAAAGAGAAGAAAGGTGAAGATTCTTATTTATATTTTTCATTTTATTTCAGAGTTTATTTGCACTCTTTCTGATTCGATTTAATTAGAATTTCCTTCTTGAAGCTGACTCCTGCGTATACTTGATTTGCACATAACGTATACGCAGTATTCTCACAGTGCACTTATTCGTATGCTCAGCAGTAAACAACTGCAAATTGTTGTCTCCTCTTTGGCTTTGGTCCACTCCAACGAGAATGGAGCTTGTAAATATAACTACATACAAATATTTAATGCGCCATGTATAAAACCCTAATATTGACCGGATCAGCTAAAGGTATGAGATTTTAAGCTTTTGCTCATTTTGTTCTGGTGCCAGTTGCTGTTGTTGTTGCTATTTGTGTGTTGCGGCAGCGATTTGTGGTTTGTTGAAAATGTTTTGTTATCGGTTGGCCGTTTTAATTGATTTTCCATGTGCGCTTCAATATAGGTAATTTTTTTGTAATGAGCTGCAATTAATTGCATGTTTATCAAATGCAAATTAGAAATCAACAAATGCGCATTTTAAATGCAAATACAAATATTTTCATTTAAATTAGGCCAAACAGCCCACACACTACGGCCCACGGCCCACGGCTCACGGCCCACGGCCCAATCAACATAGTCAAGAGCACACACTCATAAAATCTAGGCCGAAGCAGCGTCGCCCTCGTAAACCACGTCAAATCAAGTCAAAGCCTAGACAAACACACTTGTTAGCTTATCATGTTACCCATGTTAAGCGTATTAATGACAGAGACAACTCAGAGGCCCAAGCCGAAACGAGGACGAGCACAAGGGCGAGATGCCGTCACACGTCTGCCCAGGCCAACAACAACAACAACAACAGCAAAGGGCGTCAAGGCGGCTGGCTGCTAGGCAAACAAAAACACAAGACCCAGAAATATTAATAGCCAAATAGAAGAATCTAACAGGCAAAGAAAAGCATAAAAAAGAACTGTTAAAGTAGAGCGGACAACTACGAGAGTTCTATGCCCTTAAGGTCTAGGGAGTTAGAGACGAGAAGCTGCTGAGATGAAGATGAAGTTATATTTGTTTATCCAAAAAGTGCTTCAAATATTAACTAAATTTGTTATCGTCTTAAATAGTAGCTATATGTATATTATAGTGATTTTTCTTTGGGGAAATAATCAGAGATGTAAGCTTCAAAGTTTGCATTTTTTACTAATTGTCAACTATCTGGTTCAAAAATCGATACTTCTATATCGAAGAAATATATATTTAAATTTTGTTTATTATTATTTTATATATTTAATAAAATTCAGGTTAAAAAAGTGATTTATATTGCTCAATTGAGCGTATAGGACGTGCTTCCTAGTTTCTAGGAACCCTAGTTCTTTCCCACATAGACATAATCATCTTATATCCTCTGAAACTTAATTTGTAAGAAACGGAAAATATGTATATTAAAAACCCAACACTTTATTATATTATTATTAAACTATTCTTATTGTAGAAGGTTGGATAGGTAATTCTTCATTCTTCATAAATCAAAAAGATCTTTTGTACAATTCCCCAATATCGAAATAATTTTTTATGTAATGCCCTTAGATATAGTACACCAATGCAATAAATATGCACATGTATTCAAATGGTTTAATTATATAAATTTAGTAAAGGAAATCAATATTATTTATATAAATTTATCAGTCACATCAGAAACATATCCTAACAATGCAAATATCCTTTCTTCTTTAGTCACATTTGAAACAATAAAATCAGAATACCTTTTGTTAGAGCATAATAAGAACCAAATGCAAACAACTGATCCAACGGGTTTAAGAGCGACGTGGAAAAGGTTAAAAGCTCTTGGAAAAGTAGATGGGGAGTTACAGCAACAGCTTAGCTGAAACTTGACAGTCAGCGGTGTGTGGAGTGTGTTTGCATGTATGCGGGCATGTTCATGTGTGTGTGTGTGTGTATGTGTGTGCTTGGTAATATCTGTGCAAGTTAATCTTCACCTCAAAATTGCGTACATCTGTCACACAAGTGGTTCCGCTATATATGTCAATGGCGTGTGGGTGTCACACTGTGTGCGTGTGTGTGTGTGTGCGTGTGCGTGTGTTAAGACGATGCTCAGCATAAGCTGAGGGAATGTGAGACTTAAAATCTCGACTATGTGGCTGGAGCAGTTGGTAATTATTTATGTGGTGGAGTTGTGGGGTAAGGACAGTTATATAACTGTCTTTGGCTCTGGCCAAAGGCAGAGCTCGAGCTGCTGTGCCCTGCAAACATATTCTATATATGTATTTCAGGTCGTCTATGCGCGACGCTCGACGCGACAAGTGGCTCGCCGTCCCTCATATCTGGCAATTTGTTGAGTTCATGTTCGAAGCGTTTAACTCATTTGTTTTTTAGGGCCTATCACATGGTTGGCTGCATAAATTTCTGCTACGCATGGGGCGTGGCAATTTGTCATGTTAAGCGCTGAGCACAACAAGCGGCGTATTGACATATTGCCGGGCGTATTTAAATGGATCCTGTTCGGATTCTCGATTGGCCACCAAGTGACCGCGCCATAAAAATAATCAACATAAATTGTGTGGCAGGCGAAACTAGCTATGCTGCGGGAGGCGTAGCAGCGGCCCGAGGGGCGGGGCGGCTGAATGCCTCATTCACAGAAACAATAACCATAAAAATAATAAAGCAAAACAATGACTGAATATTTATGGGCAATGGAAGCAAAAACATAAATAAAAAGTAAAAAATAAGAGATTGTTACGCGCCCAAATGACTGTGAAAAAACAATAACAATAGCAGCAGCAACAACAATGCGAAAGGGACCAGCGCCCCCCTCCCCCCTCAGCTGAATGTGCAGCTGCGTCTGGCAGTGTAAGCAAATCAACAGCCAACAACTGCAAACAGAGCAAAAGCCAAATGCTGTACAGGGAATTGGTATGGGCCGGATAAACACTCACGCTCACACTTACACACATACACATACAGAGGCAGAGCACACAGACGGAGCACACCCACTTCAAATTACACACGCATCGTTGCTTTTAATGCCGCTACCTAGAAAAGTTGTCCCACTTTCGAGCAGATCCTCAGCCTTGTTCACATTTTGGCGTATTTGTGCCGGCCGTGTTGCCGTACCCTATCATAGCCCTATCTATTTGTTTTTATTAGCTCAATATACCCTATAGGTAACTGGCTATACTCGACTAAGCAAAGAGAACAACAACAAAATTAAATAAAAATATATATAAGAGAATAGAATAAAGGAGGAAACAGAGTAAAAGTAAAATAGAGAAAAGAAAAGAAAAAAAAGAAAAAAAATTTAAGAAAGAAAGAAAAAAGCAAAGAAATGAAAGTTCAAAAAAAGAATAATAAATAGAAGAATATAACGGAAATTAAAGAAAAAAAAGAAGCAGGAGAGAAGAAAAGAAAAGAAATAACAAATAAATAAATTAGAAAAGCGAAAAATTAAATAAAACGAAGAGTAAAGCTTAAAAAAAGGAGAGCAAAGAAAAGAAAATGAAATAAGAGATAAGAAAAGGCAACGTAACGATAGAAAAGATAGAAAAGAAAAGAAGCATATAAGAATATGTAGAGAGAAGAAAATAGAAGAAAATAAATTATATTAAACAAAATTAGAGCAAATAATTAAAAAGGAGAAAAGCAAAGAAGAGAAATGAATAAAGAGAGAATAAAAGAGAAGCGAGGAGAGAATAGAGCATTCCCGTTTCGCTACTCTCTTCTCTTTCTTTAAATAAACTCAAAATTATTTTTCCTAAGTCGTCAAACAACAAAAGTCACTTAGCTGTTGCATACTTTTGGCAGCCACGATTCCCTGTGTGTGTGTGTGTGTTTGAGTGTGCGTATGTGTGTGTGCCTGCGCGTGCACCAAGGAAATTATAGAGCTCGAAAAAAAGGAAATAAATAAATATGCAAATGTAGTTGTTGCTGTTAATGTTTGTTGTCTGCGTTGGCTGCGGCTTCAGCTGAGGCTGAGGCTGACGCTGAGACTGCTGAGGCGGCCCGCCTACTTAAGATATTTCCGTTTGCGGTTTTTATTTTGATTTCATTTTTTTTATATATTTATTTTTTCTGCTTTTTTTTTGTAAGCCTGCCTAAAAGTTTCTTTATGTAAATAAGAAATTTATTTTTATGTTAGCGCGCGCCTCAAGTTGTAAAATTGTTTGTTGTTGCAGCTACTTGGGCATCATCTTCTCTCGGCTTGTTTTATTACCAAGCGCCTTAATTTAGTAGTTTGCGCTGAAGTGGCCCAGTTCCAGCAAGTAACTGTACTTTTGGGAGTTGGCCACATAGAGCCCATGGCTCTTCGTCTACCTCGGCAGCTTCTTAAGTGTTCTTGCTGCTGGAAGTGCTCTGTTGACTGATGCCACTCCTTTCATATTTTCTCGTTTTCTTCGCCAACATTTTTTATTTGCATTTTTTATGGGAATGAGTAGCCTTATGGCTTGCGAATAGAATCGAAGAGGGAAAGATTTCATGTATGAAACAGTTTAGATTAGCTGAAATCAACTGCACGTCTCTTCCTTTTGCTTGTGAAACAAGTAGAAGCAGCAAAGGATTAAAGAAGTTCTTGTGATGGAGAAAGTCTATCGAGTTTATTTGCGATTTATTTGTAGTATATAAGCATAATAAAAATATCTGTAATGAAAATACGTTGATAAAGTTTTTGAAATGACTAAACCATTTCAACTTTGCTATGCTTTTTGGCCATAATTCCCATCAGCATAAACGGAAATATCGTGCTTGATTTAGTAATGACTTCCTTCTGCGTCTATTCAATATATTAGTGCGCACATTAAGGCAGATTTACTATTTCGTGACTATGATATGACTGTCATAATATCATATCCTACTCACGAATGTTTGGCAACATTTTCATGCCTCAAGATATATTCTATTATTATTATATATATATATATATATATATATATTTTTTTTTTTTTTTTTTTGCATTATTTCGTTTTCATATGCCATTCACAATGGCCGCCACCCAAATAATTATGGCACCTAATGGCAGCTGATTTCATTCCCATCACACGTAGCTAGCCGTCTCATAGATTTCGATTTACATACGATACGTGTAATTCTCGCACGCGAGCGCATAAAATTTTGTTGCCTACTGAGTTTGGGTTGTGCTTGGGAAATCGATACGCAAGGGTACAATTCACAGACACACACACAGGCACACACGCATGTGTGTGTGTGGGTAATCACGAATGGGATGCAATCAAAGCCAAGTAGTACGCGGGAAACAGAAACGGCAATTGGCACTTCATCACTTAAGCACCTGAGAAAAGCATTTTTCACTTTCAATTTCAGCGGCGGCATGCCATAAAATCAAGCAAAATGCTGATGGCACACACAGACAAGCACACACGCACACACGTACTCACACATAGGCAACACCAATTCACTCACTGTTGGCAGTTGTGCCTGTCAATCGAGCAGCTGTTGTGCAATTTACACGCACAGCTTCAAATTGACAGCCGGAAGACAGCAACAACAACGATTTTTTGTGCTCTTCCTCTTTTTTTTTTTTTGCTAGGCTCTGTTTGTACGTGTGCACTTTGAGCGCAATCATAAAAAACAATTGAAATGTAAAATATAACATTCGTTTTGTATAGTATTTTGTTGTTGTTGTTGTGCTTGTTCTGTGTCACCTGCTAGCGGCACACACACACACACACACACACATTTGTTGTTGTTGTCATGCTTTCAGCAATCGCGCGCTGATTGCGTATACGCCGCGTTATCCAAATGCACACGCAGCAATTTCTATTGTAAATTGTGAGCATTTCTCACAAGTAAAACCAGCGCGCACACATACACACGTTAAGCTACTTGTGTGTGTGTGTGTGTGCAGTTGCCTGACTTGCTTGGGCCCAAAGGCTCTTGGCAAACAAATTTCAGAACTTGCCTTGCCATCCTTTCTCGCCGATTTCTTTCTTTTCTTTGCCATTTTCCTTTCTCTTTTATTATTATTTTTTTTTTTTTTGGGCAAGGATTTTGTCTGTTTGGCGCCTGAAGCGTCTGTGGAGACGTTGCTGCGACATGTTGTCAATAAATTGACAGCAATTGAAGGTTTATAAAACACTTTTGAGCCCGTGAGCTGCCAGTCTGCAGTTGCGTCTGGACCCAAGTCTCACACAGTCTTTCTCTCTCTCCCTCGCTCTCTCGCTCTCTCTCACAAGCTCTTCGTGTATGCGGCAAATATTTGAGAAACCCAAAAGCAATAAATTTTATGGTAAAAATGATTTTGCGCACCTTGCTCGGAGTTACCTCCATTTGTTATGCTCTAACTGACTTTAGGTATTCTAATTTTGCTGCGCAGTGTGTGGTGAGGTAGTGGAAGTGTATTTGTAGTAAGTGCATTCTAGTTGCGTTCAATGAGATTAGCAGAAACTGTCTATAGCATATAGATAATATATATAGATAATAGATAATATATATAATTTTTTAATTTATGTTTTACAGCTTTTTTCGATTAATATAATATTTCTTGTACGCACATTGTTTCAGCATTTAATTTAAGCTGTATAAACTAAAGCCCCAAATGAAAAGAATTCCTGTTTTTCTATTTTCAGCTCAATTTCCCACATTTTCTCTTGGGTAAATTCAGGCACACGATGTGAGAGTTTCGTAAAGTGAAAGTTTATAAAATCTTTATTGTTTTCTTTTGTGTTGTATATGTGTAAGTTGAGAATGTGTGGAACAATGAGTGAACTCCTAAGCCAGATTGTGAGAACTAAAACGCAAAACTGAAGAAAAATATAAATTTTAAAATTTAAAAATTCTAAACATTTACTTAAGGCATTTCCATGTCAAATTCAAGTTTATTAAAAATTTTCTTATTATAAAATTGTTAAGAAACTTGTAAAATATTCTGTTCATAAACAACTAAGTTCATTCTTTAGAGCATTCAATTTTAGACTAGTTTCCTGCATTACTTCCGTATTCCTCGTTTTTGTATTACTCTGCGGACCACTTTAAGCGTTGCGATAAACTTAAATTGATGGGCGATGCCGGAAACCGTTTAAAGTCTTTAAGCAAGCGTGGCTAGTGTGATTAAATTTTCTGCTAAAACTCGCCAATTTCGGGGTTTGTCCCGTAGTTGAGTTGGCAAATATTGCGAAACTCTTTGTTGTACTTGGTGCTGCCTTGCCTGTGAAACCAATTTCACAAATTAGCCTCCTGCTCGAAATTAAAGCGGTTGCTCTGCAGAAATCAAAGCGACACACCCAAGCATCCGTTGCAGCTATAGACGCTTCCCTCTCTCCCTCCTTTCCTACATTCACCTTATGCCCCGCTACTTCCTCTACACACAGCCGGCTTCTAATAAGTTCCTACGAAATTAACATGTCACCGCCGAGAGACATTATTGTCGAGCAGCTAGCGTGAAAGCTGTGTGCGCGTGTTGCGTGTATATGTTTGCTTAAGAGGGGCTTGGTGTTGACTGTGTGTGGAACGCATGTGGATTGCATTGGCTTAACATTCGAGTTGCTGTTAACGAGCAGGGGAGTGGAACTGCTGTTGCCCCTGTTAGGGGAACTGCTCGGATCTGTTCTCCTGCCTGACGCTTGCTTGGGGTAAGCGAATGTTATTTGGATCGTGGGTGCGTGGCATGTTAACTTACAGTTACTATGAAATTCGTAATTTCAAAAGTAGATTCGTATCATATTCATATTCATATTCATATTCATATTCATATTCATATTCATATTCATATTCATATTCATATTCATATTCATATTCATATTCATATTCATATTCATATTCATATTCATATTCATATTCATATTCATATTCATATTCATATTCATATTCATATTCATATTCATATTCATATTCATATTCATATTCATATTCATATTCATATTCATATTCATATGCATATTCATATTCATATTCATATTCATATTCATATTCATATTCATATTCATATTCATATTCATATTCATATTCATATTCATATTCATATTCATATTCATATTCATATTCATATTCATATTCATATTCATATTCATATTCATATTCATATTCATATTCATATTCATATTCATATTCATATTCATATTCATATTCATATTCATATTCATATTCATATTCATATTCATATTCATATTCATATTCATATTCATATTCATATTCATATTCATATTCATATTCATATTCATATTCATATTCATATTCATATTCATATTCATATTCATATTCATATTCATATTCATATTCATATTCACATTCATATTCATATATTCATGTACATAGATATCAGGCAGAGTAACTGAAAATATTCTTTGCGAATTGACTTCTCAATCTGCTTGTAAGCTCTCGAAGACTTCATTTAATTGCTAAATTTCATCAATGATAATTTGAGTTTCTCTTATAAGTTTGAAATATGGCTTTACCATTAAGTTAATTGAAAATTGCGAATCAATCAATTCTGCATTCGGCTACGAGCTACAATCGCTGCTTGACAACAACCAGAATATTTGTTAATTGAAATCGTATGCCACACGCATGCACACATCATTAAATCTTCAAAGCGCGTAACTTTCGACAATCGTAATTAATTTTGCATATGCGAAAAAAACTTTTGCATCTGGTGTACAATTTTAGGGAGTCACGCGACAACATTTCATACAATTAACGCGCGGCAGAAACTCCACAAACAAAATAATTAAGATATGCAAGATGTGAACGACTTGGAGATACGCTGTAGAAACCTGATTGTAGATCATTGTGGAAGGCATATTATATTTATTTCAGTCTAAGCTCTGATTCTTGAAAGTTTTGCTGAAATAAATATGCTAAACAAATGTATGTTAATATTTGTTTTTTTAATTGTTACTGCTTAACTATTTTTAACCCACATTGCCTAACAAAATAGTTTTCATTCCTTTCCGATTTAATATTGTAGTCAATTTAAAACTCAGCGCTTTGTTAAATCCCAGGCCCATATATTATGCAAAACGCATGGGTAACTGGGCTATGTTTGTTTTTGGACTTAATTGAGGTGTTAATGAACTACTAAATTATGCAATTGTGTGTTGATATTCGTCTTATATTTTATATAAGTGTGGTTAATAAATGCTTTCCAAAAAGTTGCTGCCCAGCCGAAATTGGCTTTGGCTAATTCCCCAGAGGCAGCCAACTGTCAAGGCAACAACAATAGCGCCTAATGCATTGCCAACTAATCTTAGCCATTTCGATGCTCTATTTGCATGCCCAGCTTGTACACCCATGTGTGTGTGTGTGTGTATGTGTGTGTGTGTGGCATACTCGTATGCTCTATATACATTTATGTTGGTCTACTGCACGACACGCCTTAGTTTGTTATATTTGCTAAATGCTTGCTAACAGCACATACATGCAAACACACACACACACACATATATATATATATATATATATATATATATATATATATATATATATATATATACGCAAATTGCAGACTCAGCGTGGTACAATTACAGGCATTTCATAAGGTAGAGCAGGAGGGGCGTGTGTGGGGGCGTACATTTAAACTGCCACGCCCATGGAAGGCGATTTGCATGAATATTATTGGGCGCCAAAACATCAAGCTAATTGGATGCGTTCAACAAAACGTTTTCAGCCTAATTTCGCCAAAACTGAATATTTGCATAGCATACTTTTCAGCGCTCACTATGAAATATGTTAAACATTAAACTATTTTTGTAATAGGAATTTTGAATGGTAATTATATAAATATATAAAAAAGTATCTCAAATTTATGAAAAGTAGAAATAAATAAGATTGATATAAGAAAAATATTTATTAAAGTTTTTTTTAGCTAGCTACAGAAAACTTTCCCTTGTATAATCCTATATCAAATTTTAAAAAAAATGTTGTTTATATAATGAAATAAAAAAAATATATATGCTAGCTATAAAATGAAAGTTCTTTTGGCATTTCTATTGTTTTAGGAGAGATATTCTGTGCGCTTTGAGCACTTAGAACAGGCTCTACGTTTAGTAAAGGCAGGCCAGGTTTGTAGCTTGTTGGCAAAGCCGAATCAGCGCCAATGTAATGGCCGCGTTTGGGGCCAAATTGCCAAATGGTCTGTGAGTGTGTGTGCTCATAAGTGTGGCTGTGGGGGTGTATGGATGTGTGTGTGTAGAGGACATGTCTCTCTCACAGTCTTTATCTCTCCTGCTCCCTCGCCTCTCCCCCCTCTCTCTCTCTCTCTCTCTCTCTCTCTCTCTCTCTCTGGCCGCAGTCCTTTGCTGGCGCTTCGTGGTTTTTGTTTGTTGTTTTGTTATTTTGTTGTCTGGCTCCACTTGTTTGTCATTTGTTTGCAGATTTCTGTGTAGATTCTGCGGCTGCTTTGGCGCTTGTTTAGTTTATTTATTGTTGGCATTGTCATTTGTTGTTGTCGCAGCGAGGCTGTGTCAAGGTGCGCCACAGGAGAATCATAATTTTTTTTTCTGCTCCTTTTCCAGGCTCGCCTTTAAGCTTGAGTAATGCTTTTTTGCGGCCTTGCAGCTGGCAGCGGCTCAGCTTATTTTTTATTCCTTTTTTTTTTTTTTTTGTCAACATTATAAATAATGAAGACTTTAAGCTGTGTGAAATTAGCGCACGTTTTTTTGCTGTGTGTGTGAATGGCCGTGTGTGTGTCTGTGTTTGCTGCTGTGTTTGCGCATTGTTGGCATAATGAACTTAATTCGGTTAAATAATCTTTGCGAGCAGCTGCGAGTTTCGGTTATTTTGGTAATGCATATAATTTGATTAACATATGAAGGCTTAAGCAAGCTTAAGAAAAAACACATACATACACACATACACCCAAATCTGTGATTGTGTTGACACTTTTCTGGCATTTTCTGAAGACATTAATTTTGCATATGTATATTTTGCTTAGCCGCGAATGTAGGTGCTTAATTACATTTCTGACAGGTTGTGCAGAAAGTAAATTACATTAGGGTGTGCGAATAATTTTTTGTGGTATTAGCTGTGCAGCTGATGCTTGGAGAAGTTTTGTAATTAATTTATTTATTTTTAGAACACGTTCATTGTTTTTGTGCTCTTAAATTAGGCTTGATTGATGACAGTTCATGATTGACTTGGATCTGGTATACTTTTCTAAGATGTAAATTTATTAATACTCTCAAGTCAGGCAGCTTCAAATCATGTGTGCCAGTTGCATTGATTAATTGGAGTAGCAATGAATTGAGTCAAGTTGGATAAATTCATCTCTCTGTTGGGCTGTCAACTATGAATACAATGATATCCATACAACATATATTTTTGGATAGGCTCCATCAGCTGGCCAGCTTCGTCTGTGCTTCAATCAGCCCAAATTGATTAAAGCAGTAGCTCTTATTAGACTGTTGTGGTCACTCCAGCTCACTCTTAAATATATGTGCATTCCACTTATGCTGATTCGTCGGCATATTATATATTATTTTTGATGCTATTTTTACCTTTCCTTTATTAGATATAACCCATTTTCATATTCTCCACTTAGATATGTGACTTTATGAAGCCGTCTGCCCAAGCCACTTGTTTATATTGTTTGACAGTTTAGGTCAAGACTTGAAGTACAAAACAAAAGCACTTGACCCTATTTGCTTGCTGGCTTATTGCTTTGAACCTAAACCAGCATCACGACTATTTCTCTTTCCCTCTCTACCTCTCTCTTTCTATGTGTGCTGCTCTATCTCTTTCAAGTTTTTGTAGCGCATTCCAAGTGCATTTTTTACACACAATTGCTGAGCTCTTCCTCTATATTTTCACTTGCTAATTTATTTTTAGTATATTTGTTTTTCCTTTATTCATTTATATCTTTTTTATTTTGATTTTCATTTTAGGTCCTGACACGCGCTGCCTATTTTTGTTGTTGTTGTGGGACTTTGTGAAAAAAATGTAATTTTGTCTGCGCCAGAGTCGTAAACATATTTGAGATTTCTTTGCTCCCGCTTCTCTGCGGTTAGTGTGTAGCTTAGACAGCAACTCTTCTAGCACTACGCCCACCCCCACCACCACAACCACCACCCCCTATCCCACCCCACTCAACTTGCCTGTCTGACTGTTATTTCTGGCAAAGTCCTTGGCTGAAGCTGATGTCGTCGTTGTCGCTTTCCCCATGTCGACGTTTATTTATGCAAATTTAATTTCCATACTAAACGCTCAGTGTATACATGTGCATGTGTGTGTGTGTGTGTGTGAGTGTGAGTGTGCGTGTGCGTGTGTGTATTGGAGCTGCTGTTGGCTTGTGGTGGGTGTCTGAATGTTACGGAAATTCACTTAGATGTGCCCAGTTGCCTGGATTTTACTTACTCTTTGTTGCTGCCCCTCGGTGGGTGCCTGTAATTTTTCTCTTTTGCTCTCTTTATTGCTTTTTATCAGACCTGATAAGTGAGTGGCTCATTCTGGCTGCTACTATCTTCGGCCTCATCCACTTTCCTCTCGCAATTCTATTATGCTGCGGCGTTAAAAATGTTTGCCTGCTAATAGAAAATGCTGCCGCTTTTCCTTTTTCCTCCACTCCACTTTTTTTTTTCTTTGCTCCTTTTTCTTTTCGTTTTGTCTTGTGTCGCGCACTTCATTTGCATGCGTCGGGCATGGGGACCAATGTCCTTAATTAAGTAACATAAAACAAGGCAGCGCTGGGCCTGGAATTTCGCTCTTAAGCTCCTTGTCATATGTGCTCGACTGAGCCACTCGCATCATGAGCTAATCTCGAATTTCTGCCGTTCTGCTCATTTCTCTTTCATAATTTTTTGTTGCTCACCCTGCACTTTTTCCATTAGTGTTTTCTCCTTTACCAGAAGTCAGTTTCTTTCTTTCGTTTTTCGCTCTTTTTTATGGAAATGGCACCCAGGGCAGATAAAACATTTTCCCTCACTTCAGTCGCCTTCTCCACCTATTTTTTCCATGCTGTGCGCCTTGAATTATTGGCAAGCATACAAAAGAGCTTGGCACTCAAACATTTTCCAAAAAAAAAAAAGAAGCAAATAGCCCCCACTCGAACAGCCAACCACCTACATGCTCCTCTACATATATTTCTATTGACCAGGCAAACTTTTCGTGTGGCCCATTTTGTGGTGCGCCCCACCGATTCGGCATGGTTAGTTCCATCATTTCGAATCGAGCACAAGAAAAAAAGATTGAAACAAAAATGTGTATGAGCTGAAAAAACCATCTCAATCGAGTGTGTTTTCAAAAGCTGCTTGTCATCAATTTCAAACACATTTTGCCATTTTTCTCTAATTTTTTTCTCGCACAATTTTTCGAGCGTGTGCATGAAAGTATTCAATGAAACACACAAATGTAGAAATTGTTTTCAATATGGGATCATTCAGTTTTCAGTTCCCAGCTCTCAGTTTTCAGTTTTGGCCATAAACATGAATTGTAAGGCTCTTAACACGGATTCTGTTGAAACTTATTTTGCCAAAAATAAAGAAATATGCGAAAACTTAATTTGTTGTTAGACGTTTTTGGGAATCCAGTTGGTAAAGGTGTCATTTGCTGATATGGTATATTTTATATATGCAATGCTAGAAAACGTGCAATATTTATGAAAATACGCTTATTGTTTTGCAATACAATATTCAAAATCTATGAAATATATATTTTCAAAAATATCACATAAACAAGTTTTGAATTAAAAACTAATCTAAGATAACAGATTTAAGTAGAGCTTAAATTGTTATTCTACAATTTGACTACGTTACTGCTAACCGTCTCTATTGATTTAGGGAATTATAATAATTGTCAAATAAATAATAGTACTCAATTATTTATATACATATACTTCACAATTTTTGTTTGCTTTTATATGAGAAACTTTACTTTGAAAAGTTTTTTCTTCTTATTTCTAGACTAAACCTTGTACTCTCCACAAAAAAAAAAAACTTTTGATTTTAAAAACATATCTTAAAAATAAAAAATAAATAAAAATAAATTATAAATTAAAATAAAATAATAACACATATAAATTATTATTATTAATTATTGTTCACATTTATTTGTTGGTTAAAAAATTTTAAATTCATATTAATAGGAACTAATTTAATTTTTACTTGTCGATAATAAAAATTGTAATTTAATTTTTATTTATTTTAATTAATTATTTATTTTTATTTATCGATTAGTTATAGTATAATAAATTTATATATTTGTATATAATTAGCCTATTATAAAATAATAAATCTTATAATAATATAATTGTGTTTACAGATCTGCAGGGAAGATTGAGCTCAAATCGCAGTATGTAGTAATTCATAGTAATTCATAGTTAATCAGCTGAGCACCATGTTAATAAGAAATTCAAAAGATGACGTTAAGAAACTTTAAACATTATTACAGTTTTGCCAAGCACATAAATTAATGCGAGCTGCGCCACAGTGGACTGTGATTACACTGACAAACTTCAGGCACTGTAATAATTCACAAAGACTAATGAGCACTTGGCCAACAGACGGCAGCCAGCAGTCATGTGTGGGACATTGAACTTGGTCGGTTTTTGGACTCGAAGTTCATGCGACAGTCGCGACACGCACATACACACACACACACACATACACACACGCATGCACAGAGAGCTATGTAGGATGTGCTGAGCGTCCTGTTTGTGGAGCGCGCAGCATGGGACTTTAAACACATATCCTACAACAAATTTGTGAGTTTTGCTTTAAGCTGGCAGGCGGTCCGAATTGGCCAAATAAAAATCAAAATAAAAACGAAACAAACACAAACTGCTAAATAAAAAAAAGGGCAAACATAAATATAATAAAAAAGAGGAGCAACATCTGTGCGAGCATTTAGACAGCGGGTGTCCTTGTGTCCCTGCGTTGGCTCTTGCGAAAAGTTATCAATGCGCCATTTTTGCTGCTTGAATTAATTTTGGAGTGCAGGCGACGGCAGCGAGGACGAAACGGAAGTTCTGCCATAGCGCACAGCAAACCGGAAGCAGCCATTGAAGCTCCTGTTTGGCCCGCGTGAAAAGAGCTCGGCTAAAAGGATTCCGCCACAATTTGTTTGATGTTTGCTACGTGTTTTCAAATAATTCCACAGTTTTATGCTGTTTGCTGTTTGCTGCTGCTCCTGCTGCTGTTGCTGTTTGCTGTTGCTGTTTGCTGCTGCTCCTGCTGCTGCTGCTGCTTTTTGTGCGCTCTCCCGGGCGACAGTTGGTGGCCAAAGTGTGGCAAGTGCTGTGCACATTTCCAAGGCGAAATTGTTGAATGTTTTTGGCGCCCAAACGCTTCTTTATGCAGGCTGCGTGCGGAGCGAGTGATAAGAAATTGCCACGGCATGAAGTCTGTCTATGGCAACAGCATCTCTTCAACTAACCATAGGAAACTATATTTTCAAGCATTTTCTTTCGCAATACTAAATCAATCAGGTCATACTTTTGAACCACGGTAAGTGTTGTGCCTGAATAAATTATCACAACATTTAGGCTGCTGTTGAAGTGCAGGAAAAAATGTTCAAATATTCAGTAGATAAATAAAAATAAATAGAATAGCTTTAGTCAAGCAACGTCTGACTAGTAGATGTTCTGAAACATTGTGGATCATTCTGAAATTATTATTATCTCCTTATCAAATTCATTTGATCTGACTGTCCATTCATGAGACATAAAGGGAGAGCTTTCAGTTGATATTTATTATTTTTATATATATAATCAACTATGAACAAAAGTTAGAGCGATTCAATTATTGCATTGTATTTAAGAGACTCGCGTTTGTACTGCATAGGTGCTTAAAAATCATTTGAAAATGAAACTTCAGGCAGTCAGCTATTTTTTTTCTTACTGCTAAATCAGAGAATAGAAGCCGTAAGCTTCAGCTCTATGCAAGCCTAGTTGCTTGAATAATTCATATTAGTTTATTAATTCATTTATTTAATTTTCAAGTCAATATGTTCAATAGGAAGATTGAGAATGATTTTACTCGATTTAATGAGTTTATCACACGTTTATGTTGATTGGAAACTCAGTCTCTACATAGTCTACGTGATCTAAATCTACAGAAAAGCCTACATCAATTCTGTCCAAATCTTTAGTATTTATAGGTATCACAAAATGAACTACTTATTAACGGATAATAAGTAGTTCATTTTCTGATACCTATATACTATAGGAGTTCTTGCTATAGACTTAAGGAGACTAGAATTTAATATAAATATATAAAGACTTGCATTAATCCATTATATTAACTAACCCAGTTGAGCTTTAGTTTCTGCTCAAAAATGTTTTATTCTGGGTCATATGGCAGTCTCTGCAATTTGATCCCAAGAGACATAGTAAGGAAGCGAACTATTTGCTGCTCTGATAATATAATGAGAGAGAGAGAGAGAGAGAGAGAGAGAGAGAGAGAGAGAGAAAGAGAGAGAGAGGTAGAGAGAGGTGAGCTGATAATCCCTGCAAAAAGTAAGGTCTTTAGCTTGTAACTCTTATACTAATACTTATGCATATGTATGTATGTATATGTGTATATATATTTAATGATATTCATGGTTGCCCATGTCACGTTATTGCAAAACATAATATAAAAATAAATAAACATAATCCAAATTCTCTTAGCTTGCAGGAAATTAGTTAATAAAATAAAAAATCAAACTTATCTCATTTCGAATTATCCACTGTGTATTTAACGTCCACTTTGCTCTCTTCCACCACTTCCACCACTTTATTAAAATATTAATCAAACTGCAAATTTATGCATGCTTTAAATTTCTATATAATCCGCTCCCGAAGCGCGCGTCCAATTGAAAAACTTTTGCTCAAACACATTTCCACACCTACTTCGGGCCTTAAAGTTTTTTGCATATTTAAATTTAGACGGCAAACATTTAGCTAAGGCAATTGCAAACCAAAAATTAAAACTAAACAGAAGAGCTGAAAAAAAATGAAGAGGAAAAAGTGAGCTAGGGATAGATAAAGAGAGAGAGGGAGGGGATAAAAATACATAAAGTATAACTTTGCACAGTTCGCACTTGCGGCTAATAAATGGTGTGAAATTTCCATAAAATGAAAGTAAACGTAAAAAGCAACGCACCCACACACACATAAACTTCCTGTGTGCGTGTGTGTGTGTACGCCGGAAATAGGAAGTAGTAAAATCTCTAATAGGAAAAGAAGGCGAGGTACGGGCAGCCGCACAAAACTAATTTCCCCAAGGCGCTGCAGCAATAACAACAACAACAACAAGTCTCCTGAGAAGGAGAGACATAAAGATAAACTGCAAAAAGACAGAGAGGGAGAGGTAGAGTGGGAGTATGAGAGAGAGAGAGAGAGAGAGAGAGAGAGGAGACAACTGACCGAAAGTCAGACGTACAATAAATTTAACAGGCAGCATTAGCAACTTGTTACAGAAGGCGA
The DNA here is from genome assembly GCA_037075325.1 of Drosophila mayaguana. Lineage (NCBI taxonomy): Eukaryota > Metazoa > Arthropoda > Insecta > Diptera > Drosophilidae > Drosophila > Drosophila mayaguana. The sequence continues at coordinate 10,617,950 of JBAMCG010000068.1, read as the reverse complement.
AGGCTGAGCAGGAGGCGGAGCAGGGCTCGATAGGGATTTGCTTCCTCTCTCTGTATTCCTCTCTCCTCCTCTGTTGATGGACATCACTTTTGAACGTCTATCAGAGCTCTATATATATGGGCGTTAACAAGGGCCATTGTAATCAGCCGAGTCCTTCAGAAAGATTTAATAGTTTTTTACTATAAGTGGCACGTGAATTTAGGATTGGGAAGCAGTTTATTGACCTCGTTAAAAATTAATTAAGTGTGCCTGCTCTTCAATAGTTGCAGGAGAGAGAAAGAGAAAGAGCAATATATAGAGAGAGAGCGGCAGACTCGTAATAGTTGTATAGGATATTGAAGTGATAATGGGCAATTTGAATTTGAATTGTAAAATGCTTCAATGTCTTATAAGAAGAAGTAGTAATTCAATAGAAGTTTCAGTAATTTTATAATAATGAGGCAGATGTGGGAATTTACATCCAGATTTCTTCAATGTCCATACGCTGATTTACCATATTCATTGGAGTTAGAGAGACATTCAAGCTCTTATAAATCCAACTTCAAATGAAATAGCATAGTTTAGTCGCTTTCTAACTCTCTTCAGTTTGCAGGAGACCTTTATGGAAGCAGCGGCATTATTTTGGTGTTTTTTTTGCGACAAATTTTCTCCAGATTCTCTGCTTCTCATTTTTAGTACAGAGACGAGACAAAAGATGTAAATATTTAAAAATATAATATAAATATACATATATAAATATATGAAATAACAAAATTTTACAAATATATATATAAAAAAAAAAATCAAATTTAATTTAACATATTTTATCATATTTCTCATTCACATAAAACAAATTTTACTTAAATTACAGTCATTAAAATAAAACATCCTCATAGTTTTCATCTCGAAGATGGAGGCTTCAATGGCCCACTCTCCCTCTTGATTAAGATAAAGTTTATTATCCCGGCGCATAAGCCAACTACCATTATAACATGCATTAATATCTGTTTCGATAATATTACTGCGGCGCTTACGTAATAAATCAAACTAATTTGTCAAAAAAAGAGAGAAGGAGGGTAGGGAGGTGGGAGGGTGGGAAGATGAAGTTGATCTCTGCCCACGCGCTTTCACTAAGATTCACTTAATGTGGGGGGCTGTGTGCTACTTTTTATAAGAAGTTGAATAATTTTTGATATGCCCACAAGGTGTTTATTAGCAACGCGGGAATAATGTGTGTATAAGTAATATTATACAAGAGCGAGCTTATTTTGCTGTTGTTGTTGCCCGCAGACATAACTCATACGATGCGTTCTGCGGTGGCAGAAACACTCTGAGCCTCTTAAGAGGCCACTAAAAGCCAAAAGTCATAAAAGCAACAAAAATGTAAGAGAAATAAGTGAAAATGCTGCCAAGTGGCAAAGCAGACAAATGAAATAAACTACAGACGGAGCACAGGACGAATGAGAGAAGCAAAAAAAAAAAAAAAAAGGAAATGAAATGCGCAAAGGTGCGCTGCAGCTCAAGAGCGTTCGAGGTGAGTGGCAGCCCGCTGAAAGATGGTGTGGAATGAGCCGGCTCTAAGTAAAGCAACAATTATGGCTAAGAGGCTGGCAAGGGAACCACCAAGACGTCAATGCAGACGACAGCCGACGACCGACGGCCGACGGCGGACAGCCGACAACCAACAGCCAACAGCCAACAGTCGTCGTCAATGGGCTTTAATAGCAACACTTAGCCGGGCTAAAACGAGCAACGGCTCGCCAGCAGCAGCCTCGGCTTTAACAGCCAAGTGACGAATTCCAGCTAATTTATATACGTTTCTATGTATATATTTATATAAAAGTAGCAGCATACAGACATACATGCATGAGGAAGTGTATTTCGACATATATAAATGGCATTCCCTTGAGCTGGGCTCACATTTTTTTATGCCTTGACATTTGTTTGTTTGTTTTCGCTGTGTGTTTGCGAACTTTGTCGAGTGTGAAACAAGTCACAAGACAGAGTCAAAAAATAACACATATAACAATAATAAACCTCACTTCAAGGGGCATGTATATGGGTATGTGTATGTGTGCATGTGTATGAATATGTTTGTTTGTATGCCATTGCATTGCTAATTGTGAATGTTAATTAAACGCAGTGCAAAAGCTATCAGAGGACTTTTTAGGGTTTCATTAGGGCTGAGAGTAAAACATACAGATATATACATATATATATATGTTTGTATGTATATATACATATGTGTGAGTTGCTCACCTGCAATTTTAATTAAAAACTGTCTAATGCATACATAAGTATGTTTCTTTCCAGACTGCCCGCGTTAGATTCTCTTCGTCTAATCAAAAATGAGCGGATCTTTGCGCAGAGCCTGTATAGGCATCTTGCTCTAGCGCAGCAACACCAGGGACTACGCTCAGCAACAGTTGTTTTTGTCTCTTTCTTCCCCTCTCCTATACAAAGCAAGCTCGTTTGCTGCGGCTACAGCTCTCTCACTCTCACCGCAGAGGGCAATCACAACATCGAACTGAGTTAGCATTGAGAGAGGAATTGCAACAGCGAAAACATACGCTGCTATTAATTTCACAGTTAATCTTTTGACATCTTCATGCAAGCTCTCTCACTGCTGCAGGCAATCACAACAACATTGAGCAGAAATATAAAACTCTTATCAGCAATGAGAGGGGCAGAGCAACACGAAACGAATCTTGTTAGATGAAAAATATGTTGTTATAAGACAAATACATGTGTACATCGTATACAAATATGTATGTATGCATCGTATACATATATGTATGTATGCAGAAAAAGTACTCAATTATATCTTTTGGGTTTTTGTAGACAGTTCTTTAGACAGTATCAAATAAAATATATACATAGATGTACTTTGATTAAATTTTTGTTGTAAATTATTATTAAATAACAAAATAAAACTAATCTGATTGCAATATCCATGTCTATTGCCTTTTATTGAATAAGCACTAGATTTCGATCTGTTAAACATGATTGTTGCCAAAGGTTAAGCTTTAATTATAAATGCATTTATTTTGGAGTACTTTAAATACTTTTTTTGCTATTCTCAAAATATATAAAATTAATAATAAACTTAAAAAAATATATATAGAGATTCTATAGATATTCGTAAACTTTTCCTCTTCGTATTTCATCTTAGCTGTTCATAAAACTTTCTCATATTTATTTTCTCACAAAAATGAAATTGTGCTAAGCAAACCTAAGAAGTCTTAGAGCTTATTATTATCTATTCACTCATAGAATTCGCCTCTCTGTCCTACACCCACTCTTTTTAAGTGAATTCCGTAAACAATTCAAGTCCAGACTCTTTATGATTTGATTAAGAAAAGAGCAGCGCTTTCAGACAGTTTTACAACTTAATAAAATATATTTTATGCAAAGAATTCTGTTCAAAATAAACTGTTCTCGCACAGTCTACGAGCCGTGCTAATTGGGCTGCTCGCAAAGAAGACTCCATAATAGTAAAATCATAAAAGTTGTTTGCCTCAGCCGTAATTCGAAATGCTTTTGACCAGGCACACGCATGGTTATTTACGAATATAACTGGGTAAAACTGGGTAAAACTTTGCCTTCTATACATGTATATAAATTTAATTTTTTATTTCTTTTTTTTCGAATTTGCATAACAAACTTGCTGTGCTGTGCTGTGCTGTGTGAGTTGAACAAGTTCCATTAGCAGCTCAACGCACTTGAAGTAAACATTTTAATGGCAATTTTCACATCAACAGCCTCGGAGTGAGCCGCAGTTGAATTATCCTGTGAGTTATTATAATACAAAATGGGTATAGCAGCAACAGCAACAACATCTGCAACAACAACAACAACGACAATGGCCAACTATTCTCGGCTACAACAACAAACACATGTCAGTGGCACAGATTGAACTGATTTCACAACGAGGACCTCAACATAATGCATATAGAGCATATTTACAGAATATCTCTATGAACAAGCATACACACGTATATAAGCATATACATATATAAATATACATATATGTATGTATGTAAATATGTCTACAAAATACATGTATGCAAAATATTGTTTACAGCTAGTGTTTAGAAAGGAGGGAATATGCCTTACTATGGTAAGACTCTCTCAGTGTGTGTGTGTGTGTGTGTGTGTGTGTGTGTGTGTGTGTGTGTGTGTTGACTCGTCACATGTGCACTTGAGCTCTTGAGAAATTAATTTCAAGTGGAAATATTATAACAGATGCAAAAGCAAACAAATAAACAAAATACGTGAGAGATGCCAACTGAAAACAGACGACAGCTGTAAATTTTGATAAGCCCCAGGACAAGCAGCAGAAGCCCTTGACTGACGTGGACCTCAGGCTGATGTCAACGAGTGTGAATTCGAATGTGTGTGTGTGTGTGTGTGTGTGTGCGTGTGTGTGTGAATGCAGCATGTGCAGACTGGAGAAAAGCTACAAAGTGAAATATAAAAGCTGCATTGGCTGCCTCAAATTATTTTTGACATCGCTTTCCAATGCAATTTATTCGATTATTTACGAGCGATAAGTCGAGACTCCTTTTCGTTTAGTGTTGATAACAGACTGTACTATATATGAAAAATGCGTGGCAAAACAGAGGAATGATGTGATGAGTAGGCAGTATTCGTTAGAGAAATGTGAAACATTAGTTTATGGATTTAAATTATAGAATAAAATAAATTATTTGCTTTTGAAGTGTACAGTTTACCTATCGTTATTTTATTTATTTTCCTATTTTGATAGATATATTTTTAGCTTAATTTATATTCTTTTTTTTAAATTATTTAATTTTTTTATATACTAATTTTATTGTTTACTTAAAAATATTATATTAATAAATATTATTATTATACATATTATTATTATTATTTTTTTTTGTATTTTTATTTTATTATTCTTATTTTAAATTATTACTAATCATTTAATTTTTATTGTTTTTCTTTTACAACAATATTTAATTTTCTTGACCTACTAAAATTATTTTCTTTAGAATTTCTTATTCTATTTTTATTATCATTTAAATTTAAATTATTTTTAATTAATTAATTAATTAATAATTATTTTATCACTAAAAGACCAACAAAAATATGTCCGATGAGCTAAGATAATTTTCTAATATTCTGCTTCTGCTTTACAGTGTTCTATGGCTAAAATTATGGCTCACAAATTTACTGCATTTATACAGATGAGCAGACATGACTATAACGACTCAGTTTGCAATTTTGCTACAGGGAATAAATTTTTTATGACTTTTTCATAAGCGTTTTCTATCAGTTTTTCAGTTGCCATTTCCAATTATATAATTAATGCAAAGATCTCTCTGGAAAACAGTATTCACGGTTCAGTCCAAGCCATTTGAAAGTTTCTTTTTGTTCAACCAATTAAATTCTCTCCCTATTAGCCATATTGAATTCAGGAATTGCTTTCAACTAAAGTTCTTTTTAGCGGCGACAGCGTTTCGATATAATCCGATTGGCGCCATGAAGCCAAACACAATAAAAACCAAAATGAAAGGAAAAGACAAGACAAACGCACTTTTTAACAATGTCAAAGGTCATAGAATTTGCTTAGTCTAATGCGTAAAATTAATGAAATTATTTTTGAACTCACTTTACAAATTGCCGTGGCACAACAACAGCAACAACAACAAAATATTGGCCACAATGTTATGCCGGGTCAAGTCAGGCAAGCCCAGACGGCAAATACCAAGAAAGTATCGGGTATCGAGTAGTATCGAGTAGTGTTGTGTGTGTATCTTACGTAACGGGCATTGAGTATTGAGCAGCCAAGTCGAAGGCAATACAATGCTCAGCGAAGCGTTTATATATATTTCATTTACCATGAGGCACTTACGTATTGCTAGCAATTTTTCTGCATCGAATGAAATTGAAGTTTTTTTTCTTTTTTCTTTTTTTTTTTTTTTGCTGTTTTGCCTTCCTGCGCTGGCCCGGCAGCTCCACTGCGGGTTATGCCCGCTATCAATATCCTGGCAAGGAAGCGAGAGCCAATCAACAAGAAATACATTTGCTCACTTTCGCCTTTGCGCTTTTTATGAAATCTCGCATGCCTCATTTCATGGGCATAAAACGCAGTTGTGGGCGTGTGGAGGGTACGGTGGAGGGTGGAGGGGGAGAGAGCGGTGCTGGTCGAACTGTTACTCCCATATTTTTGCTCATTTCCCTTTATGCCATCACAATATTCATATTAGCGGCCAAATTTACGCCCACTGTGCTGGGCGTGGCGCCGATCCCCTAACAATTGTGATTTGCCTGTCCATTGGGCCATGATGATTTCCAATCTGCATTTGCCAGCTTTTGATGTGAGCCGACTCACTGTCCGTCTGTCTGTTTGGCTTTTTGTCTGTGTGTCTGACTGTTTGTTTATTTCGAGTTGAAGCTTCCGAAATGAATTTGTAATACGGCAATCGCAGTATTATTTATAACGCATTTGTGCTGATGCTTTTTTTTTTTTTTTTGTATTTATAGCATTTTGCCGAGATTTATTTTTATTGCCAAGTTATTACGCATATCGATATGGTAATAAATTTTCTCGCCGCCCTCCTCTCGCACCATCTGCCACAAAATGCCGCAGAGCGCTGGCAAGGCGAGTCTCTAGTGAAAGCAAAGCTTAAGCACTGCACTCACTGCCCCACCACACGCTCCACAGCTCTCGGCTCGGCTCTCACTCACACAAGACGAACGACTCACAGGACTCACAATTTCTCTTCAAGTGGATTAAATTTTCGGCATCTTTATGTGTTGTTGCAAGCATTCGAATACCCTGGAAATGAGTGGCGGGAATTTGGTAACTTCAGAGTATTGGTTTATCCGGGGATGGGAGCAGGGCAGGGCTCAGCTTGGGCGGCTTGAAATTGCAGCTCCGATAGAAATTTCCCTTCATTCAGCAATTAATTATTAAATGAATTTAAAAGGCAGTACAAAAGGGTTTATAAATGAAATGCTTCGCATATATGTAAAAGAATAAATTTTTTATATAAAATATTATTAATTTAATTTTTAACTTTTCTTAAATTAATTTTATGTAATTTATATTTAATTTATAACAATTTTATTTAGTTTCAGTTTTATGGAGTTTTCTTACTCCAGGGTATCTCTTCCGTCTACATGCCACACCCACTTGTAAGATGTTATTTTTGCGTTGTTTTATTATTTATTTATTCATTTTTCTTTTTGGGCGAAATTTGATTCTTTTGCCAAGTTTTAAGCAATGGCAATGGCCATGCTCTTTGAGCTATTTTGTTGCCAATTCAGCAAGCTCTTGAAGCGAATTTCTGCAATTGGCCATGTTATTGCGTTTGGTTTGTTGCTTGACTTTCGCCTATGTCAAGTCGTTGAACTTCCAGTTGATTTTCTCTGTTTATTTTTCGTTTGCTTTGTTTTCTTTTTTTTTTGCATTCATAACTTAACTTAAACCAGACGAAAATCTATTTGGTTGTTGAGTTTCTGCATTCATTTGACATTTGCTGTCGAAATAAATAATTGAAATTTGCATTTGGATTGCTTCTCAGCGGCCAAGATGCCAAAATCTTTGCTCGCCTAAATTGAATAAATAACTAAACAAAGGACAATGGAATTATGGAAAATTTCAACATAAATTGCAAATACATGTGTTGGTCACTTTAATGGCAATTAATTTCATAAGCCGATGCAATAACTGACAACTCGTTTAGGCTCAGCAGTCAGAGGCCAGAGGCCAGCTGCCAGCTGCCAGCTGCCAGCTTTTATTTAATTTACACCATAAATCATGAGCTCTATTACAGTCACATATATCTCTCCCTCTCTCTCGCACTCTATCTCTCTCTCACACACGAAAATAGTAAACCATATATAAATAATAATCATACAAAAGAAGTGAAAACAAAGATTATGCGATTAAAATTGAAAGCATTTAAATTAATTCATAGAAAAGGCCAGCACAAAAACTTTTTGTGAAATAAATAATACATTTTTAAAACTTTGTTGCTTAAATAAGAAAATAATTTTTTAATTTATTTTTTAAATAAGTAAATATTTTGTACTATTTCCGTTTATAAAAACGGTTTTAATGATTTATACAAACTAAAGTTTAAGCTTATACATATAATATACTTTAATTTAATTGAATTTAATTGATTTATTCTTTTATTTTTTTAATTTTACATATATTATTACCTATTTTTTAGAGGTAAAAATAGGTTTCACAGTCTTCGATTATTATCGGTATTTTCCGAGAAAAACTGTAATTAAAATATGAATTTGTACTGAAGTTATTGCTATAATTATTTTCACACATAATAAATAAAAGCAAACAAATAATATTCTCTGACTGTTAGCTGTTTCCCTCTTTGCTAGGCAACGGTCTAAACTACTTCAATTCCGTTCTGCAACAAATTGCAACTAGTGCAAAGAGTGACGGACAGCGCATCAAACGTAAAATTCATTTTTAAATGACTCCGTTTAATATGTGCACAGGTATTCCGGCTATTGACATTTTTTAGCGCTTTTTCACTACTGCTCTTCAGTTCATAGCCATATCTGTTTGCTCCCGGGCAAACATTTCCATTGTACGAAAAATAGCCCGAGTGCTTGATGATGATTGATTTCGCTTGATGTTTGCCATTGACTCATAATTAAAAGGGCAAATGTGATGCAATATTTCAACTGTGAAATATCATCGATGAGCTGCCAAAAAATAATGATCAGAAGCAGCATCACGCTGGCATGGTCAGCCAATATTAACTAAATCGAGACTGGGAGCAGCAGGACACTGACCAGGGCTGTCTAATTAATTTGATTGCCAGCACCTGTGTGGGCAATAATAGGCTCTATTACAATTGCAATGAACGCTGAGAGTGGGCAGCAGGATGCTGGGAAGGCAGTAAACTCTTGACCTTTTAGACAATGGCCGTGGAGCTAAACTAAATTTCAATTAGGCAACTGTGTGGAGGGCGCAGTGAATATATAGTGTGCTCAATGAATGTCCTGTTCATTGCGGTCATATATTTGAATTAGTTTGCCACAGAATGAGAATATATGATATTAATGGATAATTATGCTAACAAGTCAATGAGCTAGGCAAAGGTAAAGGCAAAAGGCAAACACAAAAGGCGCAACAGTGCAGCTAAATCAGTTTAATTATAAAAGATTAACTGGCTAATAGAGAGAGACAAAAGAAGAGGAAGAAACAGAGAGAGAGAGAGAGAGAGAGAGAGAGAGAGAAAGAGAGAGATAGAGACAGTGTATGTGTCTGGCTAAGGGTCTTGGTATACCATTAATTGAAATTCCACACGAACTCAATACAAATCCAATAACACGATTGCAACAACAGCAAATGACAACTTGATTAGAACTAATCCCCAATGATTAACGAAAATGCGCGTGAAAGTGTTGTCGGCTCTCTCGATTTATTCCCACAGCCTAAGGGCATATAATTCAATGCGGCTTAGTTAATGCCAGCTGTTGGTGCTGCTCTTGCTGTTGTTATTGTGTAGGAAGTATTCTCTGTGTCTGTGTGTGTATGTGTGTGTGCGTGCGGAATTCAATAAAAATTCTAATGGCTTTCTGATGATAATCTCATGGCTGCAAAATCAAACATCCAACGTTGCCCCGGACAATATTTGCACTTCGGCTATGCTTAGAGTTTGGGCCTGGGGGCCTTGTTGCCTTGTTGCCGTGACTCGATTCATTCCTGTTTTTCTGTTTTCCTATTTGGTATACGCTAACGTAGTGAGGGTACTTAAGGTTCGTTATGTAATAGGTAAATTGGTTGTGGTAGATAAATACTCGACTTGATGCAGTATGCATCACAGTAATCACAGTAAACTGATGCTGAAGTGTCGTATCAGCCCTATTATTCTATCTATCTATACTCTAAATTTGTTCGTCTTCATCAAGTCTAGTTCCTACTCCAGATCACATTAAAAACATGTTTATAATTAGAAGTCCTCCTACTTCAGTAAACTACCAATTTCAGTATAAAATTTGACGGGAAGTGTATTCCGTCTTCGTCATCAGCCGAACGGTGTTTTGTCTTCTCTAAATATTTGCAACGCTCAATGCTGTCAACTAGACAAGGACTTCGATTGAATTCCTTTATCGCTTCGACTTGCTTTGCTGTCAGGCTTGTCTGACTGTTAGTCTCTCAGTCTAGCTACTCTCTCTCTCTCTCTCTCTCTCTCTCTCTCTCACTCTCTCTGTCGATCTCCCTCTCTCACTCTGACCTTTTGGGCGTGCGTTTTCTTGACTTTTGTGACTTCAACTTCACGCTTCGTTAGCTGTAAATTCCAGGCAAGCAGAACATACGTTCTCTCGCTCGCTCACCTTTAACACCCAAACCCGCAGCCGTTCCCCTGCAGCCCCCCCCCCCTCTCTGTAAGGTCTTACATATTTGTTAATACCTATGTATATGGCTTGGCCGACTGCTAAATTCGATTGGCTTTCATCCTATTTGCCGCATTTGCTGCTTGGTTAGATTTTTTCATTTTCCTTGCAACTCCCTCTCTGTATTTTGCTTGATTCTCCTAAATCTCTCTTCTTCTCTCTCGTTCGCTCTAACTATGTGTGTTTTTTTTTGTCATTCTCTGTATAATTCGCACATTGACATTTCGATTGGCATTGACAACACACTTTTGCTGGTAGAAATTGACTTTCATATTGGTTTATTCAGCTCCTACTACCGACAGCCGCTTGCGCGTGGAGCACTTCAAATTTAAATAAACCACAAACAGCTTCTTGCATTGCTCTATTTATTCTAGCCACGCGGCGTATGCGCAATTTTAATTCAACTCTGCGTCCGACTTTGCCAGCAATAACGAATATGTCCGCTGGTCATAGACGTCTGCTTGGCTCGCCTTTTTGTTTACTTGAATTAAAAATGTTGCAAGCGAGAGTCATGAAGTGGGATTGATGGACAGATGGCGTGAAGTGGGTCTAAAAATAAATATATATGTAAGCAAAAAAAATATATATAAACAATTATAGTTAATTTACATCAACTGAAAAGTCTGCAATATCCTGCAGCTCAAACAGCCTGCTAAAAAAGAAGAAGAAAGAAAGAATTTCATCTGAATTTTGCCTGCCATTAAATATTTGCCATTATAGATAAAAATCCCAGCTCATTCATATATTGGCAATATTTTTAAATTAAGTTTCCAAGTAAAGCAAATTTTCAAAAATGAAATTTTTTTTAAATACATAAGAAAATAAGTGTAAAACTTGGAAGTTTTATCTCCAAAGGTGCATTAGATATAAATAAATAACTGAAGCTTAGTTAATTTAATTTAAATTTCCCATATTTGCAAATAAATGTTTTTAATTATATTTAAACTATTTATAAATAAGAAATACAAACTCTCAAAGGTAAATAAATGATTTTCCATATATATCTTATATATGTTTTTCATATCTATATTTTCATATATATATATAATATTCTTTTCATATTTATTATATGTACATTGCATTTCCTAGTCTCATTTTCACATCTTCTCCATCCGCACTTGACCCATCTAACTTTGGACTCAATCACCGCACAGCCTTGCCACAAACAGAGCTCAGAGTGCTAGGCGCTTAGCAAGTCCACCAAAAAGTCGTTAAACTTGAACTTTCAACTACTTTGGGCTGGGCTGGAGATCAGCTCTAATGTGTGTCGGCAACAGCATTCAATTTTCATTTCGTGTGAGCAGACAGACCAACAAGACACGCACACACAGACACACACACACACACACACACACACACACACATGCGCCGAGTGCAAAACAGCCAAACAAATTAGCGGGAAAAGTTTCGGCGTGCAATTAAAAAATAGCTGGTAAACGCTTTTGGGCGGAAATGTGACTCGACCCGAAAACTAAAGCCGAAAACTGCGAATCCGCAGCTGGCCGCGACTTAACCATCAGCAGCTGAGCCACTCTCATATTCAATTTGGCGGCTGCGTTTAATTTTAATGAGAGCCAATTAAAAGCAACGCCAGCTATTAGCGCTTACTTCTGCCACGCCCCGCGCCCCACGCCCATTGCCGCCCCTTTCGAAAATGTGCACACGCACACACAAAGCAAATTGTCGTGTGGTTCCCAACAGACACACGCACACATACACACACGCACACACACGCACACAACAATCTTAAGCGGTTAGCTGCTACTGCTTCTCTAATTGCGCTGCGAAACTACAAATTTTCAAATAATTTCAACTCTCCTCTGGCTTGAGACGAGCGTGGAGCGCTCTGCCCGAGTGGGGCAAGAAAAGAAAAGAAAGGACACTGAGGAACGGGTAGACAGTTGGCTTAAGACAAAGTAAGCCAAAAGCATAAAGGGAAGTGCAGCAAAAGAAAACAGAGAAAGTAGACAAAGAGATGGACACAGATGGGTATGTGAGAGACAGACAGAGACACAGTCTCCCTCTCTCCCCCTCTCTCTCTCTCTCTGTCCCTCTCTCTCTTTCACTTCTGTTTTAATGTAATAATCTCACCTGCAATGCTCTCAAGATATAAGACCAAAGTAAGTTTCCGTTTGTGGATTTAATAGCCTTTGCATTTTAAATTTTCAGCATATTGCCCGTGGGCCTCACTCGAACTTAACAGGCACTTTAACATGGAGTTTAAATATATTTTGCTGCAGCAATTCTCAGGCAAGTTTTACAGCTGCTTTTCTAGCTTTGATCTAGATCAAGTGCAACAAATCTATGAACTGTGGGGCAAATATTATATATTCTTGTTAAAGTTAACAGATATTTTAACGTGAAGCTATGCTGCATATTGTTGGCTGCCAGTGTTTTAGTTTTATTTTGTATCAGCTGAGTTGCAGTTAAATTTAACATACTCTAAATGCTAATATTAAATCTGATTTTTTTAGATGCGGGCTCCAGCTGATTGCTTCAAGAGCTTTTGCATTTTAGTTAAGGTATGTAAATTACACTGCGATCTAACAGCTACTTTAACATGAGGCTTCAAATTTCACTCCTTAAAGCTATGCTGATTTTATGTACTCCTGCTTATATATATATATAAAGTGAAAGGCTTTGGGATAATCTTACAACTTGTCTATTCTCCTGCAAATTTACAGCAACTTTAACTTGTGGTTAAGCTGAACATTAAAAGTGAAACATTTTTGAGAGTAAAAATCTTATTTCTTGCATCAAGATTCGTTGTATTTGAATTACTAAACAAGTTTCTATTGGCTTCACTTAAAGTTACTTACATTTTTGCTCTATAAATCTTCCCCATGTGCCTTAAAGTGCGCTGCAAATTTTTCCTATAATTGTTGTTTGCGACAATTCAAGTTAATTTTTGCAATTGCTTTCAAACCATTTCCCAGAATGGCAGCTTAAATTGAGCATTGTTTGCTTGAGTCACATATGTGCATGTGGTTAGATTTTTAGCTGCCAGTGAGCAAAAGTAAATGTTATTTTCTATACATATATACACATATATGTATATATCTAGCACCAAACACGGCTTTTATTGCAATAGCTTTAAGCCTTAACTTTCCGCTTAAGCCAGAGCAAATGAAATACTTTTGTTTATTTATGAAATATATACAAAAACAAAGAAAAAGAGTTCTTATTTTGAATTAGAAAGCAAATGTTTATTATCATTTAGAATGGATATGCAAATTATTATATTCCAGTAAAGACCTCTGCCCATTTCAATAGTCAAAACTAGCTGCACTTAGTCTCTGAGAAGTGCAAATCAACTGTTAAATAGTGAGCGCTGCTCTTGGTCTAACATCCTCCTGCCACGAGTTTGCATATCCAGTAGCCGATGGCTGCGCACCTGCTCTTTCACCTCTCGCTCCAGGCGTGGCACATTTGAATTTCCATTGAAAATGGGAGCAGACAGCTGGACAGACGGAGCAGAGAGGGGGTGTCGAGGGTAACCTAACCAAACAGACAGCTGTTACAATATTATTGACTCATATCGCATGCGTGGCACCAATACACCAATACACACACACCAACACACACACACTCCAGCAGCTGTTGACATTCAGTTCTGCTCGTTTTTTAGCTCCTTTCGCTTCCTTTGATTTGGCAGGCTGTTGGCACTTTTTGAATACGTTGAACTTGGCATAAAATTAAGTGCTCCATTTTAATTGAATTCAACTGGGGTTTCGCTTTCCAGCTGAGCTTCCCGTGTGCCCGCCACACCTACCCACATCCTCTGCCACACAGCGTCTGACAATCTGATGCCAATAGACGGCAGGAGTCGGTGCCATATGCTGCCAGTGGGGAGCTTGGCCTACCTTAGAGTCTCAGATAGCAGCTCTAAGCAATCAGCGTCTGGCATCGGGCACGTTTTCCTTTCGAGTTGCTTCTTGCTCAAGTGACAGCTTCTGCCGATTTCCACGAATTGTGGCACCTGTTCATGCCGAGGGTCGCCTTCTCACTTAATTTGGAAATTTCTATTCACGCAAGCTTCTTTTCAGTCTTCTGCTCTATGCATTATTCAAAGCGCTCTAAAAAATTTTCAAGCTTTTCATTTATCAACCAACTTTTGCTGAACAAATTGTACCACTAATTGCTATATATTTCACTCAAGTGAAAACCAAACTCCGCACAAACTTTCTTACGCATTTTTAGCTGCAAAATTTATTAAAGAAAAAAAAAAAATAGAAAAACAGAAAAAAATTCTCGCCCATAGTTAAACATGTGGAAAATTTTTGTTCAAGTTGGGCGTTCGATGTGCACAGTGCGTGACATGTCGCCGAAAGTTCGGCGAGTTGCCACAAGCCCAGCCCAAGCCGCACCGCATAACCGTTAACGCCTTGACACTTGTGGGTTGAAGCTCAAACTGTCAGATAACGATGACGGTGCCAATAAAGCTGGGGCTTCTGCTGATGTTTAAAATGCCGTTTACGGCATCTCGTCGTGGGTATGGGTAAAATTGGATTTAAGCGACAATTGACAACAGGCATGAGCAGCATAGGTTCGAGTGCTCAAAACTTGCGAAAGTTGTCAATCAGAGAGCAAGTCTAACAGCAGCAAAGGCAACACAGCAACAGCAATAGCAACAATGCCGGCGACAGCAACAACATCATAAACATGCGAATACAGCGACACATCCACAGCCACGCCCATTTTGCTGTTGACATACCAGATAATGATGTCAAGCGTGCTGTACTTAACAAACGCCACTTAAACGTACCACTAGCAGCGCCACCCGCCCACTCAGCCACCCACTCAGCCACCCACTCAGCCACCCACTCAGCCACCCACTCAGCCACCCATTCACCCACCCATTCACCCACTCACATCAGCACTCTGTCCATCATTGAATGTGAATGGCTTCAGTGTCAGCCGCAAGTCTTCCTCCTTTTCGCGTTCAGCATTTCTCGCATTTCATTCGCGTCAAAGCAAAATTTGAGCTTTTAATGATGCTGAAAATTTAGCGCTCCAAAGTATTGCGAAACTTGCGAATCACTGAACGGTAATTAAATGTGACAATCTGATGTAATTCACTTATCTATTTCGGGATCAAAAGTAATAGCGATTCAACTGATGCACAGCGCGTGCGCTGAGTAAGCAGGAATCTAGTTAACTAGATGTTGGTTGCAAGGCTTTTAGCTGAAAAAGATTTATGACAGTGTAACAGGTAATGGAAACTATCGATATCAGTTATCAGAAGTAAGTTTTTGTGTATCGATAGCTATTAATATATATTATTGCATATCTATTATTTTATTGCTGTATATTGAAAGAGTTGTTAATAAAAAGAGTTCTACTTTCGGTTACTATGGCTAGAAGCTATTAATAATATTATATCGATAACTATTATATCGATAACTATTAAACATATATATTTTTGTAAGTTATAGTACCTAGCATGATATATGTTTATATATGCTGACGAATTTTTATACCCTGAACCCATTGAAAATGAGAAATCAGGGCATAATGGTTTTGTTAAAATGTATGTAACAAGCAGCAGGAGGCGTGGCAGGCCCCAAAAAGCATATATATTCTTGATCAGGGCGACGAGCTGAGTCGATCTAGCCCTATCTGTCTGTCCGTTGTGGTCGTCTGTCCGTCCGTCCATATGTTTGAATGTTTCTGTTAACAGATGTGCTTCGTTATCGATATATATTTATAAGGGGTAGCTCACAACTATGTATATAAGTATGTAATAAAAGAAATCAGTTATCAGAAGTTATATCAATTATTATTATTTTTAATTTCTATTTTTTCGATAAGATATCAACAATCTCATTCGATGCACTTATTTTCGATTTCAGCAAAATAAAACAAGAACTAAAATACGAATTGATTCAGTAATTAATTCTGGTTTTCAATTAAAAATAAAATTTTTATTTGGCTTGCTCCTCTCGGTTCATTCAAACATTTCGCTTCGAGTTTAAATGCCTTGATTTATGCAGCCAAAAATGTTGCCAAAAAATTTGCAAATCGGAAATGCAGCAGATTTCTAAAAAATGTTTACACATGCATACAAGTTCTCGGCAAATTGTTGCACTTACACACACGCACACGCACACACTGTACAGTAGCACAGATACGTATTGATATCTTTAAAAAATGTTGACCACAGCAAAAGGTGGGGCATAAAAATAAAAATAAATATAAAAATAAAGGGCGTACAGGAAATACAACAAACTGAAATTTCCCGGAAACAGATTTTGTGTGGTTAATAATAATTTCGTAGTTGCTGTTGTTGTTGCTACACACACACACACGATTACAAAACAAAAACTGAATTAAGCGCATACAGCCAAAAAAAGTGGAAAAAACAAAACAGAAATGAATTTTATTAAAAAAGTTTTCGTTGATGTTTTTCCTGTGTTGCAAGCTGTGTTTTTATTTCAATGTGAGTGAGTGTATGTGAGTGTGGGTGTGAGTGTGGGTGTGAGTGTGAGTGCATGTGTGTGTCTGGGTGTCTGCACTGGCATTGAGAAATATGTCAAAAAGCAGGCAGGCAATTTGCATTTGTCGTGTATTTTCTCTGCATCTCTCTCTCTGTGTGTGTGTGTGTGTGTGTGTGTGTGTGTGTGTGTGTGCGTGAGTGTGTGTGAGTGGGAACAAACTAACACCTGTCCATGTCAACTGTTGACGTTGTACAATACTGAATTCTAAAATATATTTGGGTATAACATATTGCATGTGCCTGAGTCAGCAAACACACACACACACACACACACCAAATATAATTAAAAATAACAAAAGACTAGAAAGAGAGAGAGAGAGAGAAAGAGAGAGAGACAGAGAGAGTTGTAGCTGGAGCAGACACGTTCAATTGTACCCATTAAAACAGCTGCATGCAGAATTCTGTAGCACAGATTTCCTGCATATTTTGCACAGACATTTTTTGAGGCTCTGCGCCTTGCATGCAATTATTCTAAACGATTATTTTGCACATGCAGACAATTCACAGGAATAATTGCTTTATTATTGTTGCCCAACAACAAACGCTCAACATTCGCTTGATCTCCAGCTCTGACGCAGACCTGGCTAATTGGCAACATCAGCAGCAGCAGCAGCAGCAGGAGCAGCAGCAGGAGCTGATGCTGTAGAAACTTATACTTCAAATGCATTTATGACTAGGGATTGCAGTTCTAGTCTGTAATGCATTTAAAACAGCAGTTAAATGAGGTTTATACAATATATACAGTGTGGCCAAATAGAAGCGGGAGGAGACGAGATTGCAATAATATGAAAATGCTGGAATTAATTTGACTTGAAACTAAAGCTGAAGCTACTCTTATGCCATTATCTACAGATACATTATGCAGTTTGAGATTATTACTTGAATGCCGATTCATACATTGATTCGGGCATTGGATTCAATTTGGAATAGTCTCGTATGCTTTGCTACATTGACTTTGCTTGACTTGCTTTATCAATAATTTGTGCAATACTTCTCAAGTCAAGCAAAGTTAAAGCATGAAAAAAAGCGAGTATATGTAAATAATACTATTTAATATTTGTATGTCACACGATTGTGTGAATATTTTTATTTAGCCTTTATTTATATTGTGCGAGCATCCATGATATCTCTTACTAAATTATGTTCGTTAAAAGAGCGTCATACGAATCGTACGACTCGAGGGGAGCAACCGTGAACCTCCTGCTCCTGCTCAGGGCGAAAGCGATAGAGAATGATTTTTTCGATAAATCTCGAGCAGAGCCTAAAGAATAAAATGGTCAATAGTTATTCGTGAGCTTTCGTCATATTTGATTTGATGCTCGATCAGATTTATGAAACCGATTTTTATATTATGCAGCGAGAGGTCCGCTGTGTGTATATATGCTTCTTTTTTTTGCACTTCCTTACGAAATTTACTGAAATGTTTACAATATTTCACTTTGACAAATTGCTTCTTCAAGCCTTGTTAATGATGCCTGTCAGACAAAATTCATGTTAAGAACTTAACATTAATGTATTATTTTATAAAAATATGTTTTTAAGTACTTTGGCATATTTCCCCAAATATTTCAAAGCCTTGAGCGGCTGTTGAAATATAATTATGGGATATAGCGAAACTCTTATGGGATATAGCAAAGCTCTACCTTACTTCAATTTAGCTTCTAATGCAACCCAACTTCAACATTTAATGCATAATCATATCACATTCGATATGTTGACTGTAATTCAAGACTCAATATGCTGTTTGAGAGGACATTTAATTTCCACGCAGCCTCTGCTTGACTTCGACTGGTCGCAGCTGCAGCTGAAGTTGATATGTAGCTTTTGGCAAAAAATCAAGTATACGCCCCGTAATGCGGTGGAGCTTTATCTGACATGTTCGCCAGCTTTGTTTCATAGCCAGCCAAATATCGAATGACAGTCAACTGCAAAAATTTACGCTTCATTTGAAGTTGAGCCCGTGGTCGTTGTCGTTGTCGTCCGTCTGCTCTGTCGTCTGTCACCCGAGCGGAGGCAAGCCTAGTCGGAGCCAGCGACTGCTGCTGACGCTGGTAACATGAGCACACGTATACGACAGTTGAATGGATCTCATCTCAATGACCCAACTACAAACAGTCACTCACTCATTAGATAACGCCCATCGAGGCAATCGACCCGAGCGAGCAGCTAACCAGACTTTCGGCCCCGACGTAGCCTGCTCCTGGCCTGGCTTGGCCTGGCCTGGCCTCGCACTCAGTTTGATTTTCTATTGTGTGTGCTTTGGGTATTTTCGGCGCTGGTTATTTCGTCACTTAAGAGGCGACCCAGGCGAAATTGTTTTTGCATAAAGGGCCAGAAATCGCTTGCCAAAAAGTCGTAGGGCCCTGCTCGCCCGATGGCCAACAAAGGTTAACCAATTTTGGTAGCCATGTGCGGTGGGGCTATTGTCACACAGTCTCACGATTATGGGCTGTCATTGTTTAGAATGGCTTTCAAATTGGTAACAGATTAACCCAATTTGCTGCCGAAGTGCTGTTAAAGCAGTCTTTCCGCTTTAAGGCAACGCTGCTGAGTGGGGACTTAGGGACTTTTCCTAGAATGAGAAACTCTAGAGAAAATTCGTGGAACAGCAAAGTGCCTCAGAGTCGAAGGGTGAATGACACTCAGCGACAGCTACAGCCGCTGGCAGACAGCTCTAAAGATAATTAAATATTTATATGCAAGCAATAAGGTTGTTGAATTCCATTTATCAAAGCAGCAGCAGCAGGAGCGGCAGCAGCAGGCAGATCAAAGGTTTTTCATATTTCATATTAAGATGTTTTCGAATTACTTTGCTCGCAATCACACAAAATTTAAATGGCATGACTGCTCGGCTCTTGCTCGTGCTCGTGCTCGTGCTGCTATTCAATATGCAGCGTATGGCTGGCTCCACCTCCTGCTGACTGCAGCGCCCGACAATTTGCAGCTACTTGCAGCTGGCCATTGCCTGGGCATCTAATGAGATTATAGAATTATGTATTCATAGAGCAAAAATGATGTCAGACGTTGCTGTAGACATGCGGCCGGGCTGGTGGGCGGTCGGGCGGTCGGGCAGTCGGGCAGCCGGGCGGGCAGTTGGCATCGGCTATGGCAAATAATAAGAATAAAGTGAGCAGAAGACAAACGCAAATTGCATACAAATGCAGGAGGAGGCGGCAGCACCAACAACTGCTGCTCGGCCCAACTTTTAACTGTCCACGTTCAAATCGTGGCATCTTAGCGCAGTGCTTAGTTTAATGTATTTCCCCAGTCGTCTGAGTGACCCCCATGGATAGCCGCACGCCCGCATGTCACTCCCTCTCTGCTCTTGTCTAGGTCCGTGGCCCTGGTCGTGGACCTGGTCGTGAGCCAGGTCCGTCCTTTGCCAGCTTACTTCCGTCACATTGCAGCCGTTTTATTTGCAAATATTTCGCCATGGCAACGTCTGCCTGCACTTTGTATATCTATTTCCATTTCTATTTGCTTTTTGTTCCATTTCTCTGCTGCTTGGCTCCCTTTTTCGGGCTACTGATAGTCGCGCAGGCAGCGCAACTCCTGCTGCGTGCTTAACTGTTGCAGCAACAAAGCAATAACGGGGACAAGCTGATAAATGCAGAGGGCGCACAGTTGACGCCGTCGCCTTAAAGTAGTACAGTGAAGTTTCCATAAAATAAGAGATGAAAATATTATTCAAAAGACGTCGGAGTGCAAAGTGGATTAAAACGTTTTACCTGCTTGAAGTAGATGCAAATGTAACTAAATTCCATTTTCAGCACAAGCTAAAACTTATAAAAAGTAAAAAAATATTTGTTTCTTGTTTTTCTGCTGGATTTTTGATTATTTCTCTTAGTCTTGTATTATAATTCGAGTAACTCTACACCCACTGAAAGGGGGAAAGCAGGGCATATAGGTTTTGCTTAAGAATATGCAACAGGCAGAAGACGGCATGGCATTCGCTGATATATATAATATTATTTTATAGTATATTATTTCTATACATTCATGTGCATTCATATTATCTGGATTTCAGCCTTGGATTCAGATTTGAAACCCTGCACGTGGACAAAGAGTTCAGAGTTCAACTCTGTTAGCTCCAGTTAAATTTGTTGATCTAATTCGATGGTATCTGCGAGTCGTGCACACCCGTCAGCATCCTTTTGCTTGTCTTGTATCTTTACGTTTAAGCTGCATAATATTTTAAGGTCAATTGCTCTTGGTTGATTTATTATAGCGCATGTCTACTGTACGCACCCCGCTGTGGCCTTCAATCAAACTTAATTAAGCCAAGTCTATGCGCGACCTACTTGTGGGCCAACTCTAAGTCATTGGCTCTTAAGATGGATCAATTTTTTCCTACTTTCCGGGCATTCTTTCGCGCAAACTTTTGGCCATAAATTTTAAGTGGCGCGTCGTGAAAATGATTTCAACTCTTTAGTCGAAGGTTTTGTGCCCTTCTCGTTGGCCAAGCCATGAATTACGATACTTTTTCGTTTCTCGTTGTTCGCTTTTCTTTTTTTTGGCGCAGTCCCTTTAAAGTTGGCGGCATCATAAGTTTTGTGTTAGTTTTCGGCTTTGAGCCCGAGACAAAGCGAGCCAAGTTGAGTTAACTTAAAGGCACCTTTCAGCTCTGATTGCCAACTAGCTGGAGCTTAGCTCGAATAAGATGCTTAGTTTGATAAGCATAAAAAGTTTTAATTGAATTTTTCGTTTGCCTTAATTATACTTCTATTTCGCTCTATTTTTTGTTATTTTTTTTTTTTCTGTTTTTGGCTCAGCCTAAACAAACTTTTGTAGCGCAATTCCCAAGCCTCTATAAATAACAACTCAATCTTGCTCGCTCTCTCTCTCTCTCTCTCTCTCACCCTCTCTCTCTCTCGCTCTTCCCCTTCAGCTCTCTCCCTATTGTTGGCTCCCTCGCACTTTCACTTGTGAACTATTATTGAACGCTTGCCAGTTAGTAAATTAGAATATTATAAGTTTTGGCACGCGGCCGCAGCGCTTACATAATTAAATTATGCGCCCCTCATGAATATTTCATGCAAAAGCTTTTAAACGCCTCTTTATTTATGTATTTGGCGTACAAACAATGCCCCCAAAAATTTGCTTAAATTTTCGCACCCCAGAACAAGAGAGGCGAAAAAAATTAATGTTTTGTTATTGAAAGTGCCAAGAAAGTATTCCATTTCAAGCGCCGCCTCCTGCAGCTCCCCCGCTACTCCTCCTCCTCCTCATCCCCCTCCTCCTCCTCCTCCTCCTCCTCTTCCGGCCACGCCTCCCCACTCACTTAACACTTTCAAAGTGTTTTTCTCGGGCATTTTAATTAAATTTGCCTTCGCGCACCAGAATACGAAAACGAGATAGCAAAGAATAAAACCAATTGAAAAAAGAATCACAAATTCTATGAAATTACATTTTCGCTAATTGGCAGCAGGCAAATTTTCGCAGCAACATTTCAAAGTTGCCTTTGGTGCTGTCATAGATTTTCAATTGCTAACCGATGTTACGCATCGGGTTTGCGGGCAGTGTTGCCTCCTGCTGCTCTGCGGCTCTCGTTTAGATAGCTGCATACAAAATTGATAAACAAACGAATGCTGCGGCGCGCGTGTGTGTGTCCCCAACTGCAAACAGATATTGTGGGCATGGTTACGTGTCGTTAATTTCCATCGTGACACGAAACACTCTCATGGCATTATATAATTTTGTGTGGTATGAAGTGACATTATGCATATGCTTGGACTGATAAGATGCTTAGCATCACTAAATAGAGACAAACACGACTGAATTGAGATCAAAGAATTGTTAGATATAGCTAAGCAAAATTGAAAACTTTTCCTGGAATTGTATAATTGCTGCTTTAATTCACTTCTGAATGACATTGTACGCATGTATGCCTAGGGGAAGGATTATGTAAAATAATACTAAATATAAGCCAACAGTACTCTACATTATTAAAATGGAGATGGGATCACAAAGGTCTTAGACAAGCTTCAATTTGACTCAGGCACGAGCAAACACAACTGCAATACGATTTATATCGTGTGAGTACACAAGACTTCTTAGCAAACAAAAATATCACAATCAAACACGAAATTAATACGAGGTAATACGAGCCGATAGGTTCGCATACGACCCAACACAACTCGATACAATTCAACACAACTCAACACAACTCAGCACAACTCAACACAACTCAACACAACTCAACACAACTCAACACAACTCAACACAATTCAACACAACTTAAGACAGCTGAACACAACTCGTCATAACTTAACACAGCTCAACACAATTCAACAATTCACTGCTCGTCATAACTCAACACATCTCAACACAATTCAACACAACTTAAGGCAGCTGAACACAACTCAGCACAACTCAACACAACTCAACACAACTCGATACAACTCAACACAACTCAGCATAACACGATTCAACACAACGCAACACAACTCAATATGCAACTCAGGCATGAACCAATCGGATCGTGTGGGATCCAACACTAAACCCAGAACGCTCAATGCTGGACTTAAAAAAAGTGAGGTGCTCTGCTCAATGCAGAACTGGATCGCTAGCGAGAGAGACTAAGAAATGTATTTAAAATTCTTATCGAACAGGATTATGTATATTTGATGTTTATTATCATCGATCCCCATTGCGCATAATTGGAGTACTGCAGTGCATCGGGTTGTTACGTAAATCACTGACCTACTTCAACAATTTTACTGACTGAAAATATAAGTATTAATAAATATGAAATGTTAATTGTTGATTTTTAATTACTTAATTGTAAATATAGTTAATTAGTGATTATAGTAGAAATATATACGTTGATCAAATCCTTCACTTTCACTTCTTATAACATTTAACTTTCCGGCAACAATTTTAATCTATGCCACGCATCAGCTCATGTCTACTTTGCTTTTGTTTTCGTGTTTGGCTTTGCGCCTAGCACGCTCACATCTCTACACACACAAACAGCCACACAGTCGCTCACACACACACGCGCACATCTATTTGCATCTGTTCGTAGCCCGTGTAGGCGCGCTCGTGCTAAAAAAAATGTCCGCAAGCCCATATTGATAGCATTTCCCAGGCGGTAAGTCGGCATCGAGCAGGTTTTCGAGGGGTACGGCGCCATCTATTGCTCCAATTACAGCAGAGACATGACAGGAAAAAAACAATAAAAGAAAACAGCAACAACGACAACAAAAAACTCAAATACTCGCGATATGTGGCCATTTAGGGACCTGCAATGCTTCGGCTAGCTGAAACTGTTCTGCATACGTTCTGCATAGGCGTCTGTCTGGAATTTAAGTTCGGTTTCTGCTCGCCGTTCAAATACACAAAAAAGGACATATCCATTGCGCTGCGATTGTCTCTGGGAGTGTGAGTGCGTGTGTGTGTGTAGGCGTGGGTGTATGTGAGCTGTCAAGGCTAGTAGAATTCGATTCTTAAAGTTGTTAAATGCAGTGAATATATTGAGTAAGTGTGTAGAGAAATATTATCTATAAACAAAAAGAAAGAAAGAAGTTTTAGAATGTGAATCGAAATAACATTTTCGCTGCTGCTAGACTCAGATATGTGTATAAACAAGGTTCAGAACTAGCCATTTTCAAGCTAAAAGCCATTTGCTGTATTTAGTCGTGATTTAAACTTTGAAGAGTTGAAGCTATGGAGCTCATAAAGTTAATTTTACTTTGTAATTATTGTTTTATGAGTAATATAAATAATAAATGTTCTTCTAGTTAGTTTTAGATAAATAAAGCACTGTAAATTGCATAGATAAAAAGGTTTCGTAAGACTGGAAGGTTTGCAAACTAGAATTTGAAGCAACAAAATATGGATAGTTTCTCGAAAGTTACAGTTTTTATGTAAGTAATAATGCAATGTAATGGTACATATTTCTGCTTTAATTTAAGGAAAACAAACATATTTACAGTTTGCCCTCTTTAAGTAATTTGATTTTATTCGAAAATAATTTAATCAATTCACTTTCCATTTCCCATTTATAAATATATATTTTAGCATTTATATTTAACGAAAGGGATTAGCCAGCTTTTTTGGAAATAAATAACAACTGAACATAATTCGGCCAATTTCATAACCGCACGCAAATTGTGTTGCTTTTTTTCGAGCTTGCGGGAAATCGAAGCGCTTTGGTTAATTACAACACATAAAGCGCAAAGTTGGGCATCGAGTGCAGCAGACAGGCAGAAGAGCTGCACAAAAACTATTGCCTATTTATTAGGGCAGACGTGTGTGCGTGTGCTTCAGATTGTGAGTGTGCATGTGGCATTCAAATTTATTCAAAACAATTTTATTCAAATCGCAAAAAACTAATTCGGGGCACGTACGGACAACAACAACAAAAGCCCCACACAAGCAACTACAGACGTTTGCTAATAAAAGGCAGTCCCCCACACCCACCCACACACACGCGCACACACTATGCTAGCACACACACTATGCTAGTAAATTCAGATATCTATGTATGAGTATGCCAGTACATGTATTCCGGCGTGTATTTGCCTTTGTATTTGTGTTTGTTGTTAGTTTTTGCCAGTGCTTCACAATAGTTTTAGCCCGCCATCTCGCACAGTTAACGGGAATATATTTTGTGTACTGCCCAGCAAATTATGCCATTTCGCATATGTATTGGTGTTCCTGTCTGTGTGTGTGCATTGTATTGGGGTTTTCTATGTGCCAGCATAGCGGCAGAGTCCTCTTGTAATTATGTCTAATTTTATTGCGCAGCCAGCCCCATTCCCCAGCACAGCGTGTGGCTATCAGTGGACGGTCCATGGGTGGCGGCCATTTTATGATTGTGATACCCTGTAGTGATGATGGGTTGAGGAATAATGGCTATCTTATATGATAGCGATTTGAAAAATAATCGATTCACAGTGCTTACTCAGCCATATTAGTTTGGCTTCCCATATGTTGATTCATCAAATTTTAATATATTTTTGAGAATACTTTAGACTTTTGTATTTATTTGATTTATATATGCATATATTATATAGTCATAGCCAGACGTATCTGCGGATCTGTAACTGAACTCCCTTATATAGGGTGAGTATCTTAAGCTATTCAACTATTTCAAGCTAGTCAAGTCAGCTTAGCTGATCTATCAGTGCAACACTCTAGGGTATCTTTAGGTCACTCACTGAAACATCTTCATTAATACTGTTGTCGCATTGATTTTTGTTTCTAATTGCTAATTGTTGTTTGCTCATAAACTATATTGATTTTATGCCTCTGTGGTCATTGCTGTAGCTGTTAATTAATTGTTTTAGGGCCATGAACTATGTGCGCAATCTGATGATTGGATTCGATTGCAATATGTTATTCTGTTCTCTGAAATTATATTGTCAAGGTTGATAATAGTTACTAAGTCTGTTTACTTCGAAATGATATTATGGAATCGTCTTTTAATGTTTGGCGAAGACTTTAAGAGGTAGAGTGAAAGAGGGAGAAAGATATGCAAAAAAAAAAAGGGGTAGAAGAAGAAATAAATCCAAAGTGGGAGGGAGAAATCAATAAAAACATAATCAGAGAAAATGAAAAGGGAGAGAGAGAAAAAAAATTGAGATTGCTGCAGAGGAAGAGAGAGAAGGGCACAAAGAGATAGAGCGAAATACAGAGAGAGTAAGAGAGGAGAGAGAGACAGAGAGTAGAGAGAAAGAGAGAGAGAGAGACAGGGAGTAGAGAGAGAGAGACAGCATTACAGAAATAGAGAGAAGGAGAGATAGAGAAAGAGAGAGAGAGAGTCAGAACTAAAGAAAGAGAGAATCAATAAGTTAGAGTAAGTGTAAGAGAGAGAGAGAGAGAGAGAGAGAGAAAAAGAAAGAGCGAATACAGTTATAGTGAGAGGGAGAGAGAGAGAGAGGGAAAGCAGATAGAGAAATAGAATGAGAGATAGAGATAGAGGTGTGCTCTGCCCTCTAGTGAGAGTGAGAGTGACACGGGAAGACACACACGAGGAAAGAGTACGAGACACAGACTGAAAGACAAAGGGAGACAGCAAGCGAGACAGAGAAAGACAGCAATACAGAGAGACATGTACAAAAAACGGAAAGGAGGCCGTAATAGACAAAGCGAAAGAGATAATTGCGCAGCAGCGCTTGTCTCCCTTCCACTCCTTCTGCCTCTCCCTCTCCCTCTGCCTCTCTCTTTGCCTCACCCTCTGTCTCTCCCTTCCTCTCCCTCTGGCTCTCCCTCTGGCTCTCCCTCTGGCTCTCCCTCTGGCTCTCCCTCTGGCTCTCCCTCTGGTTCTCCCTCTGTCTCTCCCTTCCTCTGGCTCTCCCTCTGGCTCTCCCTCTGGCTCTCCCTCTGGCTCTCCCTCTGCCTCCCCCCTGCATCCCCCTCTGCCCCTCCCCCAATCCAGCTAACCTGAACAACTGAGCTGCAAAATGGAATTCAAACTAAATCAGCTGTGAATGTTAAATATTTACCCAATTCATTTGAGATTTTGACAAATGTTTTATTGTTTACCTGATTTGCTCCAATTAAACTCTGTCCAATTGTTAACATTTATTTCCACTTTCGCTGAAGGGTTTCAATTACACGTTCATTTTTGACATCGATTTAGCAGGTGTTGGCCATGTTTATAAATTTGGCAATGAACAAAAACAGTGAAACTATTTATGTACCAGGTTTATTTATTTTCATAACGAATTTCAATTAGCTTTTTGTTTGTTTGTTTTTTTTTTTTTTCTGTGTGCTTTTATTATATTTTAATTAAATTTATCATTGAAATGATGATCGTATTACCTTGGGCCTGGTCCGAGCATATTGAGGAGGAACTAGAACTGTGGGCGGGCATAAAAGGGCGAAGTACATAAAATCGAATAATTTCCAGTATACGGACATCCCGACAGAAAATAAAACGCGGCTCACACACACATAAATTGCAATAGTGTGCGAGCGTGTTGGCATTTAGGTGCACGTTAACAAGCTAAGAGCCGTGTATAATATTTTCTAATTTCTCAATTTCCCGCACATTGACATCCGAAACTAATAAAAATAAATCGCACTTTGATATCCGCTTTTGCCACTGCATTTTGCTCTATATTGTTTTGTTCTCTGCACTCTCTCTCTATTTCTTTTTTCAATAATAACCACACGCACACACACACACATTAAGACAGCTATAACGGCTGTCATAGCCGGCTGCCTGGCCACAATTTTATATCATTTTTAGTATCTTTTTTTCATGGTTTTTGCCACACTTTTTGGCCTGGCGAGTTAGCGCCAACAATAAATAAATGCGCGCACAATTTCACCGACCTAACACACACACACACACGCACACGGAATCGCAGGGCATCGGAAATTTATAGATCTGGCCGGATGTGCGTCGCTCTGGTGACACACACAGATAGCAGCAGTCGAGTCAGCCATGAGATACGAACAGTGAACAGAAACTTATAGCTGTGTGTGTGTGTGTGTGTGTGTTGGCGTAGGTGTGTGTGTGCGCGTGTCTATTACATATACAAATAACAACAAAATGACCAACTAAATAAATAGTTTTTGTTGCCACACACGCACACTCACACACACATGCTGAGTTAGAGACAGACAGGAATTGGCCTGCGCTGCGAAATTCAGTTTTATGGGCGAGCAAATGGAAAACCCTATACTCAATGGGCTTCAAATGATTGTGTGTGTGCGTGTGTGTGTATGGGCGTGTCTGTCAGTGTGCGTGTGTGTGAGTGCGCATCAAAAACTTTGGCCAGCTGACAGCAAAGCTGCTAAACTTTAAGTGAATGAGTGAAAGTCATTTAATTAGAGCGGAAAAACTATTGCTTCAGAGTTTGCGGAAGAAATGTGAAATGCTAAAATAATTATCAAAGCTTATGAATTAGTAAATTAGATTGTTGCTGAACTTTGGGAATACTTTTAGGGCAGCATGAATAAGCCTGAAAGTCGAGAGAAGAGCACTAAAACTGTACGTTCAGATTTTCCAAATAAATATAACTGTTAGACTGAAAAGCTAATGTGCAAAATAAATTAATGTATAGTTATTCAAATTTAAAGTTTGAAATTTCATCAAAATAAAATTTAAGTAAACAAAATGTAAATAATAATAAAAATAATGAAATAATAATAATAAAATAAAATAATTGAAATATTAAATACAAAAATTGCAAAATTGAAGTAGGAATTAAAATAAAATAGATTAATATTATAATAAAAAAATCATTATTTGAATTAAACTAATATTAAAATTATAAGTTGATAAACTTAGAATTACATTTAAAATTTAATTAAAGAATATATTTTTTATTTTGTTTCAGACCTTGGCTTTTATAAAGTACACAACATTTCATGCTCTTCGTTAAAACTAATCGTTTTTTAATTGTTAGATAACTCGTAGGCGGAATACCCCAAATGTGACAGTTGTCTAACACCGGTAATGGCCCAGCTTTATGGCTTTGCTAATCAATTATACCTATTGATTTCGAATGACAGAAAACAATTACGATTTTAGTACAGCTGCCAATGTTGGAATACATAAATACGTGGTAATTAAACACTAAAGACTTTAGCAATTGTCCATGCTAACAATTTGTTTTATGTACCTCAATTACTTAGCTAACTCTGGAGACATCTGTGGCCTTAAGTTCAGCAAAGATATACAATTATATATAGGTTTGTGCGTACTGTATATATAAATACAGAAGAATGCCTCAACATCTCTTAACGTTTCATTTGTACATGTGATTTATTTCAAGCTACTCATTTTACATACCCTATCAATGGGTAGTATAGACTAGATACAGAGAATGCTTCAAGTGAGTCTGAGATGTTTTCTATAAATCACAAATATTTGCAGTTCATATAGTTTAATTATCTATTTGATTTTTCTTTTTTACTTACACTATTATGTAATCATAACTCTCCAACTATTTCCTACATTTTAAAGAAATCATTTGAAATAGGCGACATGACATAGAACTGTAAACATTTCCCCAACATCTATAAGTGCATTAAATTTTCGGCTTCCCATAAAAATAATCTTATTTTCGTGGCCTTATCCCACTCACTCTCTGCTGTCCCGCTCTAACCCATTGGCCTTTACATGCCCACTCGAAACAGAGACAGCGTTGATGCTGCTGCTGCTCCTGCTGCTTCTGCTGCTGTTGCTGCCGGGTGCATCGTAAATCCTGGCAAAAATATATTTCACATACAATACAATATATACTTATAGAGAGACGTGAAGCACACACACACGCAGAGATAGACAGAGAAATGCAAGATGGGTCAAGCTAGCGTATTATTGCTTCAGTTTTTAGGTCGTAGCACAATAAAATAGCTCAACTTGATGATAGAGCAAAACTGTTGTGTGTGTGTATGTATTTGTGTGTCTGTTCTTGTGCTGCATTAGATTGAGCTGAGAGAGTAGCTCAGCAGCCTCCTACTCATGTAGCAAATGCAACAAAGCTGCTTATCGTTTAACGCTCAGTGTAATGCGTTTAAACTTGATGATTGATTCAGGAAGCTGATACCCCCGCCCACCGCAATCCCTACTCAAGACTCCAATGCAACTAAGTGCAGAGTGTTAACTAATGGCTGTGTGTGTGTGCGTGTGTCTGTGTGAGTTTGTGTGTTTGTTTCTTGGTCAAAAACTTTAATGGGCACTAGTACTACTATTACTATTGCTCCTGCCGCTGCTGCTGCTGCTGCTGCTCCTGCTGCTGCTCCTGCTGCTGCTCCTGCTGCTGCTCCTGCTGTTCCTGCTGCTAGATCCTGGGCCTGTGGCTGTGGCCCGTCGCCATTGTTCGTTCGTTTTATGTTGTTGCCTGCGTTTTATTGACTCCGATGGTGGCAACGATGGCTGCCATTGTGTCCTAAACTAAAACAAAGTACCGTTAGAAGCGTTTTATACCACATACACAAATATATATATATATATATATATATATGTGTGTCACACTATATATACATGTGTGTGTGTGTGTGTGTGTGGGTTATGGCTCGTTATGTGCGTGCGTGTTACTGCGCAAAGATGGCTCATAAATTTCGCGCATTTTCGCCTTCAATTTCTTTTCCTTTTTTGGGGAATTTTTTGTTATTTCTATTTTAGATACACTGGTAATTTAGCTAGTTAGAGCATATTCGCTTTTACCCCATACACCTGCTTTGCAAGTGAGTCCTTTTAAGTTCTTTTGGTGGTAAACAAATAAATAAATAAATTATTTGGTTAAAATAAAAATGGAGAAACTATCTGAACTTCATTTATTTTTTTTTTTTTAATATATATATTTATTTTTATTTTTTTTGTTTAATGTGTTTTGATTTTAATATTTTTTTTTTTTTTTTTGACTTATTTCAAATCAATTTTTTAAATCCGTGATTAAATTTTGTTATTTTTCATTTGACCAAAATGGGATATTCGTTAAAATGAAAGAAAAGTAACTGCAAAAATGACTTTCCTTAAATCTCCACTTCTATTTACTCTCTTAATTATAAAATTCAAAATTACTATAGACACACAATATTAGACCACGACGAGCTCTTAGTAAAAATATTTTTCTTGGCTTTTTGTTTTTCAGTTTTTACATTTTACAAAAATATCAACAAATGAAGCAAATCCAAGAATAATGACTGCAAAGTCAACATTCCAATAAATTCCAATTAATATTTATAGCTTTTCTCAGAGATTCTCTGTAGACAAACACAGTTCTATGCCCCATCTAATGACTACTCCTCAATGTTGGTTTATTTCTCATAGCAGTAAACAATTTCCCTATCACACATATTCCCACTTCATATACACTCTCTTAACTATCTCACAGCATTGTTCTATTCGTCATAGACATTTCTTTCTTTCTGTTTTATTTTCATTGGATATATTGCACAATTATTTCTCTGCTGCGCAAAAAGTTTTTGTGTTTCGGCATCTATTTTATTTCTCTTGCTTTTTAGCTCTAAATTTAATGACTTTGGCAGCACTTGGCTAGTAAATCAAATTGTTACAGTTATTTTTTGTGCATGGCTATCGTTTGATTTAATTATATGTGCCCAACTGGCATTTGAAATGTGTAACGGAAGCGATTGCCTCGGAGAGCTAAAAAACAGCGACGCTCTCAATATTTATGAGTGCTAATTAGACGAGAAAGAGGCAGGCAGGAGGGCAGGCAAGCAGGCAGGAGCCGGTCTCCACATGAGAGGCACCACAAAATCAAATTGAAAATAACGCACACCAAGCAGCAACAGAATCAACTTTACACGATTGCCACAGGAAATCAAAGGAAACGAACTGGAAGAGGGTTTGACGATGCTGCGATGCTGGCAGCTGGAGATGAGGCTAAAGCTGATGCTGCCAGGAAGGCAGAAGTGAACTTCCGCAGTGCAGCCGAAATGGTAAGCTCTGTATTGAACCGCAAGCAAATTTATTTTATCACAAATGCGTATAGACATGCGGCAAGCCAAAAAACTGTGTCTCTCTGCGTATGAAGTCTGTGGATGCCGAGTGGAAATGTAGCTGAAATGTATGCAAATACATCTTTTTGCCTCTTTCAGGCAGTTGTTCTCAATTACGTAACCACAGAAAAAGAATAAACGCTATGACTTTTAGGTAATGAAGTATATGGCAAAATTGAATTGAATTGGACTTAATTTGGTATTGCATATACTAATTATATTACGTATACGTATTATATATATGCTTTGTAATAGGTAATACAATTAATTATTTCTTCATTAAGCAAAATTTTATCCTGAAAGAATTATACAATACTAAGTCATAATATAATAATATAATATTTTACAATTATTGTAGAATATTTATTATGTGCCGTATACGTAATATTTTTCTCAATTATACTAAATTCTAATTTAATGATTTGCTTTAGCTATTCTATCTGTCTATCTAGCTATATTCAATCTAAGCAATATATATATAAAAAAAAAATAATAATAATAATTTTTTATGATTTAATAAATTATATAGATTTAGTTTACTTTTTCATTTCAGTATAC
This sequence comes from Drosophila mayaguana, assembly GCA_037075325.1. Taxonomy (NCBI): domain Eukaryota; kingdom Metazoa; phylum Arthropoda; class Insecta; order Diptera; family Drosophilidae; genus Drosophila; species Drosophila mayaguana. The sequence goes on along the minus strand of JBAMCG010000068.1, from coordinate 10,585,087 downwards.
TTCCAAAGAGTTTTCTGATGGATGGGATGTACGATGAAAATATATTCAAACCATAATTAAACTGAGTTCGTTCTCCATATTTAAAAATTAAAAAAAAAAGAATTCTTTGATGGCATAAATTTAATTACGTAATCTTGTCTCTTTATTTTTTCAATAAACATTTTTACTCATTTACTCAACTTCATAAACTAACCCTCTAAACTTTCTGAATGTTTATCTACAAAAAATACACGTATCCTTATAATCTATACTAAAAGTATTTTCTGATATATTTTCACTCGCTACCTATGAAAATGTTTTACCACAAGTGCTAAACAAATTTTATATATAGAAGATTTTTCACAAAGAGAATGTTAACAACATTGTCAAAATATGCTTGAAATATTTTGCAACACGTATTCGTAACTTTTTACATATTTTTATAAAATATTTTGTTTTTTACAGTATTTTACATACTTTAGCCATATTGAACGATATTTGGTAGAGCTTGCCGAATTGTTTTTTAATACACTCGCATATCGCGCATACATTGTATATTAAATGGCATTTTCACAAGGATAAGAATTCAGGAACGTTTTATTGTATGCAAAGAATTCACGATGCACTCAACTTTTGCAGCGACTCCAACTGCATTGGCCACGGCAGCTGCAGCTGCAACGGAATACCGTTATTGCAGATGTAAGTGTGAATGCCATGCATGTTTTGCTTTTGCAGCCCTCTCAGCCAATCCACCGCAGCTTGGCATGCGCTCCCCGCCCTTAAAGCTGACCACAATGCAAACGCGTAGGCTTATCCCAGGCCATGGCTGCTGCTCTACGGCTGCACTTCAATTTTCACGTTTTCACATTTTTATAACAGTATTTTTTTGTCCCTCCTGCTGCAACCCTTGTTTCGCTGGACTTTATTTTATTTGGATTTTATGCAACGCAGGGCTCACGGCAGGAGCAGGTCGAGGTGTGGCTCAGGTGGCCTTAACACTTGTTTAAAAATTTGTTATTGGGTTTCTTTATTCGTGTGGTTTATTTGCCGTTGAAGTCCCGCCGTGCAGCAGGAGGTCAGCTCTCGGATGTGGGGAGCTGTTGTCACTTTCCATTGGCTTTATCGGATTGCACGTAATATCGCTGACAAATTGAATACAATTGCGTTTAAGCTGAAAAGCTCATTAATGGAATTGGATAGTGGCATTGTGCCAATCGGAAATTAAGGTCGCAAAATTAATTTCAAGCAGCATATGCAGAATATATTTTTAAAATAAATGAAGCGCCCCAATACGAGATACTCAGTGAAAGCGGAAAATGATATTGATGTGTGTCGGAGAAAAGGAGATAATGATTGAGTTATTTTAAAAACAAATCTGTGTATAGCTTCGATTTTTATTTGTTCGATAGATTACAGAAATTATTAAAATAATTTTGTTAATGTGCGTCAATACGTTTCCATACTGCTTCAACACAGCCTTATATTTCATTTTTATGATAAGCATAATATGCCCAATCTTATTCATTAATGGGCAATATTAACAGATAATGCAGATTATGCTTCATTTGAATTGGCTGCCCACAAATGCCCAGCGGGCTTTGGTTAATATGTAAAGCTGTTCAGCATTCTATGAGATTAAATAATATTTGTGCATCTTTTATTTAAATCAAAAGTCTATTTTAAGAGCAGCATTAGCAACTACGAATATTACTCAGGCATGGATAGCAATAATATACTAATATACTAAATATATATACTAAGAAATGTGCGAGTTTGAAATGGTTCATTGTAATGACCTTTAAAGTCTTTCTTCTTGAGCAAGAACAGAAAATGACAGTGTCCACATTTTCGTCTGCTATTTATTTATAATGCAACATGCTTGATTCAACAATTTTGCAGCTGCCTGAATTACCTTAGTTAAGCTTTTGCTTGCCAGCTTGGGCCAAGTGCCACACATGACTCAACGGCTGAAGATGAGTTAGAGCAGACAAGGACTACGCCAAAACAACAACAATAACAACAACAACAACAACCGCAACAACAACTAAATTAAGTTAATTACAAGCAAATGAAATATGGGTAAAGTTTGCATTGAAATGTTGCAAAATGCTTTCAAGCCAAGTTGAGCATGGGCAAGGACAGCCGCCGAATGCCCCTCACGCCCCCAGCCACGCCAGATGCCCATGTTTAGTCGAGCTGTCAACAGTAGACGTTGCCATTGCCATTGCCATTGCCATTGCCATTGCCACTGCTGTTGTTGCTGTTGCTGTTTGTGTTGTTGTTGTGGGTGTTGTTGCCCCGCCTGCGGACATGTTGCATAATATTTGCGTATTAAATTGTTGAGAGCCGCACACGTTTTACACTTCAGCAACATTTCCGCCTGTTAAATGTTTGGTCATTACAATGGCATAAAATCATTTTGTTGCTGAGTTTTAAATGCCAAGAGGGACCGCTGCTGAACCACCCAAGCCCTAACCCACCCCACCCAACCAAGCAGTCGACCAGTGAACCACCCAACATGGACACAGAACAGCTGCGCGTAATTTTAATGAGAATATTCATTGGAGCCACAATTGAGACAACCGAAAGTGGAGTCACGTGGAATATGCCGCCCATTACACCTCCCCTCCCCTACCCCGTGCCACGCCAACACTTTTACAGTGGCTGCGCGGAGTTAGTAAAAGATTGGCCACAGCTCTTCCGGCTATCGCAGCATCCAGCAGCACCCAGCAGCAGCAGCACTTAATGTAATGTAATTTTATGCTGTCGGTTAATTATTCAGCAAATTTTCTCTGGGACCAATATTGCAGGCGGTTTCCACAGTTATTTGATGTCAAAATGCGTGACTTCAAATAAAATAATATATATATATAAATATATATATTTACATATTCATTTATATATTTTATATAGGCCTTGCTGGCAGTTGAGAGCATTTAATTTTTAAGTAAAGTGGGCATTAAGAGTGAATTAAATGTTTTGCATCATGGCTGATATATAAGAGCAGAGTTCCAGGAAAATAAGCACAATAATGTAGATTGACAATGTTAATGCTCATAGTATGAATATATTGTAACGGTTTGAGAAAATATGTAGATATTAAAGTCATAAGTGTGAGGAATATACGAAACATTCATATCATGAAATAATATGTCTGCAGCTATGTTGACAAGCTGCTGCAGGAGTCCTGAATAAGGACTACATTCCCGTTGCCTACTGCCAGCTTAGCCACCTTTTTTATTCATTTTTATTTGCACGTTTTGAGCAGGCAAAAAAATTGTTAAAAAATGCTAAATACTTAAATAAAATATTTAAATAAAATGAATAAATTGTAAATACTAAATATAGTTTTAAGCTTGGTGAGCCTTTAATATTTCAGTGGATGTGCTGAAAATAATTTACAAATGATGATTACCTAAACTATAAATTATTCAAAAACTAAGCAGGATAAAACATAGAGGTATTAAAACTTTTTTGGCTGATGGAAAGCAAACGCGGACAACAACACGCCACAAAATGTTCAGAAATATATACATATGTGTATATGTAAATATGTACATATATGGATAGAGCTGACTGAAACTCAAACCAGACGACTACCTAAAACTAATATAAACAAATTTGCTTATTGTTGGTATTAAAGCCAATAAAACAAAAATTTAAAGTAATGAAAAATTTATATTAAAAAAAAAAATCAAATAAAAATAAAAAAATAAATACATAAAAATGTATTTATATAATATTAATTTCAAAACAAATATCAATTACTTGTAATATAATATATACATACATATTCCGAAATATATGCAAATGTACAATATATTTATTTATATACATATTTTGATATTTATTTTAAAAATTAAATCAATTTATTTAAAAAAAAAATATGTTTCTACACATCTATGGTCACATGCTCACCCCTATATATAGATATATATATTTATTTATTTATTTATCACATTGAAATTAATTTATATATTTGCTGCGAGACATTTGAAGTTTGGCAACATTAAATTCGTAAATTTGGGTAATTTTTCAGAGTCGCACTCAGCTCATATTCACAATCTTTTTCTCACATTTGAGATTTCGATATATATATATATATATATATATATATATATATATACATACATATATATATACGTGTGTGTGTGTGTAGGTAATTTGATTTCTTATATGCTTTTCATGCTGTGCGGATATATAAATTCATTTTAAATGAACTCACCCACACTGTCAGGCACACACTCCTGGTAATGTGTGCTCTGATAAGTATTATTTCAAATTAAAATTTTGTGATTATGTAAAAATGCAATTACTTTCAGTATATCTTTGTTGGAGTGAGAGTGTGGGTGAACCGTAAAGGTTAGATATTAATTATGCAACATATAAATTGATTTTTGCTTTGTCATTAAACCGCACAAAAGAGAGCGAGAAAAAAAAGTCGGGCAATAAAATGCGAACTAAGCCGGCTTCAAACTTTTGTGGAATTGCAGAACGAACGTTGCTGCTGGGGCCATAATTTAAAGCAGCGCTTGAGCATGGCAGGTGCGTGGGCTGCGGGACAGTGGCTGCATTAACCAAAAGGCAGGAGCTGGTTGCCGTTGCCACGCCCACACTGCGGCTGGCAGTACTGCTGCTGCTGCTGCAAAATTAAAAGCAAATTTTCGACACTCGAAGAGCGACCTCATCCGCTGCTTGGCGTTGTCCTGGCAGTTTTACGAGCCGGCTTTAAAATCACGTTAATGATATTTACAGCGGCGGTCGTGAGAACTGAGCTGCAAATTCGAAACCGGAGCAAGTGCCGGAGCTGGTGTGAAGCGGCTGCTGCTGCTGCTCCTCCTGCTGCTGGCTGCCTTTGACCAACGCCCGGCCAAAGTCTCTTTGCCAATGGTGTTAACTGTGCGAATTTTGCGTTGCCGGCGCAAGTCATTTACATAACAAAGTTGCGCCACGCCCACACAGCAGACAGCACACTGCACACAGCACACAGCTACCCAGCTACCCGAACCGGCATCTGCTGCTGGTATTTACAACATTTAAATTAGACATTAAATTTGAAAGATGGGCTGCCGAACAACTTTTGCCCCGGCCAGGTAGACTTTGCCTCCTGCCTATTTCTTTTTTATGAGTGCTTAGCAGACGGTTGTTCTTGTTGCTTTTATTTTCAGTTGTTGCAGATTATTTGGGGCGCATGGAACTGGCCTTGATTTACTTATTTACTTTATTTTTATGGCACTTAAATGCCAGTTGGCATTGTTGTGTGTAATTTGGCTCTGTGTTTGCAACTTTTTGTCGTTCTGCTACTTGATTTGCAGCTGATAAGCTTAATTTCTCCTGCGCGCCATTTAGTAGCTGCTTTTATTTGCTTTAGCTGTTGTTGTTGCTCCACTGTTGTTGTTAACGGCTTTGCTGGCCAGTTCATAAATTGGCTTATTGACAAACATTATGTGGGCCAGTTGAGCCCATCTGAGCCGAGCTCTGCTTTCAGATTTACGGCTATTGCTAGGGCAATGGCTGTTCACATATATTTTTTAAATAATGCTTCTGCTATGCCGGTAATCTTGAAAATTAATAGACATTAACGGCGAGTCAAGTTCATTTGCAGTTTGATTTAAACTGCAAAGTGGAAGAAACGGTTCACCTCTATTTTTTAGCAGACGAAGTTGTCGTTGGGGATTTTGTTTAAAAGCTAATGATATACACTATATATATATATATATATATATATATATATATATAATAAATATAATGTCAATTATTATTATTATTATATAATGTCCAATACTATTATTATAATAAGCATTAACTTCATTTAGCTCTTCGCATAATTTATATATTTATTTATATTTTTGAGTTAATTCGACTGAAGTCGAAGTTGAAGTTTTCTGTGTTTTCAATTGCTTTCTGATCTTTTTGTAAAATATATAAACATTATAATATTTTAATCAACAACTCTTTCAATCACGAAAGCAAATGGAAATTTATAAGACACAAGCGGATTTTCCGCTGAATTTCTATTTATCTAATATTGAAAAAAATATCTTACTAAACATAAAGCAGTCTAGATATCATCTTACATAGATTCTAGATTTCATAGCATATATATATGTATGCCATCAAATAGATTAGATTAGAAGAACATTCACTAATGCAAATTATATATGTAATATTATACATTAGAAGAAAATGTACAAAAATACATATATATATAAATTGTATATATAAACATATATAGATAAAGATATATATACATTTTTATACAATTTTATAGTCAACTATTTTATTTTTAGCATTTTTATAAAATTCAAAAATAATTCAATGATAATCAAAGTTTAAGCTTTCTAGATTTTCATTAAAATCCGCTGCTTGAGCTCCACAACACATTGACCTCTAGATTATATATGTATTTCTTAAGCTCAAAGAGCTCCTTATGGATTATATAGTATTTGACTTTCTCTTCAAACAGAACTATATCTTATATATATTGTTATTCTCATCAAACATCAGCGCAATTACACAACCTTGTCCCCCTTTCTTACAGACTATGAACTAAATTTGTAAACCTGTTGGCCCAAGTGCAATTCATCAAAGCATAATTAAGCGACATAGCCACCCAATAAATTCAGCTAAAGAAACTCTAATTAATTCTAAGGTACCTGCAAAGGTGCTCTCAACAATGGCCTCGCCGACTCGCTCACACTTCATCATTTTACAGAAATGTGCTCTCAGCTCAGCTACTACACTCTGGGTCGGCGCTCATCATTGGATCGATTTACTTAACATTTGGGCGCGCAGCACCTGCTGCGCTCTCTTCTGCATTGCTTAGCCACCTACTAGCAGCTAAATGGCCGCCTCAAACAGATTTTGTGGTAGAAAATATGCCTACTTATGGCCATTAGGACTAAAAGCTCAACCAAATACAACGAGACGAGAGCTCGAAATTAATTTTCATACAAAATGTATAACGCCTTGGCTGAGTGCTGACAGAGGAGCGGGAAGGGAAATGCTCAAAGAATGGGCCACACAGTGCCAACGATAAATAAAACAACAACGTGCCACAATATGCCGCAACAACAACAACGACAACAACAACTGACAAAAACACACAGCATAACAACAATGAAATCAGCACATTTGGTTTTAACGACTATGTGAGGTTGTTTTTTTTCCTTCTCTTCCTCTTTCCCGTCTCCTTCTTCCATCTCTGCTCACGCTCTTTAAGAAGATGCTACAGCTCCCTTTTTGCTGCTGTTGTTGTTGTTGCTTTTTAATGTGCATTTGGGCTGCCGCTGGCGCCAGCGTCGCCATTTGAACATTTCAACATTACAAACGTCACGCAAACATTGGGAATGAGACAAACTTTGCTTTTTTTTTGTTCAGTTTGAGATTTTAATGGAACTGAGCATGAAAAGTTTGATGAATTCTCGGAGAGTTTTGCTAATGTACGGGAAGTAGAGGGAAACTAAATGACTGATCTCGAGGGGGTAAGAGGAAAATATTCTTAAATAATACTTGATGTAAAGCACCTTAAATTTATATTATTATTATAATATTAAGATATAATAGGCAAATTGTTATACATCTAAAAAATTCGTAGCTTATTTAAATAATTGAAAAATTTTTTTTAAATATAATACAAAAAAAAAACGTTTTCTTTTCAATATTTATATATTAGTTTTAAAACACTTTCAACAATGTTCATTTATTCCGTTCCATGACCGATCTGCTAAACGATTTTTTAATCCATAATTTTATTTTAATTCTTAAATGTAATAACATTTTTATATTATTTAATATTTATTAATTATTATTTATTATTTGTTATTTGTTATTTATTTTTTTTTTTTTTGTTATTTATTATTTATTATTTATTATTTATTATTTATTATTTATTATTTATTATTTATTATTTATTATTTATTATTTATTATTTATTATTTATTATTTATTATTTATTGTTTATTGTTTATTATTTATTATTTATTATTTATTATTTATTATTTATTATTTATTATTTATTATTTATTATTTATTATTTATTATTTATTATTTATTATTTATTATTTATTATTTATTATTTATTATTTATTATTTATTATTTATTATTTTATTATTTGTTATTTGTTATTTATTATTTATTATTTATTATTTATTATTTATTATTTATTATTTATTATTTATTATTTATTATTTATTATTTATTATTTATTATTTATTATTTATTATTTATTATTTATTATTTATTATTTATTATTTATTATTTATTATTTATTATTTATTATTTATTATTTATTATTTATTATTTATTATTTATTATTTATTATTTATTATTTATTATTTATTATTTATTATTTATTATTTATTATTTATTATTTATTATTTATTATTTATTATTTATTATTTATTATTTATTATTTATTATTTGTTATTTGTTATTTATTATTTATTATTTATTATTTATTATTTATTATTTATTATTTATTATTTATTATTTATTATTTATTATTTATTATTTTTTATTTGTTATTTATTATTTATTATTTATTATTTATTATTTATTATTTATTATTTATTATTTATTATTTATTATTTATTATTTATTATTTATTATTTATTATTTATTATTTATTATTTATTATTTGTTATTTATTTTTATTTATTTATTATTTATTATTTTTTAACTTTTTTTTCAATAAATTTCATAAGAATCATCATCAGTAATGAAACCTCCTGAACCTGTGCCTGGCTTGATTTAATTTACATTGGTCTATGAATTCGAGGAATTTATGGAGTGTTTTGGGAAACTTGCTAATGAATCAGAGAATGCTTTTGCTTATTATTATTTCATTATGAAAATTTCCACATTAATTTACATTAAATTATAGCGCAGCTACACTTCGCCAATGCCCGTTCTGCTAAAATTTCGGTTGCCCTTTTCTGTGTTTTTGTCTGTGAATTTGAGCAGCTGATTTTGTGTCTGCAAACAGATGAGGCCAACATCATTTCATATCCGTTGTGGCAGCCGACAACAGAAAGCAACGCCAGCTCCAGTCCCAGACCCTGCCCCAGCCCCAACCCGAAGCCCAGCACAAACGCAAGCTCAACGAGCCGAATTGTTATTATGCAAACAAATTACTTGGCCGGGAATTATGGGCTGCAGCATCGTTAACCGTCTTTGCTTCCGCTTTTGTTAGTAGTTTTATGCCAGTTATCATTTGGCAATTTCGACGAGTGTTGAGCACATGCGAAATGTTTCGCCTTGTTTACAGCTACTCGTAATTAAAATATCCAATTACGCAAAGTCGATGCTAAGCAGAGAGGGCGGACCGTGCATGTGGGTGTGTGTGTGTGTAAAAAAAAGGGGGGGGGGGGGGGGCGGGGAGCTGCTGCTTCATCTGCATATGCTGCTGGATTTTTGGGGAATTTTATGAGCTGCTCATATAACTAATGACCGGACCACACACACCGAAAGAGAGCAAATATTAGAGCGAGAGGGGGAGAGAGAGGGAGGGAGAGCACCATTATGCGCTTTGCAACATAAATTCCCTTTTGGGAAAAATTAATAAAAATGATTGCAGGCCGAGTCTCCGTCTCGTTGAGGCGAGAGCCACAATGAATGAATGGCGCATGCCAGCTGTTGGCAAAACATGTTTTTGATTGCCACCAACAACAACAAGTAGGGGAACAAGTACAACAACAGGCGCCACAATAACAACGCCAAACAGAGTCCAAGCCTTGGTAGTTACTCCAAACAAAAAAGGAAGAAGTTGGCTATGAAAGCGGAACGACTTGTAGATACTCTAGATGCTCCTAGCAAGGCGGGAGAAGCAGTTGCAGCGCAGTCAGATTTCAAAGAAGGTCACTCTATGAGCAGACAGACAGATGCTATTACCTATTAATATTACTTATTATTTATTGATATAATCTCACTATATTATTTATAGATGTATAATTTATTAGACAAGTCTTTTGCTATATTTAATGGCATTTTGAATGACTTTAACATTTAGGGAAATAAACATAAGATTGAAGATCTGGAATCATGCAACTGTATGGCAAAGGAATTGCAATATTTTCAAAGAGTTAATAAAAAACAATGAGAAAAGTGTCTTAGGCTGATCCATGGGATGGCACCACTTCCTTTCTCTATTATATCTATATTTCTATCCCACTCAGCATACCCTTTAGCCCTTGCACAGCTAGCACAGGGCATAGCAAATCTAAAAAAAAGAGAGGAAACAAAATGCCTTTCATCAGCGTGTGCATAACAAGCGAGCGGCTGGGCTGGCTGGGTAACTGGAAAACACTTGGGTGCTATACGTCGCTCACTCACAGCTCACAGCTCTTCAGCTCTTCAGCTCCATGGCTCTTCAGCTGTTCAGCTGTTCAGCTGTTCAGCTCATGATGACGATGACGAGATGGCTCCAGTTGTTGGTTCGCTTGCAACCCATTTGGCTATGTCCTGCCACGTCCTTCGCTGTCACGCCACAGCAACATGACAAACAGCGCGCAAAATGTGAAGGAGAAAAATGCAGAGAGAACAAAAACAAAACAGAAAAACAAAAACAAAATGTGGACAGCAAATTTCATTTGTAACTGAGGCAAATGAACATTTTGGAGTTGCCGCCAAATACACAAATGTTTACTCCACAGCGAAATCTGTTAGATTTTAGCACTGTCTTCCCCCACCCCGTCTGTCGCGGCTCCTCCCATAAGCACTTCACATCTAATCAATTATGCTATCTGCACATTTGCCGCGGCCTGCCCTCGCTTTCGTAGACAATTCTTGGAGCGTTTGGCTGGCAAAAGGCTGCCACACCAATGGCCACATAACATTTAAAAATGCATGAAGGCTTTAAGGGCCAGCCAACTGGAGGGCTCGAACGTGGAATATGGCCAGCCGAAATGTAACTGTTACAGATAGCGCTGAGCAACAGCCAAAAATGAAAGAGGAAAGCGAAGAGAAAGGGAAAGGAGAGCAGAAGAGCGCAGCAGCTGCAGCAGCAGGAGCTCTGATTCAGACCAGTATCTGTCGTGCTGCTGCTTCTTGTCTTGTTGCTGGTGTGCTAATTCCGTTAGCAATTTCGTTAGCCAGCACAAAAGAATAACAAAAACAAGCTCAAGCGCTGACCTTGGGTATAAGTGACTGGAAAATACCCAGCAGCATATAATAAGTGTCTCGAGCTACTTCCAAATGCCCTGAAGGCATAGCGCGAGCTTTGAGAGGCTTTGACAATTATTGTAGAAAATTCCTGGCTATTTGCAGAGAAAACAAAAAGATTCGTAAATCACGTACTATTGACAATATAATCTCCTGCTGAGCAACTTTCAGCTCTTCACTTTCTTTTTATAAATTTTTATTTTCTCTTTTTTGTTCTATTTTGAATGAATTTGTATTTATTAATCAATTTTATTTAGTAATTAAATTTTGAGATTTTTTTTTGTTCTTTAAGTAAAACTAAACTTTAATCGATAAGCAGACAAAATACAGTTATTATTTTTTCAGACATCATCCTTATTGTATATTTATAATATACAATTATATATATTTTTTATATTTATATCTATGTATATATTTATTTTCCTTCTATCATATTTTGCAATAAAATAAAGTTGTGTGACCATATTTAAGATTTTTATTTGAATGAGTATTTATTGCAATTTATATTTTATTTTATAATCATGTTTCTATGGGAAATATCAAAAAATTAATAGTAATATATAAAAAATAAAACATAATAATAATAAAATAAATAATATAAATAAACCATTTCAAAAATTAAAAAATTAATGCTAAAATGAGAAAAAGGTTATACATATCAAAAATTAATAACACAGAAAAAACAATAATAATGAATAATAAATTCTTCTTCTTCTTTTTTTTTATTTTATTGGATGAACAATTGCGTAGTATGTGTTATATTGTATTAAAAATTAAATAGCACAAAAAGTCAGATTATATTACTTTGTATGCCAATAAAAGTTAAGTAACTTAATTAAACGCCTAATATATATATGTGCCTATATATAAACATTCTTTAATGAAGTCTAAACACCGATGAGTGCTGCTGAGAGGTAATGAGAAGGCATGAAGAATTGTGAGATGATATGAAAAGAGAAGAACTTAATTGTAGAGGTGCAGCTACAGAGGGAGCTTACTATAGAAGCTAGTGATACCTGCCTATAAGCCTATGAGAAAGTATCATGAGAAAACTCTGACATATACATATATATACATAGTTTGCATTTTGTTTTACTTTCATTGTTGTCTGCATCCAGCTTAAATTTTTGGCTTAAAAATATGCATAAATGATATTGTCTATGGTAACTTTAAAGAGAATAACCATTCATTGTATGCTCATTCATTGATGACTTTTCCTTCATTTGAATTGCAAAAGAATATTTGCAAATCAATGTTTAAATAATAAAATTAGTATTGTGAATATTTGCTATTGACATAATGAGAACAGAAACATAAATAAATAAACGCTAATGTGCTTATCGTGTTACAGTTAAAACATTGTGTTCATATTTGTTTTTACGCAATGCTTTATTATTTTAATGGAATTTAAAAGCACTAAAAACAAATTGTGTAAATATTATTATAACAATATTTAATGCAATAGAATTGAAGTGATTTTTTCGAGATGCAGGAGAGAGGATAATGCACTCAGACTCCTGCTCAGCTCTTCGACTGCATTCACATAATGACAAGTTGTCCGATTAGGCATTCATACCCCTTGCTTTGGAGTGAATGGTCTTTAGCCGACTGCCATGCATATAGAAAAGCAAATCTAGTTGGGCAATGAAAAACGAGGCGAAACTGCTTAACGGTTCTAGCTGCTGCCAGCAAGAAAGAGAACAAAATGCCCAAAACAAATTATAGTGGTGTGAGTGTGTTGGTTTTTTTTCGTTCCTCCAATTTTTTTGGCATAAGGCAAGGCTTGCGGGTATGCGGGTAGCGTGGAGTAGACTGTGGCACATCGCAACAGATTAACTTGCTTTTGCTGGGCTTAAGTACAGCGCAAACAACGACAGATAAGCTGAGTGACCGGGGGGCGGGGGTGGAGCGACATGAAGAGGCACAAACGCGGCGAACTGCCCCAAAGTGGAGGCCACACAAAAGCTACGTTAATTGCATTGAGGGTACACACAGCCACCCACACGGTGTCCTGGCCCCGCCTCCTGCAGTGCTCACTTTAAATAAAACAGAAAACATACGCACTCGTCTCGTTATATGCGGGGATTTTCTTGTATTTATTTACATTAATTGGATTTCAATGTGTTTGCCACACGTTGCAGCCACATTGGGGCACAGCACAGTCCAATATAACTGGTCAAAAAACACAGAGTGGGAGCGAGCAGGAGCTGGCTGCCAGCTGGAATTTACCCCCAGTTTGCGATGCTGGTAAATGGCAAAGGAACAATTTTGTAATTTAACATTTACATTACGAATGAATTTTTCCGTTTAACAGGCGACTCTTTGAGTTGGAGCGCACACAGTGGCACACAGCGACCTCGTTTATCAAAGGACCTCATAAATTTATTTAAATTTTCCGTTATTTGCATATAGTTTGTTAAGCACTGAAGACATTTTCATTTGTGCTGTCAAAAGTTTTGTTCAATATACATACACAGGATATATAAACATGCAGATATATATATATATATATATATATATATATATGGAATATATTATATACATATACATATATATAAATACAAATATGATGATGATGGTAAAACATAAATAGAGTATATTCTTAGACGCTTTTATGTTTAATTTACTAAATTATTCTTGCCTCTGTCTTTGCTGCTCTCCAACTTTCGCTTCTTCCAGCTCTCTCTTTCTCTCGCTCTCCCGCTCGCTCTCCATTTTAGGTATTCCGTTTGTTTGTTGATGAAAATGTCATAAATTGAGCTTGCATATAATAATCTAAAGAAGAATTGATTTATTTAGAGAATAAGTAAGGCATGACTGACTGATTGCTAAATGAGGTCAACTTAAATTCTGAGACATTTGAGTAAATAAAAAAGAAATTATATTTTTTCTATGCTTGAACGAATACGCTTGACTATGATGGTGTTGATCTTTATTCTTCTGAGCCCGGGTATTTATTTTCAACAATTTAATTCTGTCAAGTCAGTCCTCGGTTAATGCCCGAAGACTGAGCAGCACTCTGAATAGCAACGAACGCTCCGCCTTGCCTCAGAGATATGGCATGGGCTCTGCTGGACGACTTAATGCTTTTCAGTCTTCAATTAGGGGATAATCAGGTAAATCAGAAACTAAAAGTAAAATAATGTATAGTATAAAGCGAGCTACAGATGTAATAGTAATTGCAGCAGCTAACTAAGGCTCACTTCAAGTACAAATTTCTATTTCAGGATTTGCTTTCATCGAATCATTCACATGAACACAATAAATGTTGTTAAATATTTATTTTAGCTTTAGAGTCAAACTCCGAATGAGGCTTTGTTTATTTTGACTAGCTCTTACTTCTCTACTGTTTCTTCCTCTTCTTCTCATACTCGACTTTTTCACTGGAATATTTTCGTTTGAGCAAACTGCAAAAAGCTGCAGCCAGAGGCTACAAACTTATTTAGAGAAGAGCATGAACTGTAAATCCAGAAATAGTTAACAAAGCAGGCAGCAAATCATTTAAAGCACTTGGAATGTGGGCGACGCTGCACAAGAACAACAATAAAAGGGGCGTGGCAGTGCAGTCAAGGGCTCGCCATACACAGCAGGCCCAACAGGGCAGTAAAAATCTCTTTTTTCTGGTATCTTTCGAAAATTGCCCAACACTGAAAATTGCATTTTGAAGGTATGCAATAAAAAGCTATGCATATATTTTGGTTTTTGTTGCTGCCAGACAATGGGGCTCGCCATTGAGGCACAAAATAAGATTATTAACGTTGTTAAACCGAACGAGAAGCGGAAGCCAAGAAGCAACAGGAGAAGCGAGCAACGAGTGGGGTCTGGGGACTCCTGCCTGGCCGATTGGCAGAGTGTGGCCAGGGCTTGCTTTGCGGCGGACCCTGGGCAAATGCGGAAACTGTAAACTAACAGCGAACGAAAAAAAAGCAGAAATTGTTGTTTAGAGCACCCAAACGGGCAACAATAACACTAACAACAGTAGCAGCAGCAACAACAAGAACAACAACAACAACAATATATACGGACTGCAAGTTAAAATGGGAAAATGGCAAGGGGCAAACAATTTAAGAAAACCATTTGTTGACAAAGCCTTGAGGCTGAAAGCCAACAAAAAAGATAGGGTAAGAGAGGCTGAGAGAGGGAGAGAGAGAGAGGAAGCATGTGTTATGCTTGAACAGACGAAGACTTGGTACGCTTTCAAATAGAGACTAATGGATTTCTATTTCTATTTCTAGAGTCTCTGAGCATTAGATTCTTTTAGAATGAAAAGTATTTTGAAAGGACTGGGTATATATTACCCTGTATGGATGAAGATTTGTTGCGCTTTTAAATAGAAAGTATTTTTTTTCCTGAGTATTAGCTTTTTCTAGAAAGAAGAGCAATGTATGCTAACGAAACTTTATATAAATAATAGATTTGATAGATGAGCAAAGATCCGAAAAGATATTGAAAAATTGAAGTCAATATCGACATACAAAATTTTGACTGTTAACTTTGGAATAAAATCTTTTCAAGTATCAAACAGATATACTAACATATTATTGTTATTAAAATCCGTTATATAGCCTATAAGTGAGGCTGATGGACTTTCAATGATGGCTGCACTGCTTGAAGCCACCAAGACTACACAGCTGTATTATCATCGATCGATTAACAGTTCTAATGCAAACCGCAGAAATATTGAAAGTCCTTATAAATAAAATGGGGCAAAAAAAAAAAAAAAAAAAAAAGAGAATATATATAATTTTCTTTCATATATATATATTTTTATTTTTCAACTTCATGCGCAAATAAAATATTTAATATTCATTGAAATTAATTTAAGAAAATCGATATATTATAATTTTTGGCCTTCATTATGGCGTTTGCTTTTCTAGGCGTTTTTTCCAATTCAAAGGATTTTGTTGCGACGCACAAATATTTGTTTACTCAACGAGCAAGACAGTTTTGAATATTTATTAATTAAGTGTTGAATGCATGCCTTTTAAATTTGTCATTTTAAGAGCTCAATTGGCGAAGCAGAAAATAGCAATACAACTAAATAAATTTATAAAAGATAAAAAAGAAAAATGATAGCAATGAGACTGCTGACTTGAAAAAGTAGTTTCGAAAGTTAACTTCAAGTACAAGAGCTGTTTCAGCTAAGGAAGATAATATATAAACATGGAATTAAATCTAACCATCTTCATCAGAAATTTGAGCCTATCGATGCTGCCATTGATGCACTTAAACAGCTCTATTAAATATATAATTGAGTAATTTATTTTATATGACTTCGAGATATGCATATATAAATGTGAAGGATCTAAGGATAGCAGAGAGACAGCTCGCTTTGTTGAAGATTTTGTTACTTTATATTGAACGAAATTGATAAACCCTTGAAAAAAGTGTATTTCAAATGAATATGCTCTCTAGGCACTGCAGGAATTGTAGTGAGTGCAAGGACAATAACAACAAACACAACAGCAACAACAGCCCGAGGCTAACAACATTTTAAGCCGTCTTCTTGGCCTGGCCAACTGATAACTTCCGGCTGCTGGTAGAGAGAAAGAGAGAACGGGAGAGAGAAAGAGCAGCAGGAGACAGGCATCATAAACAGCCACTTGGCACAATGGAGTTAAGTTTTGCTGTTTCCCTTGCTCATATTTTCTTTTTTTTTCTGTATTTTTATTTTCATTTTGTTGTTGTTGTTGTTTCTGCTGCTGCGGAACAAGTACTTGACTTGATCTTTTGCAAGGGCTGCAGACATGATAGATGAACCCCGCTGACGAGCTGGCTCAACATGATGATGCCAGCATCCTGCCGCAGCCTGTCACTGTCTCTCTCTCTCTCTCCCCTCTTCATATATTGTCGCCATATATGCGGCATATGTTGTCTTAGCTGAGCCATCGTGTAACGCTAAATCTTTAGGTTTTACGCTCAATATGCTGCCCGCTCTACCACGCTCCACACTCCACGCTCCACTCTCCACTCTCCCTCTGCATCATTCACTTTATTGTTCGGCACTGACAGGGTTCATTTGTTATTGTCCGCCAGTGCAGTTGACTGCGGTCCAGGCTGTGGTCTGCTCCAAAGCTAAGACGTAGTAGGAGAATATGTCTCTGTGTATGTCTGTGTGTGTGTGTGCGTAAGCAGCGGATACTCATCATCAGCTTAGCAAATCCCCAGGGAGCTGCATTTTGCTGCATGTTGCGGCTGCTTAATTCAATTTTGCTATTAGTTATAATCTGGATGCTAAGTGGACCCATAATGTGCACTGATATGGCACAGTGCGCATAGGTCGGCTCCAGACTCTGAGGACTTTAAAGCTATTAAAGATATAATTTTATATATATAATGTTTTTAAAACATTCTCAGATTCGCAAGACTTAAATTTTCATTATGCTCATAAATGTGGAATAAGTAATGCCAGATAACAAGCGAATCTCTCTCTCTCTCTCTCTCTCTCTCGCTCTCTCTCTCTCTCTCTGTCGCTCTTTTACTCTCTCTCTCTCTATCCTTTTTCAGGCATTAGCTAAATAAAATAAATAATAGACAATCAGAGAACGTAAACAAAAATCAAATATGAAAAGGATGCTGGGCAGCACTTAAACAGGCGGAAGGCAAACAAGCAACAACAAAAATGGTGCACAAATCCAATGTCAGCTGAGCAAAAGGAGAACACCTTTAGCCAGCTGATGGCAGCCCGAAACAACAGAAGTGAAAGCCGGAAAAATTAAACACCAAAATACAGCAAAAAAGAGGAAAAACAAGGGGAAAACAAAACGATTACAAGGAATACAAAATAAGCCAAGTAGGTGAATTCTAGTTGGAAAAGCACGAATAGTAAATACTCTTATTGGGAATTGGGTAAGGCCAAGCCTCACATTATTATTTAAAGTTAACTTTTCATAGATATGCTGCAAGAAAATAGTTGGAAATAGGTTTACGTAACTGAAAATATATCTTTAAAATAAAAATATCTGTATGGCCTGCTCTAAATTTTGAATTGGCTTTAATTTTATATAAACTCTAATATCTAATAAAATATCATATTATATATTCACTATAATAAACAAAAACTAAAAACTAAAAATAATTAAAAATACCTATTATCCATTGCAAGTTCTGTCAGCAATAGTAAATAAAAAACTTTATCGGGCTTTGGCCAACGGTTCTCATGTCAAATACATCATGAGCTGTAGCAACCCATATACCCTCTTTAACTATTTGCAATGGCTTCCGGGGTATACAAATAGCATTGAGACTGAACAAGCTGAGCGCTGGGCAAGCTGTAAAAAGAAAGCGTGGAATAAATAAATAAAATCAGATTTCGTTTCGGGGGATTTTTGTCGGCCTTTTGTCGGCCCCTCGCACACAGCCGTGCCGCAGCCAGACCCCATTCATGACCCCCGCCACGGCCATACAGGTGCAAATGAAATGCAGCGAAGCGAAACTCAAACAATAAATGGCTTAGATAATGCCCCAAAATATTCAATTAGTTTATGGCCAGCCCGAAGTTTGTTGGCCAACCTCGAGAGAAGCAACATAATCATCCAAAATGAGATGAGTTTCGGCACGTTTGCCTTCAGTTATTATTATTTTATTTTATATTTTCTTTCTATTTTTGCTCTCCCTCTCCCACCCAGTCGCTCTTCATCCTGTTGTTTCTCGTGTGCTTTTCACATTTTTCACGTGCCACCAGCCCTTTTAATGGGCAGCCGGAAGGCAACCGTAAAAAATGTGCATTAAAATATTTTTATTGCGTGCACAGCAGCAAACACGAACGCGATTCTAGGATTCTAGGATTAAAGTGCGTAGCTGCAAAAATTGAAAATAGGCATTAGATAATGAAGCTGGGCATCAACATGAGCTTTAACAGCTAATAAAAACGTAGCCTCTACGCAATGAGGGCAACGCTGGGCCAAATACTAGTTATGTACGCCAGCTGGTAATAAATGCGCCTTTGACATTCAAATTATATTCTGGGAGGGTCACCACAGCCCAGCACTATAAATGTTAATGTCACATTAACACTAAGCTGGCATGCATTTACAAGCAAAAATAATAAAATTAGACTACGCTTAACGGTTGGCTGTAGATGTGCAGGAGAACGAAAATTGAATTTAATTTCTATTCGAGTTTTTTGTTGGAATCTTCATTAATTTTTTATCAGTGATGTATTGTCTTAAAAGTAGATAAGAGTTTCGTATATACAAAATAATCTAATAACTATATAAATAAAAACAATAAGTAAGAGAAACAATAATAATAATAATAATTGCTTATGTTTAATATGCATTATTTTCAGAAATCTATATATTAAATTTAGCTTTAAATTTGGCTAATGAATTTCATTTTATTTAATTAATATTGTTTTTTTTTTTATTTATTTTATTTTTTTATTAAGCTTTTACTTTAAATTTGGCTAAATTTCAATTAATTTATTTTATTTTATTATTTTTATTTTATTTTTTTTTTTTTGTAGCTTTGACTTCAAATTTGGTTAATTCATTTCATTTTATTTTATTTTATTTTTATTATTTATATATTTATTATTTATATTTTTATTTTTATTTATTTTTTTATTTATTAATTTTATTTATTTTATTTTTTTGTAGCTTTGACTTTAAATTCGGCTAATTAATTTCATTTTATTTTATTATTACTGTTTTTTTTTTTTTTTTTATTTATTTTATTTATTTTTTTATTTAGCTTTTACTTTAAATTTGGCTAACTCATTTCATTTTATTTAATTATCATTGTTTTTTTTTTTTTTTATTTATTTTCTTATTTATTTATTTATCCTTTTTTTTTAATGTCAGAAAACTTGTAATTTTCTTATACATATATTTATATATATTTGAAAAAAATACTTTATATTGGTTACCTTCTGCAATGCCCGCTTTACCTAGCTAATCGTAACGTAGCACCAGATCTCATATCATATCTCATATATCATTGACATTTTCTGGTGTGGAGATAAGAAAAATTCGTATTAGAGCTCGTTAGTCTTAGTTTTTGTTTGATGTCTTTAAGATCTCAAGATGGTTCTTTTGGGACAGGATGCTGAACAGCAGAGGCAACAAAATCTGTATATCAGCTTTATCAATAACTTTTCATGAGAGTCCGTGAGTGTTCCGCGAGTAAAAAAACAATTACGTGGGGCCAGGCTTTGTAGTTTTTAGCCAAACATTACAGAGCATTCAAGGTGGGCAAATCGAAAGCCTTAAACAAGTCGAAAACTGAATATAGGGAAACTCTACATTGCAGCTACTGTACATAACTCAGATATGCACATACCCTGCTTAAGCCCTTTCAAGCAAACTTACTCAAACACAATAGCATTATCTATCTATGATGATGTTCAATGGCATCTGATGCGCATCTTGCTCAGCCATATCACTGCCACATGGATACAAAGCCAACCCAACAGGAGGCCTCGGATTGGCTGTTCACTGTGAGACGCTCATTATTAACGCATTTCGCCTGCGTTACATGCGGGACAAATTGCATTAGGCTCTAAGGACATTTTGGCAAGGCTCTGACAAATTAATGCACATTTGCGACAACATCTTCAATTCAAATCACGTGACATGTCACATTCGATGTTGCTGTTGCTGTAGCTGTTGCTGCTGCTCTTGTAGTTCTTGGAGTGCCATTGAAAATCAAGAATCAGCTCATTTGGTGCATCCACTGGTGCTCTAGTCCTCCATGCGCTAGCACACTCATATGCCCATCATCAACGGCATCATCGTCCTCCTCATCATCATCATCATCGTCGTCAGCATTATTGCCCGTTGTTGTGTTTTGTCTCTCGCCCTGGCCCCCAAAAGTCTCGCTCCCAGTGCCAGTGGCTGGCGATGTCGCAAATGCGCAACAATTCGTTCAAGTGTAAATAAAGCATAGAGCCGAGTCTGAAATCATGTCTGGGAGATTGCGATGAAGATAGACTCTCCACCTCTCCACCTTTCCACCTTTCCACCTCTCCAGCTCTTCGCCTCTTCAGCTCTGCAGCTCTGTCTATATCTTGGCGTCTGTGGCGTTAAAATGACAAAATACCTACACCTGAACGTGGGGACGAAGGGAGGTGCCGCTGTGTCTGTGTGTGTGTGTGTGTGTGGCGGGTTATCTTTTGTCATTTTTTATAGCAAGTGGCAGCTGGCGCCTCACGCTTCCCCCCTCACTCCTCCGCACTGCACCTGGCCGCACCTGCCACCCGCAGCTGCATTGTCTTTCCACTGTTTGTCGCGCACGTGCTCTAACTGTAACTGTTAATATATTTGCCATTGGCCCAAGTGGCTACAGTCACGGCGCGACAGTCAAAAATATATAAATGCTGACCGACTTGCTATACTCCGTATAGGAGGTAGGGCATGATAGTGGCAAATGTATATAAAGGAATGAATTCCTGGTCTGCCCAGCATGTTGATTATCTAACTATCTATCTGTTTGAGTCGGCTGATTATGTTCAATTAATTAAGAAATTATATAATGACTTCTAATCAAAATAATGAATGAAATAGAAAATATAATTATTTATTTTTATTTTTTAAATGTAATGGTAAAATAAGCTTTGCATAAAAATACGATTTCTAATTTAGTAATTAATGCAATTTTTTATATTTTTATTATTATTATTTATTATAATTTTTTTAAATAATATATTTTCAATTTAAAATAATAAAAGGATAACATTAAAATTTATTAATTTAAATTACATTAATAGTTAAAAATTTGTTAATGTTATTTATCAAATATACAAATTTTATTGAATTTTTTTGTATTTGAATTAACCAATTTTAAATATAAATTATCATCTATTAGATATTAATTAATAATAAGAGGATGATCACTTTAAAATATATTAATAAACTAAAATTTTTTAACGATATTTATCAAATATTAAAATTTAATTCAATTATTAGTTTATTTTAATATAAGCTAAACATTTTAAACATAAATTATCAACTATTATATATTAATTAATAATAAAACGATATAATAAAAATTGATCAATTTAAATTATATTAATATTTTAAAATTTGTTAGTACTATTTATCAAATATTAAAATTTAATATAATTATTTTTTTTTATTTCAATAATTAATAAATTTTAAACATAAATTGTCAACTAAAAAATCTAATCTAAAATTTGTATTAGAGTCTTTTACAATTTTAAATTATGAAATTTTGCTAGTAATTAAAAATTTTTAAAAACTAATTGTATAATATTTATATTTAATTTAATTATATTTTTTGGTTTTTAGTAATATTTAGAGATAGTAATTAATACTTTAATCGATGCAAGGTAACTGCTATATCTAAGCCTTACTCTCTAATTCATATAATCTCAAATCACGGTATCCCATAGTCGGGCATTCCCCTGCAACAGCGACCGTAACTTGTTTTTGTCTAGCGCTCGTGGTGTGGCGCCAGCATCCAGTGCTGCGTTGTCAACTGTTGTCTGCCTCCTGCATAGTCGCTGGTAGCCTGGGCAGGGTGTAGGCCAATGTGTTGCCACGGCACTGAGATAATAAGTCTGGCGTAAATTAGTTTGCCATTTTGAGTTATGAATGCGCATTTCAACGGACTTTATGAGTGTGTGCGTGGGCGTTGCTGCAGTGTGCACTGGATCACAATGGATTAAAACTTGGCTGCGTATTACTTACGACCAACTCGCGTCACTGACTAACTTCGAGTGCTACAGACTGCCCGGATCCCAAAGCAGCAAAAGCAGCAGCAGCAGCAAAAAGCTCCTGGCAATATGTTGAAATTTACGCGTCTGCTGTGGATTTGGTTCGCTCAAATCGGATGTAAGCACGCCAAGGTAAACTGCCAGCTTGCCACAGTAAGCTACTTAGGCGCCGTTGCAAATGCTGAACTAATATCGCAAAGGGGGATTAAGTAGAGAACACAATGTAGTCGCTATGGGAAATATAGTTAATTCATATGTTCATATACTCATATCGAAAATTAACAATAAGTTAGATATGTCTATAGTTTCAGATTGATATGATATGAATTCATATTTTGCTTCAATAGGCTTTACATTTCAGGCCAATTTCCATTTAATGCAAACAAAGACTCATCAAATGACGTAACTGCAGGCAAGTGATTGTTAGCTACTCTAGAACAGCTTGAATAGTAGAAGTTTGAAGAAGTAAGAGTAGTTTTATACAAGAAGTAATCAACAATAAGGGAACTAGAACATGTATATATATATATATAAATATAAAAGTTAAATATGAAAATTATTTTAAGTCTATTAAAAGTAAAAAAAATAAAATAAAAAAATAAATATATAATAATAATAATAATTTATTTTATGTTAAAAAAAAACTAATAATTATATATTCTAATTATTAAATATTAAAATAATTTTTAAGTCCCTTAAAAACTAAAAAAATAAATATAATAAAAATAAAAATAATAATAGTTTATTATAATAAAATTTATTTTAATTCCGTTAAACATTAAAATAATGATTAAATTTAATTTAATAATAATAATAATATTTTAATAAAATTGAATGAAAACGAAATCAATATTTGGACTTTCTATAAAATAAATACCAAAAGGCAAGCTGATAATTTCAATGATATAAAAAATTTAAAAGCGTTTTCAGCTCCTCTCAGAAATACAGGTATAATACACGTTATTAAAATTTAATGCTGAAAAAAAAATACATTAATTTTGTAATATTAAAAAATGTATATACTCTTTATAATACTGCAAATTTAACTCATAAATTTTCTGATTTAAAAAATGTATTTATAGTATGTATATTTATTTAAAAAATTCATCATTTTATTACACTTTATCCAACTTAAAGTACGAAAATGTATTTCAATTGTATTTGGAGCAATACAAAAAAAAAATTAAAATAAATAAATAAATAAAATTCGACTAAAGCTTAAATTTTGCAATTACTTAATTAATTTCTAAATGCCCCAAACTGCAGGATAAAATCAAATCAAACTAATTAGGTTAATTAAAGGTAGCTGCGTAAGCCATAAAATTTTGTATGATTGATTGCATTAAATTTGCTAAAGATTAATGTGGGCGGAAATCAGCATGAATTTATTTATATGCTTGATCTAAGCAGCTTATTCGCTTCAGCAAATCAAACTAGAGCTAAGCTAAAGCCAGAAGCAACAAGGCCCGCCCAGACACACACGAAGACAGCTTAATTAAACATATGATTGTCGGACAAGACTAATATGCCCAATCATAAAACTAATCTACATGAAAAAGGCTCATTAAAATAACGCATACGCCTCGTTGGCTGTCAACAAGCCAGCCAATGGCGATAACAACAGCAAACAGAAGAATATGTCGAAGAATAGCAGCTGACAAATGTGCATGTGGACTGACAAATGTAGTTGACTCCTAAATGCGCTCTTCACTCACTGGTTTTTGCGGCCAGCCCTTGGTCTAACCGAGCAAATTAACATAAATGAATTTGCAGCTGTCGCTCGTAAACTTATTACGCCGTGCCAGACAAATGTGCCCAAGAACAAATCACACTGACCCGATAGTTAAGTCTGGCTTTGTTTGTGTGTTGTGTCGACTGCCAGCTTGAATTAAAGATGAATGGAAAATCGTGGAGCTGTAAACATGTGGCTTTAATAACGCCACATGAATCATTTATGCTATGCTAAATCCAAATACCAACAGCAGCACAAGCAGCACCAGCAGCAGCAACAACGCCAGCAACGTGGAAGGTGCCAAGCATATTAAGTAATACGCAGGACGCTTCGAAATCCAGCCGCTACTTTAAGGACGAGGCACTAACCTACTACAACAAGCGACGCCTTAATAACAACAACGCACAAAAAATGAAAGAAACTGTGTCAGCCGAAAAGTTCATGCAGAGAGCGAGAGAGGGAGAGAAAGAGAG
The DNA here is from genome assembly GCA_037075325.1 of Drosophila mayaguana. Lineage (NCBI taxonomy): Eukaryota > Metazoa > Arthropoda > Insecta > Diptera > Drosophilidae > Drosophila > Drosophila mayaguana. The sequence goes on along the minus strand of JBAMCG010000068.1, from coordinate 10,560,065 downwards.
AGAGAGAGAGTGGATCATGCGCACTGCCCAATGGCATCCACAAACAATTCGAACTGCCTAACATTGACCAAGAAATCAAGCAGACGCCGAGCAACATGAACATGCCACTGCCAAACGACAGCCAGCAGCAGCATCCCGTCTTCAGTCGAACGGCATAGCTGTTACTGTGCACAACACACACACAACCTGGCTCGCGCCCCACGTTCTTTGGCCCGAACACTTTCGTGAGCATAGCAAAACGCGTAGATTCTGCGTGCGCCCCATACACCGGCTGCACTTTCTGGTAATCAAAATCAAATCAAATTTAGATGCTCAATCAGGCGCGGCTAATTGCTGATCAGCATCCAAACCGAAATCGTTAAAAAAAAAGCTAAATAAATCAAATTAAATTTTGTTCGTTACGGCGGCTGCTGAAGTGGAAATTTTGTCCGGCTAAACAAATATTTAGCTGGCCGAACTTGTTGCCAGATATATTCATTTGAGCTGTCAGCAGGTGCAGCCTCCATAACCTAGGACACCAATTAGCACCCGGCTTGTGGCTGAATAGACGGCCAAAACGCAAAGAAACCAAAATTATAGCCAAAAAATTGAAAAGTGCAGTTAAGAGAGAGAAGAGAAGTGAAAAAAAAATTCTAAAATATAATAAAGTGAAAAATTAATAAAAAAAATAAATAAATAAAATACAGAAAAATAAAAATTAAATTATAGAAAATTTAATTGAGAAAACAACATACTAAATATAATTAAAATATTAATAAAAATTAAATAATAATAAAAATAAAAGTTCATTCAAATTCGAAAAAAAATCATTAAATGTCTAACAAATTAAAAAATATATATACAAAACAATATACTCGAAAAACCTACATAAAATCTATTTAACGTTGAATTAGTAATATAAAAGAAAAAAAAAATACAAGCAGCAAAAAAAATAATAATACATAAAAAATCAAAATTCATATTTTATGTGCATTAAAAAAATATCTAAATAAAAATTGCAATAATTGAATCGAAAATTCTAATTTAATTGCAGACAAGTGAAGCAAATTAATCAAATTGTAAGCCACATATGCTACATATTTACATATACATCTGCATGTATTCATGTATATAAATATTAAAAAAAAATATGCTAAAAAACCTTGCAGCATAATTAAATTATTTGCTACTCTGACCTATTTGCCAGCGAAAATAAATGATTAAGAAATAGCTAATAAAATGTAAATGCATTTCATATAACAAATTGCACATTCAAATAAATATATATAATTAAATATATACACATATATATGTCTCTCATATAAATTTCAAATATTTTCAAATCGATGGCCCAAGTGTTGTTATCTGCACACATCTAACGGATGTGTGTATGTATGCGTGTGTGTACGTGAAAGTGTGCTGCCAATAATTGAGCATGTATTTAAATGAAAGCCATACATAAAAAGAAATTATATTTTAACGTATATATTATGGAAAAAAATGCGCTCTTGAATAATTGAAGCTCATAAAACAATTATAGCTGCAACACGTTTCAAAGAAGAATACAACAAATTAAATGTCATATCAAGTTCATGTGTGTCTCTGTGTGTGTGCTACTAAATGCTTTAATTAAAAGTCAGGCATAACGAAAAAGGCATACAAAAATCGGATCATTTGTGGATTATCAGTGGAAAGTAGAATTGTATCCGTGCAGCAAATGCGGGTAGGTTTATTTGACTTAATTATAATGTTTACATTTTTAATAATAATATTAAAAATTGAATATAATATACCAAGTATAGCTGCTGGCTTTGGCATTGTTGAAGCTCAAAATTACTTCCTTTTATTACGAGTGCAGTGCAGTGAATTTGATGCCAATGAATCATCAACTATTTGATAAGCTATTGTGGAAATGAACATGTCTTGAATGCTAGCATGTAATGGGCTTACAAGAATTTCTGGTCTTAAATAGCTGACATAAATTCTTAAAGTTATTGAACTTATGCTATGATAATTTAAATTGTCATATCTTAACGGCTGATGATTACCCATGATTACCTATTTCTTTATAGATAGAGAACCAAAGCAGTTCTCCGTTGTTCTCTCGAATTTGGCAACACATTAAGAACCTGGAGAAAATGCATTAGCTGATCCCAATGCTTTAAGTCCGTCTCTTTTATATTTTGTGCATTATATTTTGTATTGCAAAAGTTTATGCAAAATAAATATATGCATGTTAATTTATTTTTTTTATTTTTATTTTTTTTTATACTTATTTTATTCTTACTTTTCATATTTTATATATAACGGTATTTGCAAAAATAAGATTTTACAAAATTCGTACAAGAGAAACTTAACTTCTTTCCCAATTTATTTTTGTAAGTTGAAATTTTATATGCAGAACTAGTAAATCTTTGATTATTGAATTTTATTTAGTGACCCCATATATTTGTATATACATATACTAAATAGATACATATATAAAATGAAGCAACATATCTTATTTGAATTTCATTTAAATAACCTCTGCAAAAGTTCGAACTGCTCTTCTATACATAATAAATATTCATATAGACTCGTACTCAACAAGTTGATAATCAATTCCGAATGCCTTTGCTGCTATGCAAAAAACAATAAATAAATTGCGCATGATAATGGGCCCGGTTAATTGCAAATGAGTTTATGTTTAAACGCATATTAAATTATGCAATAGCAAAATATTTGAACGTTGTGCCTACAAATTGAAAGAAATGTACGGAGATTCTGAAAATGTTCAAATGTTAATTAATTGTTTGCCTGTTCTTCGAATCTAATTAAGAATGCTCCCTATGTACAAAGGGAGTGAGAGAAAGAGAGAGAAAGAGGGGAGAGAGGTAGAGAGCTTTTCCGCATAAATTATTCATTGTTTGCTTAATGAGTTTGGCGTGTGCTAGACCACGTTGGGGCAGGCCAACAGCAGCTAAAAATGCTTTTTATGCGCCTGCTGGAGCACACAAACAAGAACAAGAAAAAAAAAAAGAAAAAAGAAAAAAAAAATGAAATGAATTGATTTCTAATAAAAAACATAAAACACAAAGTTGCAGAAACTCGGCGGATCGACATGAAATAATGTAAAGAAAGCAACATATTTGACAACTTTTTGTTTGACTTTACTTTACTTTTTTTGTTTTCTCTCAGCACTTTGTGTATTTTTGCAGATATCTTGTTCTTTGGCCCGCGAAATTTGCTGGCTAGTGTAGATTTTGAGACAATGTCAGCGCGTCAACTTTGTTGTTATTGCATGTAATTAATTTTGCTGGCGAGAGTTGTCCGGACAACGAGATAGAGCTGAGCTCTAAACTGGGCTATAATTAATTTAAATTAAGCATAAACTGTTTTGATATATAATACCCCGACCCCCACCACTCGCAAAAGCAAAGCTAATGCCTTTAGCCGCCGGCTATTTTGTGTTAGATTACGTTTCTTTTTCCCATTTACTGCTTTTTTTGTTCATTTTCGTTGGCACCACGCGGCGTATGCGTAATGTGTAATTGCCTGCGCCAGCCCTAAAGCAAAGGCTCATTTACATCAATTGCTGTCATGACTGCGTCGAGTACAACAAATGTTTAATGCGTAACGAAACTCAAAGGAAAATTCTTCTTCTTCACAAACTCTCATCAACTACAATTTACAAAGTAAGCAGCAAAACGATTCGATGTGCTTTGTGCTGAATCCAAGCAGTTGATAGATCGACTGGGGAGCGACACTGAATTGGATTTGTGCAGCAGCTGCAGCTGAGTTTCGATTTTATGAACTTGCAAATTATGTGCATAATGCAAATTAAATGCCTCAGCTCTTGCGACATATACAGATATATATAGTTTATATATTTATATATAGTTTATATGTATATTTATTGATTTCTAAACGCGTGCCCATGGCGGCGCACTGATTGACATTGATGTATTGCCATGTGATGCATGTGATATATAATATTTATGATTGGCATGCGTATAGATAGCTGCTCGAGCTATGAGAGGCCCACTTTAAAGCTCGTGTGAGTTGTGCCAAAGTTTCGTCAGCTGGCAAATATGCTCAGTTGATAAATCATAAAATAGATTATGATTATTGCCGGGCTACGGGCGCCGTGTGCCGTGCGCTGTGCACGCGCTGTTAATGTTCGCTCTCAGCCTTTTTTTTTGCATTTGGCCCAGTTAAATAAATTCTTTGGCCCGGCTTAGACCGGCGCTGGCCGCAACGCAAATGCCAACGTGCTCGAGTGCTTGACAAATATGACGAGGCGTGGCTGGGGCACGCTGAAGGTAAACCAAGCCAAAGCAAATCCCACAGACGGCAGCTGCTACGTTCGACTGCCAGCTGCTACGGCAGCCGGGGCATAGCCATTACGTGGCCGCCAGAGCTATCTGTGGTTAGCTCTCTCTCTCTTTCTCTCTCCCTCTATCGCTGTGTGTGTGTTTTTGTGCATAGCCTCCGCTGTGTGCATTTGCCTTGGCGTAAGCTGAAACCGAACGACGTAAACAATTTGTAAGTCATGTGTAAACATCATAAGTTACGCGCATTTTCTGTTCAAATTATAAGCACTTAATGTCCCAACAGGGACCGCGCTCGACGCTGCCAACGGTGCTGCGCGGCGTATACGCAATGTGCAAATGTTACGCATACGCCACGTAGCCATGTGGCCGCACTGTCGTAAAATCAAACAAAGATAGACCAGCTGCTAATGTTGTCTGCTGTCTCTAGTTCATTCCGCTGGCATTCTTGCTGTTGCCAGACTCCGCCTCTGTGGCAGGAGTCGCTGCTTGTTAGTTAAACAGCAGCCAAGTAATTAGATTTTTCCACATGAAGGCAACAGCACGGACTATACATAGAGAGAGGGAGAGAGTTGGAGACTGAGCAGCGGGCGCGCAAATAGTTTCAAGTGTAAACAAAGAGCTGGCTTAACACGCCCTCGCCACACCCCCCTGGCAACAGCTACCAACTACCGCCCATACAATTCAATTAAAAAGCAAACTCGCTGCGAAAACTTAATGCGTTTAATGCGTGAGGGGCGAGCAAATGGATTAGAGTTGTAGATGCTACGACCTAGCCGCACTCGCCCATACACACACACACGCACACACACGCACACATGCACATCTACTGACTTTGCCTTGGCTGCTCGGACCGCTGGTCATAAAGTTGATCCATATGCCCATTGTAGACGCCGAAATGTTTCCCACTTTTTCTGTTTCTCTTGTTGTTGTTGTTGTTATTGTTGTTGCAGCACCCATGTCGCTCCAGTTACGTATGCGACAAAAGTTTCCAGGTGCAAAATTGATGTCAGCTGGCAGAGCCGCGGCAAAAAGCGGCCATATTGGCTTGAGCTGATGCTCACAGGGATGTTTTGGAAGTTTAAAGGGCTGAAAGCAGATGCAAAGTGCATAAAATTCAGGTTTTTTATTTAAATATTAAATTAATTCTGAAGTTTCAATTAATTTCATTCTAGTCTCTAATAAATAAATAGAATTGTTTAGATATTATATATTATTAGATAATTATATATAATGAGTGTCTTAGTGGCTTGCGTTGTATAAGATGGATTGGATTGGATTGAATTGGATGAAGTAGAAGAGCTCATATGAGGAAAACTGAAAGTCTTTTATATTAATTATTATTTTATATAAATCTTCTCCGAAAACTTTTGAAACTAAGAATTTTTAGAGCTCAAATGATTTAAGAAAATATAAAAATATGACAAAATTGCAAGTGTTTTCACCGTGTCTTATTTATTTATATTCTCTATTTTCATTTTGAAATATATTCCTATTGTATAAATATAACATATAAAATATATTCATATTATATATTACAATTTAGCATAAAAAAAGAAAATAAACACTACTCGACTTTTTAAATTATAAATATTTGTAAACACAAAATGTATTTTATAATTTAATGTGAATACAAAATAACATTTTTTTTTCTTAAATAGTTTACCCTTGAAATCTGCTCTCCCCTCATTACCAGGGTATTTCGCCGCTGTTTACTACCCATTTATGCCTCACACATATGTCTAAATAAAAAAGGTTGCGACTTTTGAAACACATTATCATTAGCTGCTGCTGCATCACATCAAAGTTGAGCAATCGCATGCTCCAGTCAAATGAATCTAAGTAAATATTTGATGACTTTGCATGCAGAGCAACAATTACTCTATATGAAATAGAGGAAGTTTTCATTTCCATTTGCATTTTATATATAAGATTTCCCATATTATTATAAACATTTTTTTGGAATGCTGTTGTACATACGCAACATGCGACTGATGTAGAAAACTGAAATAACCTGAGGCAACAAATGTCCACTTTATGCATATTTGAAATAATATTTCAAAAATAATGTCCATATGCACAAAACTTTATGCTAACAATGTGTGTGTGTGTGTGTGTGTGTAGGTAAAACGATGTCGCCTTTTGTATTTGGGCGGTGGACCGTGGCAGCCCAAACCAAAACCAAAATATGCTGCTGCTGCTGCTACTACTCCTGCTGCTGCTGTTGCTGGTTCTCTGTGTGCGCTGAGCAGATAAAACAGCTGCATATAAATCATGTCATAGCCCAGATAAAGAGTGCAAATAGCCAGTGAAAAAGAAACGGAGGAGAAAAAGAAGATACAGTAGAAGAAGAGGCCAACGAAAGTGCAGACTTCCACTTGAAGTGCAATGGCAAAGGCGAGGCTTAAGCCAGTCAGAGAGGCAGACAGACGCAGCTTGATTTAGTCAGCTTACTGACTGTAATGGATGAGTACATAAATAAATATAATTGAATTAAATTATAAAATAAATATTTGCTCAGCGCCAAAATGTAAATTTAACGAGCCAATAAATCAGTCAGTCAATAAACTAATTCTATAAAAGGCTAATGCATTAAATATAAGCTCGGCATTAAAATAATACCATAAATAGCTAATGTAGCCAAAATTATTGCTAATTTTAGTATTTGAAATGAAATTATTTGCAAGCTCTAACAAATTTCTATAGATTGTCGCAATCAGATTCCCCCTCTCTCTCCCTCTCCCTATCCCACTCTAGATACATGTACATATACTTATAGCACGCCCGTGGCATAATTATAAGTTAAGAAGCATTGCTCAACTGTCGAGACTTTTCCATTTTCCTGGGCCCGAAGCTCACACAATCACGGCCTTTGCACAATAAGCGAGTCTTTGCTCCCAGGGCAACGTGCCCAAGAATTTCACACTAATCCCCAAGTAATTGTACGCTTTAGCAACTAGACTGTCAATTTATTGACCTGTACGTCTTTCCACACCTGTCACACTTAGTTGGGAGTATCGTTAGCCCTTATTACCTTTGATTTTTTGCACGGCTTCTTATGTGTCGCAATCGATAAGCAAGCTTTCCCTATTGCATACCCTGTGCCGTGATGACGTTGGGCATGTCAGGCTGCTTAAGAAGATCAAATAAAATAAATAATAAACAAACGAAAAATATGTATATATGAATTAATAACAAAAATAAAAATTAAATAATCGATATATCTCGATTATTAGCATTTCTCAAATATGGAAAGTCTTAACATTTTTAGCTCAGCTCTAATTTAGACTCAGACTTTACTTAGTCTCTCAGTCTCCTGCTTTTGTCTATTTTCAAGACTCAAGGCACTTTAAGATCGATAACTTGGATTACATTTCAATTAATATGTTTATATGTTTTAATAACAAAAATAAAAGATTTAGTAAAAACAAATTAATTAAATAATTTATCGATATATATCGATTATTAGCATTTCTCAAATATAGAAAGTCTTAGGATTCTTAGCTCAGCTCTAATTTAGACTCAGACTTTACCGATTTAGTCTTTCTGTCTCCTGCTATTGTCTATTTTCAAGACTCAAGGCACTTTAAGATCGATAACCTAGATAATTTCAATTATTCATTGTATTTACTTAATTCCAATCTAAGCTTTTTTAATTGTTATTTTCTCGCTGTTTCTTCTCTGCTCTCCACACAAAATCGATAAGTTTCGATTTGATATCATCCATAGGGTAGCTTCTAGTACAGCTTCACTTTACAGCTTATCCACTTTACTCTCTCATTTTTTTTTCGGTTGGCTTCGAAGTTAGCAGGACACGCAGTTGGCACGTCGCAAAACTTTCCCCACTTCAATTTTTATTATGCGATTTTATTTATTTTGATTTTACCCCAGAGAAAGTTTACCGTTAGTCAGCGGCACTGCTAAATGCCAAACGCCATCATAGACAGCCATGTCTAATGATGTTAACGGCCAAGGGCTTAAGCGTTAAGTACATAAGCTTACGATCTAATAACTTGGCTCAATCCGCTGCCGTAACGCTTTAAGCCAAGCGACAAAACTTTTCAGTCTTGGCCACCTTGGCCACAGCTCAAGTCAAGACTTCGCAGGTGCTTAATTAATACGTAAGTTCGATCTCTTGGCATTATTATGCGCCAGTAGCCACAGGCTGCTGTCCATATGGAATTTTAATTTGTTGCAGCTAAAGCAGAAATAAGGAAAATTCAATTATTTTCTCCTGCTGCTCTTCCACCTAGCCGACGATGCCTGGGCTGGCCGAGCATATCCTGCCGTACTCGAATGTCGTGCGCTTCCGGCAGCGCATCGATGGTCATAAATTTTTAAATAACAGAAATTACAATTACTCGGCACCCGATGGTGCCAAATGGGCGAAAAATGCATAATGAAAGCAATCCATATTAAAACATAAATCACGCTCTGCGCCCAGAGTCCGTGTCCGGACAGACACGGGATATCTGTGCATGGGAACAATAATAACATGCCCAGCTGTCAGTCAGCGCACACCCGCAGCCTGCGCCACGCCAAATAATTAATTGGCTGCATTATGGACCCTGCAGCGGACACAGGCCCAGCTCGGCTCGGCTTGGCTCCACTCGGTTCGGCTTGGGCCAGTCATCTGGGTAAACATTTTAAGTGCGTCCACCTGTCAGTGGCAGCTCAAAAACAAAAAAAGAGCCTTCCAAGTTCCATTTCCACTCCCACATCCAGTTTCAGTTTCAGTTTCAGCTGCTCCACTCCACGGCGGTCCATTATGGGTCGCATAATTTGCAGCTTGTTGTGGCCGCCCAATTGACGTTCATTAACAGCGCGTAATTGCGGCCAAGTGGTTTCTGAAGTGCGCGCCGCGTGGTGCCTCTCAAATGGATCGCCCGCAACTCGCGCCCATTCACATGCAGCTCATGTCCGCTTCTTCATTTTCACGGCCCTATTGAGAACGCAATTTAATTTTCATCAAATACACGGCGCAAAATAAAATCTTATTGATTTTTCTGTCATTCTATACAAATCATTTGAGTGGGGCATAAGAAAGCTTAAAATATATATATACGAAATCTTCAAATGAAATTTCTATTATTATTATTTTTTGTTGACTTCAGTTTTGAAATCCTTTATCACAAATCATATTTCAACAAATTTGAGTAAAGAAAATCTTCTTGAAGTTTTAGTCCGTCTGTCCGTATGTTTGAACGCTTCGATCTCAGAACATATAAGAGCTAGAGACTTCAATCTTTTTTAAAATGTCAATATATAGAGCGCGCATATCGAGTTTATTTCCAAAAATCGAAAGCTCATCTCGTTACTTTGTAATAGATTAAATAGCTTATCGAAAATTAGTTATTAAATTAACTCTCCTACACCTTTTGAGCTAGAGTCTCCAACTTTGTGTATTTGGGTTTCTTGTGTAAGCGAAGAATTGTTGAAATATCAGTTCTTCGAAGCGTTCAGGGAATTTCGTAGTGGAGCAGTCTCGACTGGCTTTCTTACTTCTTTAATAATATTTGTGTTCACAACTTTGCTCATATCAACCAGAAATTTCCTTAGTTACCTCGCACGATTAGTTTGCAGCAAGCTGTAAATTAACTTGACTTTATTATTGGCAAAAAGTTTTTATTGAGTCTGGCAGAGGCAAAGTAGCCAAGGCAATCGTAAATAACTCTTGGCCAGAGCAACAGCTCGGATATTAGCCCTGCATTGGGAGCACAGATGTTGTCATTGTCGCGCTGCGCGCTGTTGTCCTTGTTTTAATAAGCTAGGGTGCATGTCAGCTAAGGATATTCATGGACATGACTATGATCTTAACATGCACACACTTAGCCACCGACACAGGCAGGGACATAAACAAATATGGCCAAGACTGGCGCCGCCTCCCAGCAGGTCCTGGCGCTAGCTCGCAAAAAAAAAAAACAGCTAAACAATGCAATGCTATGCAAATCCTGGCGAGCCGAGCGCAGCAACACGAAGCTCTCAACAGGACATCTGCCTGCTGATGAAAGCACTTGCTAGCGCCGTCATCGACATGCCTCAGCTGGCCAGTGTCCTGCGTTGTCCTTATGGCTGTCCCCGTCCCTGGGCCTGCTCCTGTCCCCCTGTCCTGCATGGCCCATGCAGTAGCTATGGCTTTAAGCACATAATCAGGCGATTTGCAGGCATTATGACCGGTCAGCTGGATGGCCGGCCAGTTGTCCTTCAGTAGAAACAGTCAGTAAGCTGATGCTGCTGCCTCCTGCAAGTAGCTTTTCTCAGGAGTTACTGCAGCTGGGCAGCAGCGCAGACAAATAGATGAAGTTTTTAGTTGTTCGTCTCTCTGTATTTTTTCCTGCCTTGACTGTGAAAGCCAAACAAATTGACGCTGGCGTGGCTCACGCCGCTTTTGACTGATATTTTGTCTAAGACTGAGCAGCTTAGGGCATTTGATATTCCGATTTGGATTAGGGCTTAGCCGTCTACAAATTTAATGCGACTAGACAATAATCTGAAAGTAATTGAGGCAATCATGAATCAGAATTGAGAGATCACAGCTTTCATATTTATTGAGGGTATTTAGATTACACGGAAAGTTGATAAGCAATCAGTAATGCTCTTATTGGAATTCTTTTTACTTCAAATTCAAGACTTGATTCTAAATGATGTCAGAAATTAATATATTTAATCATGAAAATGCAACTTTAGTTGAAAATTATGGAAGTCAAATGAGTTTTTTATTTTCTTAAAGGAATAAATATTTTTATTCATATAATAGTTCCATTACTTATTTTGGATTAAATGGAAACTAAGTTCTATGAAATTACAAAAGCTTTAATTAAATTCTCTCTACCTAAAATTCAAGACGTAAAGTTAATATATCGTATTAAAAAATACAATATACAAGTTGAAAATTATGGAAATCAAATACGTTTTGATTTTCTTCTTATTTATATTTTGGATTAAGAGGAAACTAGATTAAACTAGATTTAGATTAAACGGAAATTGAGTTCTATGATAGTATGAAATTTACAAAAGCTTTTAATGAAATACTCTCTATCTTAGAAATTAATATATTTAATCATAGAAATCCAACACAAGTTGAAAATCATGGAAATCAAAGAAGCTTTGATTTTCTTAAATAAAAAATAAAAGAAATTATTTTCATTCAAAAATAATTTAACTATTTATTTATTTTTGATTTTTTTGTACCATTTAAAGATAAAAGAGTCAGAAAAATATTCAATATAGATAAAATGAATAATATTTGAAATGCAATAATAATTGTTTAGCTTATTTCTCAAAATATATAGAGGCAATAGCCCGGCCTGTCAGCAGCCCTAAATTTCAGTGCACTTCAGAAAAAAAGTGATGCAAGTGCTGAGTGAAGAAGCTTCTCAAACATGCCAAGTTTTCGCCCATATAATATGAGCTAGCATCAAATTTGCTCTACTGTACTAAGCTGTCGCTCAGTCTTAACTTAATACTTCGTTTGCTGTCCGTCTGCGCTTTATAGACAGAGTTTCATTTGGCCGCTTGTCGAAACTGTGAAAGCTACACGCAATCAAGTTGAAGCACTCTCAAGTCTCACACTTGAGCAGCTGCTCTGTTCTTAGCCGCACAGATTTTGCTGGCCCTAATCTAAGGTGGCCAAAGCAGAGTTGGCAAGAAACTATCATCTATCTTGTTGCCTTATGGAAATCCGTTTCTTTTGCAACACGCACACATCAGGCAGGCATTATTTTTGTGCTTTTTTTTCTTTGTCCCCTGTCCCCAAACTATGGAGCAGTCATTCGATGCAGTCCATACACACACACTCACATACAAAGCCGACAGCTTGCCCAGTTATACTAGTGACAGTTCTGTGTTTTGCGAATCCTCTGACTCTCTCTCGCTCCCTCTGTGCATCTCTCTCTCTCTCTCTCTCTCTTTAGCTGTCTCTGTGCTTTTCTGAGGTTTTATGCGCTTTTCATTACGTCTGGTTGCCATTGCCCTTATTTTCTTGTTACACTTGCTCAAAGAATTATTGCCTTTGCATATACCAGAGATCGTTTTGTATTTTGTTTCTCCACTTTTCTTTTTTTTCTTCTTTTTTTTCCCTTGCAGTCCCCGCACTAAAATGACAGCTGACACTTGCGTTTAACCGCACAGATTTGCTCTGGTCATTGCCATTTCCTATTCGCCCTCCCTCTCGCTCTCTCTCACACTCTTTGCCATATGTCTGCTTCATGCTGTTAGCCATCAAATTGCGGTTCGTCTGTTTGTACGTTCATTTGAAGGCAAACTGTAATTGTCGTTTGTATTACCACCGACGAAGTTAAGCGTTGGGTTTGCGGTTTCCTGCCCAGAACGTGGCATGAATTGAAAGCATAGCAGCAGCACTCTCTCTCTCTCTCTCTCTCTTTCTCTCTCTCTCTCTCTCTTTCTCTGCGTCTCTGTCTGTTGCCAAATGTGTGAACCGAAGACAGCTTAAAGTCCATAAAAAACTACACGATTTTGACTTGACAGATTTATAGCCCACACGGCTTGCAAATTAAAAACGTGTTGGCATCCATTTCCCAGCTCATTTATAAAATGTTGAAGCAGCTCCACTTTTTATAAGCTTACCTTTTTATTACTATATTTTTTTACTCTACCTTTGTGCATTTGTGTGGGTAGGTTAAATAAGTTGCCTACTTCATTACGCAGATTGAATATTATTTGTTGTTTTTATTATTATATGCATAAGTTATGGCTTTAATCTGCTTTTTTTTCCTTTTTAATATATTTATTATATATTTTTAAAAAATCCTTTTTTTGTACAATTATTATTGATGTATCTAAAAAATTAATAATCTTGTTCATATTTTTACGCTGAAACCATTCAAAATGACAATGCATATCATGCTTTAACAGATGGCAGGAGGCGTGGCAGAGCGCCCATGAAGTTTATATAAATTCCATATATTATTGACATTTTTTATGACTGTCAATTTCAATTATTTGCCAAATTGTATTTATGAAATATTAACAAATTACTAACAAATGTTAAATTTCGTATTTTGAATTCTATAATATTTATTATTATTACATATTATTTAGAATTATATAATGTAAGCTGTCTAAAATAATTGTCAAACATTTAAAAATATTCTTCAAAATAAATTTTAAAGATTTCTTCAGTTGTTGATGAAAAACAGTTAAAGACTCTCTGCCAACATTTTCGTATTTATTTATTTAAAAAACCTGTTCACCCATTTATAGTTGCTTTTATTTTTATTTTATTTATATATATATTTTTTTTGTTTTTCAAACTTATTTATTTTGCAAACTTTTCATAAAGTATTTTTGTTTATTTCGATTTTAATCAAATGGAATTCTGCAGGCTTTTATTTTTGGACGTGTCATATGGAAATCCGGCTCTACTTTCTGTTAATATTATTATTGGCTTAAAAGACAGCGAGAAGTGGATTTGTAAATACAACTCGGTGTCAGCTGCTGTGCCAACTGTTGGGTGTTAATGTTGCTGTTGTTGCTCCTGTTATTGCTTTTGTTGTTGCTGCTGAGCGCCCTTGCCTGCTGTGTTATGTGCATACATTTGCATGCAATTTGAGTAACACAAACGGGCCCAACATTTTGGTTTACCACAAGAAAATACCCACACTTCAGCCAGTTGTTTGTGCCTGTTGTTACACGGAGCTGCTTAAATATTTGCTGACTTCGGTTGAAAGGCCATCAGAAATTTGCATGAGAAGCCGTGTTGGCGCTGACCTTTGGCTTTCCATTTATCATGGCTAACTGGCAGAGTGCTGACTGCGTATCACGCTGCGTATACTCGATGTTTGCCCTCTTAGTGCGCCACGGATTGGCTTTTGTTTAATTATTTGAAGCCCTTTCAACTGGCTTTGTTATAAATAATTAATTTTACGCCAACGGTGAAAATGAATTGAAGTGTGCCCAGAGCACTTTTTTCTATCGATTTTAGTTCTGCTGCTTCCATTAAATATGCCAAACGATTTATGTTGGCTCTGCAAATTTTTGAGTGCTAATGGAAAAAAAACATCGTACATTGAGCGCAATAAAAAATTGAGTGAAAATTAAAGTGCTCTTGCTTTATTACAACAATCGATTTATATCGATATTTAAATAAGTTTGTTATCTTGGTAAAAAGTTTGAACACAAGCTCAAGTTGTATTTATTCTCGCATTTGGCAGTCGGGCCAAGACAAACTTTGTAATCATCCACTTTGGAATATTGCAAAACAAAGGCAAATAAACATAAAGTCCGAGAACAAATGGCTTAGAAAATGTTCGCTAACAAATTGACATAAATAAGTCGATGGCAAAGCCAATATGAAACGAAATAAAAGCATTATCGACAGCGGCGGATGACAACGACGGCGACGACAACCACAAGAAGCGGAAGCGGACAGACAGACAGACGGAGAGTCAACTGACAAATATACAAATAAGATTTGGCTCAAAAATTTATTTAATTTCATTTTATTGGCCAAAGTCAAAGACAGCCAGAGCCAAAGCCAAAGCCAAAGCCGAAACCAAAACCAGGACAAGCGCTCAGCTTTTCGTGACCCGAGAAAATGTTTTTAGCGCCGCTGCGACAATCCAATGAGAAATCATTAATCTTTTTCTGCTGAATCAGGAGCTCCCACCCCGTCCACGGGGCTTACGACCAGCACAACCCTTGGCCCCAAATTCGCCTGGTCATTGTCTCAGTCTCTGACAGAGACTCACAATCGGGACAGTTCGCAAAACACGACTTAATGGTTTCGCCGTCATTTAGCCAGCCAGCTGGAATAATAACCGAAATTAAAGCTGCGCAGCAAATGCTAAACGCCGAGATACGTCTTGAGAATAGTAGATAAAAAAGCCTTTTTTTAAGATATTTTCTAGAACTTTTTTGTCGTTCCATGAAATATATAAAAAATATTAATTGCTTATGAAATATATATTTTTATTACATATATGGCAATTTATTTTCCTTCATTTTGAATTATATTGAATTAATAAAAAGTTCACCTGCTTGAATATTTATTTATATTTACCATACTCTTCAACAAAAGTTAAAGTTTCTGCTCTGGGTATATTCGCTACAAGTTTCATATACTTGTAAATTTACCTGTATCTTGTATCTTGTATCTTGTATCTTGTATCTTGTATCCTGTATCTTGTATCTTGTATCTTGTATCTTGTATCTTGTATCTTGTATCTTGTATCTTGTATCTTGTATCTTGTATCTTGTATCTTGTATCTTGTATCTTGTATCTTGTATCTTGTATCTTGTATCTTGTATCTTGTATCTTGTATCTTGTATCTTGTATCTTGTATCTTGTATCTTGTATCTTGTATCTTGTATCTTGTATCTTGTATCTTCTATCTTCTATCTTCTATCTTCTATCTTCTATCTTCTATCTTCTATCTTCCATCTTCTATCTTCCAACTTCTATCTTGTATCTATCTATCTATCATCTATGATCTATTATATATCATCTTTCAGCTGTGATCTATTATATATCATTTTTAATTTACCATGATCCATCTTCCATCCCCCACCTACCTCTCAATTATTCACTTAACATTGTATTTCGAAGACATTGACATACCCCACAGTACAGGGTATATTCACTACAAATTGGTTTGGCATTGCGTTCGCTTCATTAACGCAAAATGTGTTTTCTCTCTCACTCTGACGTCGTTTATGCTGTTTATTTATTCGCAATTTATATATATATATATATATATATATATATATATATATATATATATATATTTGTGCAGCTCGTTCAATTTGGTTCAATTTATTTATAATTATATTTTTTGGGCAGTTTGCGTCGACAACTTTCGTATTGAGCGTTTGTTTGGCCAGCACTTGAGTGTCGCTTGGCCGTATGCGAGTGGGCGTGGCACACTTAATTTGCGCCCCGCAATTGAAATTAAAAATTTAAGCACAACATGAACCCTCCGGGCCGCAGCAATAAAAATGAGAAATATGCGCCTGTTAACTTGTTCATTACCCTAATGGAGCGTTTGCCATTGGGCCATTGCCATTGCCATTGCCATGCATTGTGCGTTGGGCTCGGATCCATGGACGAGCCGAGCTGCTGGGCTCACTTCAATCCCATTTGCCAGTGAAAGGACTGAGATGAGTGTAGTCTGCTTTATGTTGGGCCTTCTTATACGCCTGCTGCTGCCTCTGCTGCTTCTGCTGCTACTCCTGCTTCTTCTTCGTCATCGTCGTCGTCGTCGACTGCCCACTCAAAGTTTGCCCCTCGAGCCGCCCATTGTTTGGCCCGTTGTTTATTGTGTGTCCCTTTTTATGGGTGTCAGCCATGAGAGGAGCACATTTTTCAGCGCTGTAGCCACGCTGTTATATTTCATTTAAATGACATTTTAATTAATGTCAACATTTTGTTACTGCCGCAACTTTCTCGTCTTATTAAGCGTATGCAGAGCGCCGTCTACGCTCCAGACTGTCCTTCTCTCTTTCACTCTCACTCTCCCTTTTCAATTTGATTCTGCCGAGCCCCGAATTTTAAGTTCATTTACCCTAATACGATTATTTAATTAGGGCAATTCTTTTTCGTTGTTCTTATGCCTTAATATTGAGAGTGAGCGCACCTAGGGATGAGGCTTCATTTGAATATTCTGAATTTATGTAGAATTAGATAAGATTTTGATACTAAATATGAGAGACTAAAGACTTGTTGCAACATATACATGCACATATCTCTGTGCTGAAATTTGTTTGCGCATTGGCTTTTCGCTAATTGCATTCGTCGCAGCGCAAGTAGTATTAATATGTTGGCGCGCACTGTAATTGAGCTTTCTACCTGTTTGCCGACTTTCCTACCTACTTGCCGATTTCTCTTTCTGCATGCCTTCTTACTTGTGCGTGTGTGAGTCGAGCCTGTGCTTCGATGCCCTTCAACAGAGCATGCGAGTTCCAAGGCAAGCTTGGTGTTTGCTTCGGTCTCACACGAGCGCAGCTTGCATAGCAGAGTCTTTCAGGGTATTTAGTGTGCAGCGTGCTGATGCGTTTGCTATTGTTATTGTAATTTCATAAGAATATTGAATCATCCAGTCCTTTATGTTTTGAAGTTGGGAAAAAGCCGTTTTAGCGGAACGACAGCCTCTGTAGCTGTAGCTTCGACTCGACTCAACTTCATTGAAGCTGGTAGCCCAAAATGGCGATTGTACTGCTGCCATTTCTGAGTAATCATACTCACGGCTCAGAGTATTCAATATCCTAATAGCGCCATCTATCGACGAACAGCAATTAATAAAATTATATATCAATTATAAAATTTTTGCTGATTTCTCTCATTATTAATGATAAGAGATAGAAATTAGATTCAAAAATATAAATATATATTTTGTATACTAAAGTATAAAGATTATTTAAACAATGAATAATTGTATACATATTCAGTATAACTAGATCTAAGAGTAATAAATTCGTTTCTCAACTATTCCTTCTTATTTTATATACATTTCATTATAAATATAAATATGTACATATATTCATACCAGAGTGCCATATATTCTCCTTTCTCCCTCCAGCTTCACAAATAAATATTTAATGAGTTCACTTTTGTATCCACTCGGACTTGAGGGATTTTTTAATATGCGATAAGCCACGAACAGAATTATTGACAGCAGTTGATTTATAGTTAATATTGTGAAATCTATGTGGCAATACAAAGGGACTTAACCGCAGTTCTGCGAAAACGAACTAAAAGGGTTTCGAAGTCGCGCACGTGTGTGCAGGAGTCGGGGGTACAAGAGTCAAAAGCAAGTCAACTACTAATCTTGAGCTTAACGTCAATTTTAATCCCCCTGGCTAAGTCCACATTGACAGTTGAAAGTTTGCCAAAGTAGAATGTGGAACTGGCGCACTCCCAGTCACACACACACGCACACACAGACAAATGGAGAACAACGCTCTATAAAATTGTACACAAGAGAGCAACTAAAAGGAGAACAGAAAAACTTTTAGTTACAATAAATTATATGCAACAGTTAAAAAAAATCAGAAAAAAAGGGAGAGAGCTTCAAAAAATAAGAATAGTGGAAAAAGGGCCAAAACAAGAAGAAAGCACAGCACAGAGAAAGCAAAAGAGTTAACGACGAGGCGGCCGACTGGAATGTTGGCCAAATAAAGCACTTGAGGGAATTGCACATAAAACGAATGCCATACGGCGGGCTGGGAGGGCCGGAGCACAGTTAGGCCGTGTCGGGTCGTGGGCTGGCCTGGCCCGAACTGGCCTAGGCCTAATGTGGGCGTGGCCCATCATTGGCATGTGGCGAAAAAAGAATCCCTTCATTTGGGACCGCACATTGGCATGCGCTGGCATATGTGACTGAATGTGTGTGTGCGTGTGTGTGCATGTGTGTGTGTGCTTCAAATATTTGCAGGTAGAAATGGCTAGGCGCAAGCAAATCCCAATGTGCCAGGCACTTTATTGCAATCCCTTTAAATAAGTTTTTTATTATTTGCTACCTGCCCTGGCGCTGGCGCTGGCCTTGGCTCTCGCCCCGGCAGGCGAAGATCTACGTGCAAATGCGCAAACAAATGTGAATGCTTGGCAGCAGCCACAGTTCTCGCTAGTCCGGGTCCAAGTCGAAGTCCTTTTCGATACCCATTGCAACTGGGTGCTCCGGGTGTGATGGTTTTGTTAATCTGTTTGTAACAGGCAGCATTATGCGTGGCAGATCTCCTTAACTATATCTGTAGTACATGTATAGAACGGGATGGTGAGTTGAGTAGAAATAGCTCTGACTGTCTAACCTTCTGTTCATCCCTCTGTGTGAATGTCTGTCCGTCCTTCCTTTCAACCGTCTGACCGTCGGCCCGTCTGTCCGACGGTATGTAGGCCTGCCCGTCTTTCCGTCTGTCTGACTGTTTTCCTTCAGACTGTATGTAAGTCCGTCCGTCCTTCTGTCTGTCTAATTGCTTGTCCGTCCGATTGTATGTACGCCTGTCCGTCCTTCCTTATATCCGTTTGACCGTCGGCCGTCCGTCCTTCTGTCTGACTGTCCGTTCGCCCTTCCTTCCATCCGTTTGACCGTCCGTCCTTCTCTCTGTCTGACTGTTGGTCCGTCCGTTTATCCGTCTGACCATTTGTCTGCTTTTCCGTCCTTCCTTCCGTCTGCCTGGTCTTCCGTCCGCCCTTCTATCTCACTATTTGTCCGTCTATTCGCCGTTTCGTCAGTCAAGTTACCTATGCTTCCGGCCATCTGTCCGTCCGTGTGTCCATTCGTACGTCTATCCCTCTGACTGTTCGTCCGCCCGTCTATCCATCAGTCTCTATGAACGCGACGATCTCAGAGCCAATAAAAACAGGATACTTTTTATATTAACTTAAGTTTATTTCAAATAATCGATAACGATAGACGCTATCGATAAAAACCAGTTATTCTTATGCTGTTATTTAATTATGAATTATGATATGAGGTATATTTTTGTTCACACCTATTCCAAGGGGTGCAGGGTATGTGTTAGTCGTTCAATTCCGACTAGAGTATGCTTTTTTCCTTCCTCTTCCCCTTTGCTTTGTTCGAATCCATTTTCTTGGCCTTGGCAGCATAGCAACATAGCGCCGTATCTCAACTTGGCCAAAGCCAAATAAAATATGGAATTACTTAACGGACAGGGCTGACGTCTGCGATTGTGTGTGTGTGTGAGTTTGTGTGTGCGAGTGTGTGTATATTTGCGTGTGTCTATTTGCTGGCGGTTCGCTAGATCTTTTGTGCTGACTTTAGCTGGGATTTTATTTGCCCCAGATGTGATTTGTTTAGCACTCGCTCCCCCAACTCACACACACATACACACACACACGCAGACATATGTCAGTTTGTCTTTAAAGTCGAGTGTGAAAGGTTTACTTTCTCAAGTCAGTCTCAACCTATTCCCCCATTTCTTGGCTTCTGCGGGCGCTGTAAGTGCTACATGTGTTTCCAGGGGCTTCCCGACGTAATTTTCTTTTTGAGAAATTGTTTTCGGGACTTAAAGTAAACAGCACATTGAAGCGTGACAGCTGTTGATACGTCGCGTGCCACGCGGCGTATGATTGATATTTGATATTTGCGCTTTAAACACAAACAGCTAGAGAGAAAGGGAGAGAGAGAGAGAGAGAGAGAGAGACTTTTATTATTATATTTTATTTGATTCAATAGTTTAACATTTTATTAGCTCAGCGAATGTCTTAACAACAGACGGCAACAACTTTTTATTCCAAAACTATCTGGGAAACGTTGTCGCTGGGCTCATTAAAATCTTTTTTTGTTTTTCTTTTTTTTTTTTTTTTGCGTGGAGCCCATGAATTTTTCTATTAAAGCAGAAATTTTGCACGCTTCATAAAACCGCGACAAGAGCGAAACTCAAGTGACAGCAGTTGGCTTAAGCGGAAGAATAACGCTCGAAAGGGTTGCAGCTTCTTCTTGCTTAGCATATGTATATATGTATGTTATATATATAATATATATACATAATATATCTACGTCAGCGCCTTAGGTGCTCATCAGAAATTCAGCGTGCGTGGGCGCATCTTATGAAAACTCAATGCCAATGCTGATGACATTCATTGTTTTGCTTTGACAGCGTGCGGCGAGAGAGAGAGAGAGGGAGAGAGAGAGAGGGAGGGAGAAAGAAAGACAGTGAGTGAAAGAAATGGGAAAGGAGCTGCTTCACGGCATTCTTTTTTCAGCCACATGTAAGCTTAAATTTCGGGCATAACTCGTCAAGCACATCGAAATATTTATGCGGTATATGAAATTTCGCTGGCACTCGGAATGCCTTCGGTTGGTTGCCAACGTTTTGTGGGCCTTTTTCAAATTTATTTTTTACTTATTCCATTTGTTCTTTTTTTTTAGACATTTCTTGCAAGTGCGACGCGTCAAGTCCACATTTCCGCTTTGCCAACAGATGCCGCTCAAGCGCGCAAAACTTTTCAAATGAAAATTTTAGCTGCTGCCCGTATTTGGATTAGGCTTGTCTCTTTCTCCTTTCTTTCTCCTAATCACAATGCAGGACGCTGAAGGACGCATCATTTCAAATGAATAAATGATTACAAGTATGTGTGCCTAAATGATATTTTCGTTTCATTCCAACGATGAATTGAAAGAAAGTTCATACAAATATCTTGGTATATATATGAAAAATTTTAATTTATTATTATATTTTATATACTGTATCTATACTATATAATTTAGAGTTTCGATTTTTTAGGTGAGCGCAAAAACATTTTGAGCTATTGCATTTTTATTGAATATATTAAAGGAACATTTAGATTCGTATAGATGCAATCACATATCAGTTAACCACATAAATATATTATATTAAATATAATATATATATATAATATAATTAAATAAACATTCAGCTTCTTATATATGCAATCACATATTAACTAACCACATAAACTTATCTATTTTTCACGCGCTGTAATATATCCCATGTTGATTCGCCTATATGTCTATGACTCCTCTTCAATATAAATATATTTATGTTTATATTTACATTATTTCATACCAATCTGTATCGGGATATAAGATATATAAGAGCGCCTCCTAAAGCTTCAATTTTTCAAGCACTAAATTTAAAATATATATACCATATATAAAATAATACTATATATAACTAAGCCGACATTTATTACTATATTATTATAGGTATTTTCACGCTTTAACTTATTTTCGATAAAGTGACAAAGTGTTATCGACATTTTATCGATAAAGAGCTACATTGATACCACCTGAAAAAGTATTACTCTAGTTGGGTCAGCTCGTATAGAGCACATTCAACATGTTATGCTATTTTAGAGTGCTGTAGGCGACATTGCTCGACTAACATATACCCTGCCATTTGATAACTGGAAGAGTTTAAAGCTTTTGGCAGTTTTATTGATGAAAAACTTTTGTTTTAAATGCACTTACCTCATCATATCTATGTGTATATGATGGTATCTTAAAGGAAACCGACAGAATTGAGGTAAGGCAGCAATGAAAGCTGCTGCATGAGTCACGGCTTACGACTAAAATACTTAATAGCAGAGCATTACGCATATGAAATGGAATACTTGGACAGCTCTTAATACTTTTTAAGTGTCAGTCAAAGGCGGCTCAGCGAGTCAAGGAATGCTCAGGTAAGTCTCACGAAATTGCTGCACAGTTACGAGCAAACGACAGAGACTCGCCTCAACTCATCATGCTGATCAAAAGTGTATATACTTTATGGGGTAGACATATACATATATAAACTAATATACCCCGTTATCCCATTTTCAATGAGTTCAGGGTGTAACAATTCTAAGTGCTTTTACATGTTTCACTTGATGCAACCAACAACAACACAGGCTATATATTTATGCAGGCCTATTATTTTGCCTATCTTCCTCAGATCTTGAGTTTTCGGGCCCGAAATAGACTTTGCAACTGAACTGCAATTTCATTAAAGCCTATCTGAGCGCAGACAATTTATTAAGTGTTGAGCGTTCAGACAGAAGCCCGCACTTGCTCATTGAGTGCTCGGCTCGATGGGGCGTTGGGGCGAGGAGTGTGGTGCGGAGCGCGGGGCGCGGGGCGCGGGGCATCGCCGCAAGAGAATGAAGCAATTTTAATTTGCTGGGGGTAGTAAAACATCAACAGCAACAAGCAAAGCAGTCGAGCAGCCAAACCGAAAGTTTTTCCACACCAAATGTAGTGGGCAGGAGGTGGAGGAGGCGGCAGGGCGTAGAGGGCGTAGGGGAGCGGATGGGCTCAGGGCCAAGTGTTGCATCTCATAAATAAAGCCAGGGAAAGTGCAAGAAAGAGACAGTAGCTAAGTGAGACAGAGTCAGAGAGAGAGAGAGAGAGAGAGGGTGGGGGCTGTAATGGGAGCAGGAAGACGGCAGGACAGTGGCAAACTGTGTTGCGCACTTGGCCAGTGTAAGAGCATATTTTCTGCTTTTAATTGCAATATATTCTTTTTAGACAAAATGACTGATGATGGCTGAGCTGAGCTGAGCTCGTTTGGCCGGCAAAAATATATTGCCATGAAATTTGCAGGAGGCAGGAAACGGAAAGCCAACGCGGAGACAGCGCCGGGCATTGTCCTTCGAAGGCAACTCCGCTTTGACTGCTAAATGAACAAGCCAAACTCATGCGCCCCATCCCAGCCCCCTGCCAGCCACGCCCAGCAGCTGAAGCACTGTGGCCGGTGGAGCTGTTGGTCGCTGCGGTCGGTTGTCCTTGCATCTGGGATACAAATAGCTTGGGCCGAAAATACATTGGGGCGCGCTTTGTCTTAGCCGGCGATTTGGCCAACGCCATTTTCATGATGAATAAATGAAGGCCTTTTGTGTTCGAGAGAACGTGGCCAAAACCAAAAAACAAGAAAAAAGCTTAGCACTTTCATTCAGTGCTCGCAAAATGAAATAATTAAAATCAACTCTGGGCTTAGACTGAGGCCGCTTCAAAAATCTGTAAGCTCCAAACTTGTCCCAATTTGTGGGCCATTACACCCACACCCACACACACACACACACACACAGATACGAGCTCTGTCACTCACAATGCTCTAATTCATTTAGTAGCAATTCAGTTCGGATGAAAATTTGTTCAGTTGAATAAAAAGCTGGCAAATTGACGAAAAATCTCATAATTTGATTTTATTTAATTTTTTTATTTCATATTTTTTTTTTTTTATTTTGTCGCGTTGCTCAAATTTTATTATTGGCCAAGCCAATTGCAGCGACAACAGAGCTCAAGATTTTCGCATATTTTTTCTGCTCCGTTTTTAGCAAACTATGCAAAAGTTTGCAGCGCTCAAAACAAAATGATTAATGAAGCTTGGAAAACTCGCGGCGCAAATTTAATCAAGCGCGAAAGCAGATCGAAACAATCGTAAAAAATCACAAACTTATAATAAGCTTCAAATTTGTACAATATGCTGCGCGAGTGGGAGAGGGCGTGGCAGATGGGCAGAAACTACGAAAACAAAAGTGCGATGGGGCTTAGAAAATAAATTATGGCATGGTAAGAGCAATTCCGTTATTCTAAGGCCGCTGTGATTTATTACGCGATTTTTGACATGCATTTATTCAGCATTGTTTTTGTATTCCATTCAGCTGGGAGTGAGAAGCACAGCATGAGAGAGCAAGTAGGAGAGAGAGTGGGATAGTGCGAGCAAGAGAGCGTAAGAGTGCGAGAGCCCAAGAGTAATGAATTGCTCAGCGAATATACATAGGTTATACTATCGCTGTCTCACTCACACTCATTGAATATATTGGCATTTATATTTATGTGTAATCGAGTCAGGTCTCATAAATTTTAAGCGCACACCATAAACGCTAACTTTTAAATTATTGTAGATATAAATAGATAGATATAAATATATGTATTTATATGTATGTATTTATATTTGTATATGTGTATATAGATATATCGAGAAGATAATTTATTGTGCATATAAAATAAATACTGCATGCTAGTGCATAAATATATATATAGTAAATATATAGTAAATTTTTATAGATATGTATGGCGCGAAATTTGGTTCATGAATCTGCAATCAATTATATGCAAAGATATTTAGTTATAGATAAGTACTTGCATTTAATAGATTAAAATTTATTAAAGTTTGAATGGCTTAACATAAAATTTCTTGTATAAAACTTTATACCAAAATATCTGCACTTATGCAGCTAGTCGCTAAAATGTAATATGTACATATGTATATATAAAAAGATGTATTTACATACATAAGTATACATACATACGTACATACATACACAGATGTAAATTCTTAAATTGTGCTCAAGTTCATCGCCAAGCCCAATTACCTTACTCTCATACACCAAGAGCTTTTTAAAGTCTGCCTACTACAATTGCCATTCTCTTTTTCCACTAAAATCATAACGGATCTCTGAAGAGCTTAAAAAGCCATCTCGCACCCGCTCAGCAATAGCAGGTACCGCTCTCTCTCTCTTTCTCTCTCTCTCTTTTTGTCTATTCTTTTTTTGGTACATACGCAAACTCACTCGCATAATATTTGCAGCTGGAGCTGAAGCTCTCAGCCGCTCACTACTATTGTAGAGCTAAACAAAATTAAGCACGGCAACTGTAAACTCGCTTGCACTCTGCCTCTCTGGTACAAATCAGACATGAGTAGCCTGCAACTGAAACAACAAGATATCAGTAGGAGCTTTCTCTCTCTCGCTTTGTCTTTGTCTGGTACATACGCAAGCTCACTCGGATAGCATTTAAAACAACTGTGTATTCTCAGCCGCTCACACCTACTCTTGTAGAAGTGAAAGGCAATCAAAACAAAATTGAAAAAGCAACGGTAATCTGAATTGAGAGAGAGGCCGAGCGAAAACAAACTTTGATTCATATTAATTACGACGTCATGTTATTGATGAGTGCGAATTAATATACAGACATATGCCTAAATATACACATATGTACATATCTATATACAGCTGTGTTCATTAAAATAGTAGTGCAACTGTCGGACTTCAGTTGCAGTTAACTAAAAGAAGAAATTATCTAATTTCATATGATCTCCTAGTCCATCATACCCCACTGCGACACTTTTTCATATTTGTCAGCGAACCGTCACCCGATAAGGGTCAACAAGAATTTCGAGCAGCTGTTCTCATTCTTATTGAAATCCGGCCCAATCCATTTTTAGCCTCATTTCCACTTCCGTTCAGGCCTTCCCGGCCGTAGCCATTTCCTCTGGAGCAGCTGCTGTCCACGTCTTATTGAGATGCCAAATCTCATGTTAGACTACATTTATATTGCTCTTAAAGTTTCGACTCGGCTCGCTCATTTTTTACGCCGGGCTTTATCTGGTGCACGTGCTGCAAGCGGGCACAAGATATTTAAATATGCTCGAAATACAATGGAACTTTTTGGCCAGTTGACGGCAGTCCGAATGATTCATCATGGCTGTCAGTTTTATGTTAAATTTGCATTAAACTTTTGACCGGTGTATAAATAATTCGAATCTATTCTGTTGTTGTTGTTGCTGTTCATGTCCCTCATCAGTGGGCATCTGAGCAGCAAGAGGCAAAGTTTTGATATAATCAAGTGTCCGATTCATGCGTATTTGTTTTTGACGTATTCATGAGCTGCAAACACCATCAATTTGATAACTGGCACCCGCTGCCACAGTCGAGCAGCCGGCATGGGGCCAAGCGTCCTTTGCGTTGAGCCTGCTGCTCAAAATTTGACAGAAGCTGGCCCCTATTGACAGCTAATAGGGCTGGGGATTGGACCAGGAGTCTGCCTGGCCAATTATTAACATAAGCCCAAATGAAGATGACGTTGACATCGAGC
This sequence comes from Drosophila mayaguana, assembly GCA_037075325.1. Taxonomy (NCBI): domain Eukaryota; kingdom Metazoa; phylum Arthropoda; class Insecta; order Diptera; family Drosophilidae; genus Drosophila; species Drosophila mayaguana. The sequence continues at coordinate 10,533,481 of JBAMCG010000068.1, read as the reverse complement.
GGGTGACAAAGTTTTAATGATACTGTTAAGGTTCGGCACGGCCACGACTTGCACGGGAGGCAATTAATCACAGTCTTCCACTGCCGCTCTCCGCCTCCCGCTCAGTTTGAGTGTCACTTAGTTTTTATGGCCAGGACGGCCAGAAGAAGCCGCGCATCAAACAGCTCACGTTCAATTGTTTTATGCCAGTTGCGGTGCTTCGTTGTACTTGTTCGAGTGAGCCGTCTCCTGCTCCGCCCTCTCTCTCTCTCTCTCTCTCTCCTGGTCGCTTTATGATGTCCTTGTTGCTTTGGCTTGAGCCATGCTGAGTGCCGTGAAACTTTTGTGAGCCTTGGCGAACGTCAATTTGGCTCCAAAAACTGTCGAGGGAGGAGGCGGGCGTGTGCTGAGGCTTTTAATGGCCATTTGAGGCAGTTTATGCAGCTGCAACTTCTCTGTCTCCGTCTCTGTCTCTGCCTCTGCCTCTGCCTCTGTCTATGTCTATGTGTGCGTGTACGAAGATGGTCAAGTTGTTTGTTGCTATTATTAAATTAGTTGCGGGCGATTTGCGGTAATTAGAGTCAAGTTTTATGGTCCTTTGAACTTGTTACGGCTGCCAGGCCCGACATTGTCTGCCTTTGACTTGCTGCATATTTTATAAGCTCCGGCCATGTTATATAAATAATAATTTACGGCAAAGTCACTAGCATACATTGTCCTGCCACATTGCCCATCCAATGTATATGGCCTATAGATATTTGCGAGTGTTGTGAGAGGACATGAGAGATGATGTGGCAGACAGTTCGAGTGGGTGGCTTCAATACAGCTTGAGTTGTTACGATAGTTTCAACTGAATTTACATTTTATATATTTAGTTGTAGTCCTTCATTTCATTTATGATTTTCTGTTTTTCTTATTTTTAGAAAATACCTCCTGCCTACTCTACTAAATTCATAATTTTTAAGCCATGATTTGTTTTTAATAATCTAAATAACAATCTTCCTTGGTCATGCCCCACGTACGTACATCAATATATTTCCCAAAGCTAATCGATGTTAAGTGAAACTTCAAGTCCCTCCACATATTTCATTGGCACAGTTAAGAGTTGAGAGCAGACATGAACGCTTATCTCGGCCAAGGCTGCCGTTCATCTTCATAAGATGTGAGCCGAGCCGTCTCGCCATCTATCCGTGCGTGTTGCTGAGTATTAATCGAAGTAGCATCATTTATTCATGACACACACACACACACACACACACACACAGACACCTTGGCAATGTGCAAGCTTCAAGTCGAGTAGCAGAACGAGACGCAACCTGACAGCGACGACAACACCTGGAAGGGATCGGATGCAGTTGCTGTCGTTGCTTCGACTGCTGCTGCTGCATTTGTGCGGTTGCCATGTTAATAACACGTCAACAGCAGAGCATATCAAGCATACGACACGTTGTGTACGCCAGGCCTGTTACACAATGTTACTCCACGGAGAAGATGGGCTGTGTGTGCACCCAAGCTCAGCTGGCTCAACAGCTGTGGACTAAACGCAGCTGGCAATGAGCCATCGGCACACTCAGTTGTGCAAATTGCAATTAATTAATTGAAGTACTTAGGCGCCTCACTGCGACGCTGCATGCCACACCATTAATAGCAGCCGCATCCTCCTCCTCCTCCTCCGCAGCAGCAGTAGCAGCAGTAGCAGCAGTAGCAGCAGCAGCAGCAGCAGCAGTAGCAGCAGTAGCAGCAGTAGCAGCAGCAGCAGCAGCAGCAGCGGCAGCAGCAGCAGCAGCAGCAGCAGCAGCAGCAGCAGCAGCAGCAGCAGCAGCAGCAGCAGCAGCAGCAGCAGCAGCAGCAGCAGCAGCAGCAGCAGCAGCAGCAGCAGCAGCAGCAGCAGCAGCAGCAGCAGCAGCAGCAGCAGCAGTAGCAGCAGCAGCAGCGGCAGCAGTAGCAGCAGCAGCAGCAGCAGCAGCAGTAGCAGCAGCAGCAGCAGTAGCAGTACCGCAAGCTCCGCTTTCAAATGAGTGTCACGTGTCTCTGGAGACGGTGTCTCAATGCCTCAATGTCGCACTCAATCCACTCAGCCCGGCCTTATTGATGCCTCGCCCTATGCTCTGTGGCAGCTATTAGGGCTGCACGACTACCATTAACATGTCGCTTGCCGCATGCCGCATGCCGCATGCCGCATGCCACATCCTGTATTCCGCCAAATTCCACCGTTTCTTTCTGCTGTGCGCGGTATGCCATTCAGACTACAGCGCTTCAAAATAATTGGCATATTCATTTATCCTTTCGAGCGGGCAATTATTATAGTCAATATGGTTGTACGGTTGCGTGCAGGAGACACATGTGGAGCTGCGACCGATGAATTTTATTTCAATATTTTATTATACTCTTTAGGACCGCAGTTGGTGGATGGCTGATGCCATTTGGCCTGTTTAATGCATAGATTATATTATTTTATTAGATATTATATATTATATTATTTATTTAGCAATAGAAAGAACTTTTACTTGCAATTGTGAAACATCTTTAAAGTGATAGAAAATCAAGTCTAAATGACCTATCAGGCAGGTCTTTGCCAGATATAAAATAATTTTTCTCTTTGACAAGAGCTTCATCTCCGATATGATTATCTCCAATGTGATCATCTCTAATATGATTATCTCTGATATGATCATCTCTTATATGATCTTTGATCACCTGATATAAATATGAGTCACTATTTTTCGCCCAAGTTTTTGCCGTTGACAAGTGCCTCATCTTCGATATGATTTTCTCTGATATCATCACCGATATGACCATCTCTGATATTATCATCTCTGATATTATCATCTTTCATAAGATCATCTTTGATCACCTGAACCAACTATGTATATAGTTTATACTCTCTGGCAATGATCGTTTCTTTGACATAGACAATTTTCCAGATCGCCTCACCGCTGATAAGATCATCTCTGATTACCTGACACAATCGTTCATACAAAGGCTTTACTCTCAGCTATATCTGATATAAGAGCTAGATATAGGGCAATCTCTTATGCAGAAACTTTGGCTATTGACTTAGCTCAAATATAAGAGAATATTTGATATAGAAAGTCGCTTCTGTAACTCATTTCTGCTATGATCATTTTTGAGCACCTCATTCAGAGGGGTTTCCTTTTACAATTTTATGCATGTGAATCAACACACTTTACAGAGCATCGCTCAATTCAACAACATCGCCAGCTCATTACTCAATCATACGCTCACAAATTAAATGAAACGCATAATTCGAAGGGAAAAAATAAATAAGAAATAAGAAATGCATTGCAGCTGGCAGCCTACTTTACACACATTAACATACAAATTTGCTCGAAGAATTTCATTACGACGTCTCCTGCTTATTAATTTGAATGGATACGGAAGAGAAATCTCAATTTGAATACACATAGGCATATGTCCAATCAGATACAATCGAAGAACGGAGCGACCCTCAAAAACAATATTTATTGTAATTTGTTTGCAGCCGAGCGCTGATAAAAATAAATTGCATGAAAATAATAAAAGACCAGACATGAAAAAGAAATGAAAGAGGGGGAGAGAGAGAGAGAGTGGGGAAAAACCAACAGCAATGCTTAAAAGTGTGTTCACATTTAATATTCATTGAAAATGTATATAAATATATGTATATATACATATATAAATACATAAATGTATGTATTTGGCAACAACAATAATCATGAGGCTGGCATAGAGGCAATAACAACAACAACAGCAAACACAAACGAGTTACATCTATACATATATATATATATATATATATATATATATATATATATATATATATATATATATATATATATATATATATATACATATATGTATATAAACACATGCGTACATATTTGCTTATGTGGCTTGACGAGGGTTGCCCCAGATATTGCCCAGGTCAGTTACTCTCTCGGAGTTGCGTGAATACAGACTGCTCAGGCGGCTTCATTTATCGGTTTATCGGCTTATGTTGATCTCTATTTGATAATTTGCTTAAAGTTCATAGCAAACTCAAGTCGCAAATACCTCAGACCTCACTAATAAAATCTTACTATTACAAGTCAAATCTTAAATACCTCAGACCTCACTATTAAAAGCTTTTGCTTCTTATCAACAAAACCATAATTTCTATACGCTTTCCACATATTTGGCAGACATAATTTAATTCCTGATCAAATGACAGACCTTAGTGATTTTTTCAAAATTTCATTGTAGTAGATAACTTAAAGAACTGTTGAAATATAGCTATACCAAATAATATCCTCTTACTTGGTCAAATTTAACACGATTATTTTATCACACTGTAAATTGATATATATCAAGATATTTTCCCAGCTTCAGCATGCTCAGAAGACCCAAAATTAATTAACAAATTAATTAATTTCATAGTTGTATACGATAAACCAAATAACAACTAAAAATGTATTTAAAGGAAATAGTTCAAGTCTCTTCGGGTCAGCCTTGCCCTAGTCGAAGTTTGCTTTCTTCCCTAACAAATGCACAATAATATTCTCCATTATATAAGAAAATTACTGTAAACTTTACAAACTCCCCGCGCAGCGCCAAAGCCAAACAAGCGATTCGAAATGGCAAACACGTCGAAAAGGGCAAAAGGTTGGCTGAACGTGAAAGTGTTGGTTAAAGCGGGATCAACTTAATTCCCAATGTAATGTGATGCGAACAAAGCATTTTCGCAGCACGGCAGGACAAAGGCGGGACACCGACAGTTCATATAAATGAGTATTCGCATGTTTCTCTTCGTGATTGGGATAAATTGTGATTTACAAAAAAAAAAAAAAAAAAAAAAAAAAAAAAAAAATTAAAAAACAAGTGAGAAAGTCTAGTCGAGACTGCTCGACTACGAAATCCCCTGAACTCTTCGACGAACTGATGTTTCAACAATTCTTCCCGTCTCTCTGCTTACACAAGAATTACAAACACACAAAGTCGGAGACTCTAGCTTAAAAGTGTAATTGTTTTAATCGATTACAAAATAACGGGCTGAGTTATCGATTTTTGAAAATAAACTCGATATGCGCGCTCTATATACGGACATTAGAAAAAAATTCAAGTCTCTAGTTCTTATATGTTCTGAGATCGACGCGTTCATACATACGGACAGGCGGACAGACAGACGGATAGATAGGGCTAGATCGACTCAGCTCGTCGCCCTCATAAAGAATACATATACTTTGTGAAGTCACGCCTCCTTCTGCCTGTTACATACACTTCAACAAAAGCTTTCTACCCTGATTTCCCATTTTCAATGGGTTCAGGGTATAAAAAAAGCAAAATTGAGAACAGAAACGAGAGAGCAGCAAACGGTGACAAGATAATTCACATGTAACTCGAAGACAGCGAAAATTCAAATTACAATGTCAAATTGATTATAAAGCGCAGATGTAGCAAAATACATTTCTTGTGCATTAATGCTTGAAATGAGACAGCAAAGGAAATTCAATTTGGGCTATACAAAAATTTTTTTTTATTACTTATTTTATTTATTTTGTATTCTCATTGAATTAAATATACATGTCTTAATAAAAATATTACATTATACTTTAAATCTGGGCTATTAAATCTTTTTTTTTATTATTTATTCTTACTTTATTTCTATTGAATTTTATATTTACTTTTAATTAACCATATTTATTTATCTATTTTATTTTATTTTTTACTATTTCGGCTCAGCTTTTTAATTATTCTCTCTCCTCTTATCATATTCGTTTTTTTTTTCTGTATTTACTGCAATTTTTAAAGAGTGTGAAATAGGAAAAATAGGAAGATATTACAGCAAGAAAACTTTTAAAAGAACTTCACGCATAAAGCTAGAAAAATATATAGAAATTATGATATATATATGTATAAATTGTTGTTGCTTTTGCTTTCATATTTGTTTGGCTGCCGTAAAGATAATAAATATGTGTGGCACATGACTCGCTTAATTTAGCAACTGAAATTCTTGGCACTCAGCATGATATTTAATATGGCAAGTAAAGCATTTGATTAAATGTCCATTTGAAGCACATGCTAACGTGTATATACGCCCATACATACACATGTATATATATGTATGTATATTAGTATATAAATGCATATATATCAGACATAATGAATTCAATTAATTTACTCTTGCCAAACACTCGACGCATGCTTTTTATGCTTACGACCTTGTCTCGGCATCATTATGATGACTGATTATTGTTGTCAGCGGCGTGTGTGCGTGTGTGTGCGTGTGTGTGTGTGTGCTCGTCTGTCCTGTATTCACTTTGCTCTCCCTCTGCGCTTTTGGCTTTGTTTGGCTCACGTTCCTGCGGTTTTATTAATGCGTGCTAAATGTGCCGTCAAAGACGTCGTCTGCCATATATGCGTACATACATAATAGAAGACTCGACTACAGCTTCACATTCATAATAAACCCACTTGTGCAACGGCTTTTGCCTCATTTTTATGAACATCATGATCATGACGAAGGACCAAGCACCCATTCCATTAACTAATATAAGTTTCAGCCTGGCCAAGGGCAGCTGTTCCCATGCCGCTCTATCTGTGGCACCTACATTGCTTTCATATATATATTTATATATATATTTATACATTTATTTTTGATAGTCCCTAAATTGTAATGCTTAATTAGTTGCAATTTTGTTGCTGTTGTTGTTAGTTGTTGCATAGTTGATTCCTGTAAATGTTTCATTCAGCTCATTCAGTTTTTCGACCACCGAAATTGTTGTCTCGCTGCAAATTTACGCAAATTTATGCAATTCAAAGTTTATTTTTCTATTTTCGGTTCGGTTGGCTCGCTCGCTGTTTGGCAACTGATGTGTGTGTAAGCCATGTTGCGGCTAATTGGCACATTAATTTCCTAGCACGCATCAACTGGGAGACTTTCCCAAATTATTATTTGAATCCATCAATTTGAATTGACCGTTTGATCGGCTTGGACGAATTGAAATTAGTGGAAAAGCTAAACGGTTGTAAAGAGCATAGAAAATTGTTATTAAATTTTTGGTAATTGTTGGAGTGATTTTTAGAGTAGTTTGACAGAGGTTTTAACTATGATTATTTCCCTATATTTTCTCTCTGTCTGTATATATAATTTGATACAATTTAAATTTATTTTTATTATATAGTTTTATGTTTAATTTGGCATTTTAGTCATAGGTCGATTGGCTGTATAGCTGGATTCATCATGGCTAAGCATATGTATAATGCATAAAATTGAAAATGTTCTATGAATAAGAAAAGGCTCGTATCTCATGATCTCTCGCTCTCTCATCTGAGACTCAGAAGTCATAAAGAGGAACGACTTTTTCATTGCGAGAAAGCAATAGATATTCCTGCTAGCTCTCATTTGTTCTCTCTGCCTCTCTCTCTCTCTCTTTCTCTCTCTCTCTCTCTCTCTCTCTCTCTCTTTATCTCTCTCTCACTACACTCTCTTTGTTTATCTGTAAAATTTCCAACAATTGATCGCATTTAGTTCCATCTACAGAAAGAGAATAGTTAAATCACTTCAGCTCATATAAAACTTCCGTCGTTCTCAGCTTGAAGAGGATTATATTAGATATTCTATGATTGCTTAGTAAAATATGCCCTAAACTGAATGAAATCGAGTTCTAGTTAGTCTGCCAGAGACTCAGCTGAAATCACAAAGAAACAATCACACACACACACACACAATGTTATGAATAGTTAACTGAATCAGTTTTGGCTGGCAATAATTTAGCCCTGTTTGCTTTTGGCAGCGAGCATGAGACGTGAACATAATGCGTCTATTTGCCACTTAATGAATTTTTCAATAGCTGGCCATAAGTTGGCCATAACTACGGGTGTGACAGGCAAATGGCAAACCTGTGTTCGCTACTCTCTCTCTCTCTCTCTCTTGGTCATACTCCTGCTGGCGTTGCCAACTTGGCAACGTTGCGCAAGTGGCAAATAAAGTAATGCAGCGCAACTTCTTAGTTTCTGCAACTTTTTGCATAGTTCGTGCTAAAAAAAAAAAAAAAAAAAAAAAAAAAAAAAAGAAGAAGCAGAGAAAATGAAGCAAAACAAAAACAAAGGATGGTAAACAAAACCCGTTGACTGTCGCAGTGCAAAAATTTCCGGCTTCGGGCTGTGCCAAGTTAAATGTAATTGTAATTTTTAATTTTAAGTGCTTGCCAAAAACAAAGAGCAGCCAAAAATGGAAGAAACAAAACAAAATGAAGAAGTTGAAGCACTGGCTGTATGCAAAAGAATTTTGTGCCAGCAATGCAAATGTTAATTGCGCAACACATAACTCATATAACAGCAGCAGAGCAGCAGAGCAGCAGAGCAGCCAAAGGGAAGTTGCAGTTGGGTGCATGGTGTGCGTGCTGCACTGGGGAGGGCCTTGGAGGGGGCTTAGACCTCTTTAATGAGTTCTGGGCCATCATAATTGGTTTTGCTGCAAAGCAAAAGACAGCTACGAAATGTTGCCAGCTGCAGGTTTTGCTGCTGCATAAGGCATGGCCCAGCAAATGGGATATTCCATATATTGCTCTCCCAACTAGTGCACTAGAGACTTTTATGTGTGTTTGTATATGTTACTTTAACATAATTTTTATTATATTTTTATTCTTTTTCTTTTCTTCTGTTTTTAAATAGAAAGTATTTTTGTATTGTAGTAAGCCCTGCCAGAATAAATTAATAAAGAAAAATAAAAAGCTTATAAACATATTAAGAATATTGATATTGTTTCAAAACATCGCAGTAAAAAATAAAATAAAAAACATATTCAGGTATAGTTAAAAAACTATAATTTAAAAAATATAATTTAATTTAGCCACACATTATTTTTAATTTACCAGCAAATTCTTTTTTAATTTTTTTAAATTATTTGCAGTAAAAAAAAGATAAACTAATAGAATAATATAGTAATAAATCCAAATGCAATATACAAATTAATCATTAATTATTATTAAGTACAATAATTTAATAATATATCTTTTTTTTTTAGCTAAGCAGAAAATTGCTATTTAATTTAAAAAAAATTTATTTCTAGAAAAGTAAATAATTTGTAACTAAAATATTTTAGTAATAAATCCAACTGCAATATATTAATTAATTATTAATTATTATTAAATACTCTAATTTGACAAATATAATTTTATTTAGCTAAACATTTTTTTTAATTGAGCAGAAAATTCTAATTTAAATATACATTTTTTTAAATTTACTTTTGCAGTAAAATAAATAGCCTATAACTAGAATAATTTAGTAATAAAGCCAGCTGCAATATATTAATTAATTAACAAATACTATAATTTAATAAGATATAATATATTATTAATATTATTTTTAATTGACCAGCAAATTCTTACTTATTTATTTATTTTATTTTATTTTTTTTTTTTTTTGCAGTAAAATAAATAATTTGTAGCTAAAATAATTTAGTAATAAATCTGGATTGCTAAATTAATTTAAATGCGCACTCTAAAACTTCTGCGTGGCTTCCATTCAACACTCGCCGCTGTTGCAGTTGCAATGGACTGAAATTTATTTGAGTTTTGTTGGGGGAACACTTGGCCCTGAAGCCCTGTACGCTCTGGGCGGGTTTCAATTGCTGGCAATCGACAGCAAAAACTGACCCCAGCGTGTGTGTGGGTGTGTGTGTGTGTGTGCTTAGTATACACTACGTGTGTGTACTTTTGTGTCGTGCTGTGGCTCTTTGTGCGTTACTTATGTGCGGCATTGTGTCTGATAAATGCGACGCGTTTGCTAGCCGTTTGTGCCTGCTGCCCCCTGCCAGCAGACCGCTGCCTGGCACCGGCTGCCTATAACCTGCAGCCGGCAGCGGCAGCGGCAGCGGCAGCCGGCATTCGGCAGGACAATGCATTAATTTGGTCCAGTTGCTGGCGCTGCTCCATTGTCCTGAACAGTCCTTTCGGCGCCACGCGCAAGAATTGCAATTGTTTTGCTATGCCAGCACATCGATGATATGCTCATGACTTTCTGAGCGTTATCTTGGCCCAGGCAGGAACTTTGGCCCATTGTCTGGCAATTCGTGCTGCTGTTATTGCCAGTTGTTGCTCCGTTTAATTTCCACTCAGTTGCCTCACACGGCAAAATTGTGTGATTTTAATCAGCGTGAAATCGTTGATACACTCCTCCTGCTCTTGCTCCTGCTGCTGCTCTGTCTTCTGTTAGCTCGTGCCGAGAGCTGAGCATGGAGCACTTACATGGCTTCTCTACCGCTCCAGGCCATCGTCGTTTATTATCAATTTTGTGTTTATTAAACGCTCGTAATCAAGTTTTGATCAACTCTCGCCATGTGGCGTTAAGTTTCTATGAAAGCAACTTATATTATCACAGCTGTAATTAAGAGTAGATGAAAATTTTGCTGCATGAAATGGATATGAGAAATAAAAGCTAAAATAACCGGGAGTAAAATGAGACTTGACTTCGTTTAATTGAAATTCCAAGTTTTATTAATATTGAAATCATTTTTTTTTTTTTTCAATTAAAGTGAAATGCTTTATGAAAAACAGAGTTAATGCGCGCATCGTTAGCCAAGAAAAAATTATTATTAATTTTTTTCCTGCATAGCTCTTCTCCAATAACCGAAATAACTGAAGAAAATCAATGATGCACAGTGAAATGTGAGCATAAATAATAATGTAAATAACAAAGTGAGCGCGAGCCAACTCAATTATCACATTTTATTCAATATTGGTTTATATATACAAGCAAAAAATAATATATAAAATATATATTTATTCAATATTGGTTTATATATTCTATTGAATAAATATATATTATATATATATTATTTGTTGCTTGTTCCTTACTTAGTTAACAATGATTTTAATTGATAGCAGTTTTTCCAAACACTTTTTCAGCTACTTTGGAGAAGGGGAATGCAGGTCATAATGACTGTGCAATATGCAGCTGCTGGCATGCCCCATGTATTCTTGATTTCCATTCTGTACATGTACGCGCAGCAATCTCATTCATAACAGGAGCTGGAGTCTTGAGTTTTTATGTTATAAGTAGCAGCAGTATCAGAGTAAAATTTTGTATTTTCCATAATTCCTTTCGTCTTCTTATATTTGTCTGGCCATTTGGCACCTCTAGAAGGTCGCTCATATATAAAAGCAGATTTGTAGACATCACTTTTTGAATATGATATCTCTCAAATAACCGCTTTGAGCCTGTACTTCCCGTCTATGTCATATAGGGTTGCCAGATGGGTCCGTGGATAGCCCTGTATGTGACCATATAATTTGTATTTGATGACTTATCTCAACGTCTTATGATCGATAATAAATAATAATTATTTTACGTAAAAGCTGACGGTATCAAACATACTGCTCTCGTCTCCTGACGATGATGATGAATATATAAAACTTAACTTTAAATAAACTTAAGTTATTAAATATAAATAAACATAAATATAAATCTTAGTTACTTCTCTCTCTCTTTATCTCTCTACTTAGATATTCTCTCGCTCCCTTTTTCCTGTAATTTAAACTAAGAAACTTATAAATTAAATATTTTTTTGAATTTATTTCTACATGAAATTATTAAAATATTTTTACTTGCAATTTGTTTTTGGTTGTTAAACATGCTATGCAAATTGTAGCAGCTGATGGCATTGAATCTGTAAAATATGCCACATGTACCTAAATGGAGCGTTTAATATTTCAACACTTTGCAACACATGATAAAGCTCGCCAAGGTCACAAACTTCATATATTTTGGAGCTATAAAACTGAGATCAATCTATTTGCACTCGATGAACTGTGGCATTTGCTGCTGAAAGAGCACGTTATTAATTTTAGTTTGATATATAATTTCCACAGTTCGCTGGTCACAATTAACAAATCACGTCACAGCTGAAGCGAATGGGCGAGTGGGCGGGCAGTGCAGCTAGAAAAAAAATAAAAATAAAAAAAAAATAGAAACAGCCAAAAACAATTCAACAATTCATGTTGAATTTTGTGGCCATGTAGCATTTGGTAGCTGCCTGTACTCGGCATTCGGTTGGCTCAGTTGCTGCAAATTGCAGTCGCATATTTTTGGTTAGATAATTATGGACTGACTGGCCTGCGGCTGTCGGATGCGGTTGCCAAACTGCGTTGCTTTGGTTGCCTTCAAAAATTATTCCTCACTGTCGAAAAATTCAATAAACACCTACTGAACGTGTGTGTGTGTGTGTGTGTGTGTGTGTGTGTGCGTGTGTGGTGTCCCGTTGGCCTGTGCGTGCACGTATATCCTGCCAGGGCGGCAGCTTGGTCAATTTTTCTGGCTAATGATTTGGTTTCCGCCACAGTTTCACTCACTCCCCGTCTCCCTCTCCCTGCCTCTCGCCCACTCGCTCCCACACTCTGTGTAGACATAGCACTGTGTGGTTAGGTGTGTGTTAAATTTATGGCCTGCCAAGTGGTTGATTGTGAATGCCAATGGGCAACGACTGCCGCTGAATTGTGAATGCGACTGTGGTCACGGCGTAATGCTTATGAGCTGCCAGCCAGCCCTGCCCAGCCCTGCCCAGCCCTGCTCAGCCGAATGGCAACTGGCACTGGCAATTGAATGGCGAGCAAATGTGTAACAGCAGCATAAATTAGCAAGTCACAGAGATTTCATCGGCAGAGGCACGAGAAAATAAATGTGAAGTTGGCCAGGATCGGGATGATAATTAACAGTTGGTTAAAGCTTAATTCGCGCTGACGACCGTTGAGTTTTCTCTGCTCTCGCTCGCTGAGCGTCAATATAATTATATATTGAGCTCAATTATAATTCGATCTGGCAGCGAATGTGATGAGTAACATTCCATGCATGTGGCGCCACCTGCCGACGGCACAATCAACTAGTTATTAGGATTCAGTGCAATATATTTCAACCAAATCCAATTTCTATCCAAGTGACATCTTATATGAGTATACTTATCAAATTAGTTACTCCAAATAACTTTTCAACAATTTAATTAAACATTGTAAGTCTCATGCCGGAGCGAAGCCTCTGACCTGTGACCCCCATGCAAATACTTGGTCATTTGTGTGATGATTGGATATGCTGACATCTTCCCACAGGCGACTATCCGGGTCTCCTGTAAAATACTAACTAATGATCAATCCTATTAAATCCCCAAACTAATTTCAGCAAGCGCAACGGGAGTCGCACGCACAAATCCTTGCGCTGAGCTAGCAGCATACACAAGTAGCTATGCGTTTGTGTGTGTGTGTGGGTGTGTGTGTAAGCCTCGTATTGGCAAAGTTGGGTATTTGACTGTTGAGCATTTAGCAAGTGTTGGCTTACATGGACTGCAACGTGCACAGTCGATTGAATCGATTAAAAGTTGATAGAGTCAACGTAAGTAGGAATGTGAGAGTGTAGACAGTGACTAGCGAAAGCCCTGTTCATGTTGGAGAGTGTGAAATTGGACGTGTGGGAATTGATTGATTTTGCTAAAGTCAAACTCGAGAATAAATCTATGTATATATGCTCTATCTGGAGCAAGCGACATATAGATCAAGTCGGAGTCGTCTGGTCGTTTGCCTGTCCGAGTTTAAATTAAAATCGTGAATCCTGTTATAGCAATAATGAATGATACAATGATCTTTGCTGCACTCATAGCCATTTGGAAGAGCGCTTACTTTTATTTAAAATTATTATTATTAAAAAGGAACATTTTTCTTGCAAAGAAGCAACTCTTTCTCTGTTATCAACTCCATTTTAAGTTCTGAGTTTGAGCTTTTTTCTTCTATCGACATGATATCAATTGATAACGATAGCAAATTTGAGTTATTTTCATGTAAGAGAGATATAGCAAAATGTAATACATATATTATTTATACCTATTGAACGACTTGACTATGATGGTGTTTAGTTACGTATTGACCTTTATTCTTCTGAGCCCGGGTATTTATGCCCAGACTCATGCATATTTACAACCCTTAAATCTAGTGGGTCTAATGCTGAGTTTGTAAGACTCAAATGACCTTGAATATTGTTTAGGTTGCAATTATCCTATTGATGTACCCAGGCCTTTAACTGCCTTGCTGACCTGCATGAGACACCACATACTCTTCCTTAACGATCTCAGGTTTCAGGGTTAATCCATTTAGTTTTAATCCGGTTTTAGTTTTAATTTAAACACTGTCGAGCCTTTTCTCTGGCTCAAATCATTATTATTATTATTATTTATAAATATTGATTTATTTACATTAAATTACTTCATATATATTGATTTAATTATTATTTATTGATGTAATGTCGCGTCCGTGCCATTGGCATAGGATATAATTTAATGATAAGCTGATAAGCACAAAGACGAAGTACCAGAAGAGAAGAATGCAGAAAAATATTACATATGCATGTGATTTAATAGTAAATAGTATAGAAAGAGAAGATAAACTAGGGACCAAGCTCAGCTCACATATTGCTGGTAGTTTACTTAGTCTGTTAATATACATAAACTAATCTATATGAACACCATATCGGCATTATGGCATCTTCTAAGTGAGTACAGCACCTTAGCTTGTTAGGACTAATGTTTGCCTAACTTAAAGGCTACGCAAATAGAGCTTACTCGACTGCAGAGACAATTCATAGCACTCAAGTCATAGCTAAATGTATATGTAGTAAGACTTGAACTCCTGCTTTATATTTAGAGCTTGTCACAGCTCAGACAGCCCGAAAAGGTCAAAGTCGACAAGCCAGCTACTACTATTTTTACTACTATTCCACAGACCAACTTATTTGTTTATTGTTTTTAAATCGAACTTCATTTATTTTCTATTAAATGCGCATTAAATATTTGAGTAAAGTCTTAGCCGAGTTTTCATGTGCAATTGTTGGCCGTGGCCAAGTTTACTTGAAAGGTAACACGCCAGCAAGTTGGCCCAAATATTGCGAGCACGCTTTATTGGCCAATTTGCGAAAATGGCAGCGACTGTTGCACTCGCTGTCGATATTGCAAACTTGGCTCGCAATATATAAAGTTCCGACGCACATGACCGACAGTTCGCAACAAAACAAAAAAAGTTAGCGAAAGGAGGAAAGAAGAAGCACAACAATGTCTAGCAGAAATTGTATTGTAAGAAAAAGCAAAAGAAGAAGAAATAAACCAATTCAATCAAAAGATTGTTGATTATAAATTGAATTTTTATGTAGGGCATTTGCTAGGCAGGATATGAGACAGAAGAGAAAATAAAGTCAATTAAAATAACTAAATATGGAATTAATTTATTTATGATATTTATTGCTTGCGCGTTTAATTTTGTTGCTAAAATAATATACAGCAATAAATACAACTATCTTTAATTGTGAATAGAGAAGAAAGAAAAGAGGGATGCGAAATTTACTTTCTTTTCACTCTTACTTTTAGGAAATGTAGAAAAATAAACTAACAAATTAGATTGTTGATAATGAATGATGAGTTGATTATATGTATATAAGAAGGAACTTTAAGATATTATAATAAAAAATAATTAAATAAATAATACAATTTATTGAAGTTCATTATAATTAACCTTTTCATTTTTAATTGAAATAAATTTATTTATGCTATCTATTATATCAACGACCCCTAAATTTGTAATTAAATTTTTAAATTGAATTAATTTTTAGAATTGAATTATTTCCTTTTTTTTTTTTTGGTATTGATAAAAAATAGGAGAGCAATTATATTTGTATGTAAAGTTGTTCTGTTTATTCATATTAAATAAATATCAAAACAACAATTTACAGCTTTACTTAAATCCCATTTAATGCGCTACGAGCTTCCATGTTATTAGCTTAACATGCCGCTCACAGCCAGTTAACAGCGTGATCAAATGTAAACGAGCTAAGCTATATTGAATTCGAAAGCTGTAAAGTTGAACTTAATTTGATTTGCGATGCTATAGAGGAATAACAATTGCGGCTACAGGCCACATTCAATAAAATTTAATGGAATGCATAATGTGAATTTTGATTTAACAACTAGAAAATCTAATGAAATTCAAGACTGACACACACACACACACACACACACACACATACCATAAGAAGTAATTGGCAAGCAATAAAAAAATGCTGAAGTGAACTAAGAGAAGATAGAAAGAAGTGTGAAGCAGTCGTTGTAGCTGTCACACACACACACACACACACACGCACATACACACATACACAGAGAGAGATGTAGAGTCTTGTGTGCTTGTGCGCAATCTATTTGCACTAAGTGTTCGTTAGAAAATGTTTGCATAGCAGCACTCAACGTCATTCAAAACACATGTAAAGGAGCTCGAAGTGAGCTGCTTGAGCAGAGCCACTGTGCACACTCTCTGTCTCTCTCTCTCTCTGCGTGTGTGTGTGTGTGTAAGGAAAATCAAAGAAAATCAATAAAAGCAAATTGTCGTAGGAAAACAGAAATGTGCATCATTTTCACTTTATGCAAATTGCAAAACTTCTGATGAAGTCGACTCGGAAGACGCAGACGCAGACGCAGAGTCAGCTACCCAAATATTCGAGTGCTATATGAATGAATGAATGCCCATGCGAGTGTTCAGTAAATGTTTTCCATTTCTATAAGTGTGTGCCCGTCCGTGTCTGTGTGTGTGTGTGTGTGTGTGTGTGTTTGCCATGTGTAAATGCATGGCTGACAAAAGGCATTTGCATATTTAATGTTATTACGTTATTTTGCATGCCGCACACAAAAATTTATGATTGCATATGGAAGGAGGGGTGACCCAGGGCCCTGGCTCTGCCCCGGCATTCCGAATGCGCACATACATATATATTTTCGCACAATACAATAATTCCGTTACAACTTTTTAGGCGCTGCTCCAGTCAGTGTTTCACACGCTCCCACTTTATGTCGTCGTCGTCGTCGTCATCGTCGACGCCATTCACCATAAATAATAAAATTATTTTGCTGTCAGTTTGAATTTTGCACCGCCCACATGGCCACGCCCCAGCTGGCAAGGCAAATATTGAAAAGTGCATTGCAAAGAAGGGGAGAGAGAGCAGAAAAAAAAAAACTGCCATTAAAAGCTCGTTTCAGCTGCTCCACTGCAACTGACGTCGACCCAGGGCAGTCGAAGATGCCACAGCGCATTTGCGGTCTACGCAAAGTCCTCGAAAAATTATAAATGCGACAGAGTCGAGTGTGGCTGACAATAACAAGCAGCCCTTCAGCTGAATGATTTATTTCCATATTGAAATCAACCATTTACCAGAGCGAAATCAAAATCAACTGAGCAACGAGCTGAGTCTCTTAAAGAAGCACGAGTGGAAAATGATTCTGCCATAAATATGCATTCATTCCATTGATATGATTACTCGTGTTGGCAAACTAGTCGAATGGGCGAACAGGTGCAACAATAGCAGGTGAACAAACAGCTTGCTCAGTGACATATTTATGCTTCCAGTTTGGTAATTGGAAATTAAAGGTATTATTATTATTTTTGTGTGGTTATCATATGAAATGTATGTAGATATATGCTTGAAATTTTCATTAACATTTATAAACAAGGTTTAAATTGAAGACTTACTTTATCAAGCTTCACTTTAAATCTGCAAAGAATATTTCAAGGAATCTGGTGAAACTGAGAAACTAGTTAGCATAACAGTTAAGGAATGAAAATCCTTATTAAGTACGTTTATATATAATTTGAATTATATTTTTTAACAAATTTTAAGTATCTTGATATTAAAAATATTTTCTAAATTTAGAATTACTTCGATATTGCTTTGGTAAGTAATCTCAAAAATATCAAAAGCAACGAATACGATTTTTATGATGAAGATGAAGCAAAGATAAAATATTATTGCGTAACTATATTTATTTTTACATTCTTTTACTTATATGTAATTTCTAAAGTGAAGTATTATTGAATGGCTGTATTTATTATTTATATTCGTACTAATGTTCATGTCTGAATATTTACCAATTGAAAGGTTAGTAATATATATAATATAGTGAAATAGTAATATTTAAGTAATTTAATTTAATATAATAATTCAATTTAATTTAGGGTTAGTAATATATATAATATGGTATAATAGTAATATTTTAGTAATCTTATAAATAAAACTTTGACTTTTAACTCATATCTCGATTTTATTAAGTTTTAGCACTTTTTGTTTTAAAAACTGTTATGTCCATATTTTTGCAGTTTTTTAGGTTGATCGAGGAGAATGCAAAATTCAGTAAAATAAAAATGAAACCAAGTTAAATATTTTAAATGCATTTTTGCTTTAAACTGTTTTTTACTAATACCAAATTCATGCAGACATTTTAATCGTCTTCTGGCAGTCGCCAAGAATCGTACAGAATTTTTCAATGCCTAACTAAAAGTTGGAATATGATTTGTGAGCTGGGTAAAATTTGGAATAACTTTATAATAACTGCAAAATAAATATAATAAAACCCTTAAGCTTTGATTTAAAATTTTCACAAGCGAAAGGTTCAGCTTTATTGAATATTTGGCAGAAAAATTGTCGCAATTAAAGCTTTCAGATTTCTGCTCGAACGCTCTGAAATCCTTTTAAAGCGCAAAATTTCAATTTGAGAAAATTAATAATAATGCTGTTAGCATCATGTAGCCTTAAATCCCCGGGTGTACGAGCTAAAGCCACAAATGTCCCAATGGCCAGCGCAGAGATTGGCTTGCCGACTGGGCTGACTCTCCGCTTGGCCAAAAAAGGGCAAACAATGAAATGGCTAGAAGGCAGCAAGTGTGAATTTAGACACTTGCAATTGCCGGAAGCCGGAGGGCAAAGGCCTAGCTTACTCTGTACGTGTGTGTAGCTCTATTGTACTGAAAGCGATGCGGAAGTGTTGAACACACACACACACAAACACACACGTGCATACATACAGAGATGTAGCGACAATCATGGCAACCGCAAATCATCATAGATATTTGGAAAATTTCATTACTGAGTTTTTGTTGCTCTCGGTTGCCCTAGGTAGATAAGCTGAATGCTATCTACAATGCTGAATGTTGTCAATGAATGGCCAGATGAGGTGTGTGTCCATGTGTGTGTGTGCACTAAGCCTACACACACAAGCACACGCACACAGCTATAGCCACGCAGTTAATGATGGCGCTGCCTGAGTTCGCCTGGCAGCCAGCAGTCAACATATATGTGCGAGGCTGCGACTGGCTTAACTCAGCTTGGCTGGTTGTTGTCTTCTTCTTCTCCCGCTTTTTATTTTACCCTGTTCGTGCCACATTGTGCTCATTGTTGTTGCGATTGCTGCTGCTGTTGTTGCCTATTGTCTCATTGTCTGTGCGAGCATGTATGATTTTTTATTATAAATAAGCTTCTAGGCATGTGTCGACCGCCTGAGCATGCCAACTAAACTACAACCGTAATCTGAAATGGCAGCAACAACAGCCACAGAAGCAGCAACAATAAACTCTGACAATCATGTTGCTCCGACATTCTCGACATTTTATTTTGTTTGCTGCGATTCAGCTTTAAGATTTCCAGAAGCACATTCAATGCAATTACGAGTGAAAAACATGATGGCTAACATGGCATTTACATTGACATATATATATATATATATATATATATATATATATATATAAATATATATATATATTTGAATTTATATTAATCGAAACTGTCTTATATAAACTGTTTTATATTGCAGATTTGACTCAATGCGGCTGTTGTCAGGGTAAGTTAATCAAGATGCATGAGATTTAGTGTCTGCTGTCTATAAGCTAAGCAAATTTTGTATGAAATGAAATGAAAGTGTTAACATTTATATGATTGGTAATTACAACACTTAGTTTACTGATTTAGCCAAGTTTTCATCACACAAAGTGAAGTCGGCAAGGCTAATGAAAGCTATATAGTTCCATAGAAGTTCAAGAATATCTACTACATAGAGAGAGTTGGGTTTGCTTATAAAATAATTATATATTAATATTATAAACTAGTCTACAGTTCCTAACTATGCTATAAGCTCATGAAAATTGTAAAAAAAAGAAAGAAAAGACCGAAAAAAGAAAGAAAAAGACCAAATGTCTGCCTCAAAGTCAGCCTAAATTGACTCAGCGCTTCGACCTGTTGAACAATATATATGCTTTATGGTAACTGCCACGCCCTCTTCTGCCTCTTACATACATTTGAACAGAACCATAGAGAACCATAGAGATTACCTCTATAAGTATTCAAAATCTATGCAGAAAGAAAAAGATGTGCTCAAGTGCTGCAGGCATTCAATTCCAATTAAACTCAATTCAAGCAAACGCAGAGTGCGTAATACCTTAATATGGGCAAATCCAGTCAATTTAATCAAGTCTAAGCACATACACACACCCATACACATCCCCACACACACAGTTTATAGCGAATCATGTTCTAGGGAAGCCACTTCTGGCTTGGCTTCCACATTTTGAAAAGCAACAAACACTTCGACTCTCAGCCAATTTGTATACTAAATCGCAAACAAATCGAAACCAATTTTTGGTGCCACCACAAGAAAAACCCCGATAAGGAATGAGTGAGAAATGCTGAGAGTGCTGGCTGCCGGCGGCTATTTGTCGGCTGTGCAATGCAACACTCGGCTCAAGCCCAGGTTTAAATGAATAATGGCAAATGCCCGCAGTCAATGTATATGCCAGCCGCACACACACACACACACACACATACAGAGACAGACACACAGGCAACACAATGTGACTGAGAGTGGGGTGGGCGAGCTGGCAGGAGGCTGCCAGGCAATGGCAGAGGTTGACGCTGAGTCTGAGGCTGTGTCAATTCTATCAGTTGATTGCCATTATGTTGTTAAGGTGAAAAGCGCAGTGGCCTTGTTAAGCAATAGACTGAGAGGGCGACAGCAACAACGAGAGTGAGCGAGACGGACTAGACACTGAAAGACAGCCAACAAGCACAATGAATTGCAGCTTGTTACATCTTCAGTCGTCTGCTGCTCTGCGTACAAAATGAGTTTACACTTAGGTGAATCAGTTGCGTTTTTGCATTGACAAATCGAGATGGGCTGCTGGGCAGCGATTGGCAAAAAACCAAAGCTCATATAATTGCAAACTTGTCACGTAACACATTGCGTATACGCAATGCTGCGCCATGACGTATACGCAATGTGCAACTGCTGCATTGCCGATACCCAAGGAAAGTGTTGAGCGAGCAGGAAAGTGTGTCAAATAAATGTGAGGTGTGTACATAAGTATAATAACTATAAAATATATAAATATATAATATCAAAAATATAAAATATATAATATAAATTTATTTTGTATTACATAATATAAAATATCATTACTTCTTATCAAGGCCTGTAAGTTCTGAGAGCCTCAACAGCAATTGCGTTTGTCAGAGCGCATCAGAGCGTCGAGCATGCTCGCTCAGCTCACGAGGGCTTGTTATGTCGCCTCCTGCTGACCCTTGTGACGTGGCAAAAACAAAATTTGATTTTAAATTGGCAGCTCTCTGGGCCCGCCACCCACTCGAAACCCTTGCCAATTTGCTGGCTAATTTAATATGCAAGCGACAAAAAGCCCATGGATTGAAGTCGACGCATGTCATAAGGCACAGTTCGATGTAATTGGATTTGAAAGTTATTGTCTAAGGTTGATTTTCTTTTGCACATTTTCGCCCATTTGAAATATCGAAAAAGTTTTGCAAGTTGCTTAGTTTGTTGCTTGGCAGTTCGCTCTTTGTTGTTGTCGCTCCCTGTCTGCCTCTCTAGAGCTCTGGACCCGTTGACAACGGGCTAAAATTAGTTTTCTAAGAGTATCGCTGTAGTCTCGGCTGGCATGCATCTTAAGCCCTGGCTGACCATGCGTGCCAAAACTAAAACTTTCATATGACTTTTGCCTACTGCGGCGCAGACATTTCTATTTGCACTTGACTTTTATTCGGGGCTGTTGTTCATTTATGCTGGGCTGCATTGCCATGCACGCCAAGAGCAACAACTTTGCCTCAAGTTTAGTTTAATTAAAATTAAAAAATGTTGGCTGCTGCTGCTTCTCCGTCTCCTGCTCGTAGTTTTTTCTTCTTTTTGTGGCAAGTTTTGCATGCATTTTGAGAGCTGTCGACAAAACTATTTCAATTTATGTAACATCGCAGCGTTTGACTTGAAGTTTTTGCTAGCGCGCATTCCAAAGAACTCAACATGTGACATGCATGCATGCGCATATGCGTATGCATGCATGTGTGTGTGTATTAGAAGCAAGTTTTTATCAACTATTAAATTCATAACTCTACTTGCACTCGCCAACCATAAAGTTTACTCTTCGCTTTCATTTGAGTTCCACATCTTCCACATCTTTTGTTAACGTTTTAGGCAAACACACACAATTGCAATATTTACTTTTAATTGACATATAACATTTTAAATTTGATGAATAAATACTATATATGGGGTTCTCCATATTCGAGTAACCCATCTGCCAAGCCTTCAAGGCTGCCCATATTCGACGGACCCATGTTTTTATACTCATTCACGGATGTGAAATGGGTATATTGGTTTTGTACATGTTTTTTTTTTTTTTTTTTTTTAAATCAATGAAAAATACAACTTTGTTGCTGTTGTCGATAATAATCCTATTATTTGGTTCATATTTATTTGGTTTCATTTTGGCATCACAATTTGCATATCTGTGAAAAGGTCTCTGTGAAAAGGTATAGGGCTGCCAGATGGGTCAGTCGAATATGGAGAACACTGCATATGCCATGACTGTATATGCCACGAACCAGTTAGAGCATCAGTAAATCCATATCGAGCTCAGTTCGTGCTGCTTGCTGCAGCTGCACTTTGTGTCCAACTATTTTGAAGTACCTCGAGAGGGATTAGACGAGTCCAGCGGCAACTGCAAGCTTATGCAGATCTGTTTGTTTACCTAAAATTAGTTACTAGCCAAAATGTCTATTACCATGGATTTCCATGGTTGTTTTTCATATGTTCCTTCACTCGATTCCTTTGACTTGGGTCTGCTGGTAAAGTCATAACATGATTCATAATTTCATTACAAACTTCACAAGCTGCAAAGTCTATCTACGAGGCTACATTAAGAGCTTTCTCTCTGCCACATCAAAGCATATTTTCTGCTAAATTTACAGAATACTTTCAAAATTTCTTAAAGCATTTTGCATTTTGCATATCACAGCGAGAATTACTTGAAATCCAAATGATTCTTTTCAAAGTAATTACACATCCCATTTAATATATATTAAAGTGTTTAAAAAGTTATCAGCAGACGAAAACTGGTGCATATTTCATTTGTTCAGGGAAAAAAGAGCTAAAAGCTAATTTCGTACCACAACTTCTGAGCACACAAAAAGTGAAGCACACACACATACGCCATGCGCACACCCACATACACACGCATGCTTGCTCGACGATAGAAAGAAAAACTTGGCTTGTTTCATGCGTGGCACAGCTTGTCATCTGCAGAAAATGATTTGAGCCAAACAGAAAAAAAAAAAACAAAATCAAAATAAACAACAACAACAAAAATACACGCAGCAACCTGACGACGTACTTTTTTTTTTTTGGCTCAAAAGTTTACAAACTTTTATTTGCCTGGGGCACAGACACACGCACACACACACAGACACATACGCCCACACACATGTGCAGCTGCATGTTATGCTTGGCACTCTCTTATACAACTGTATGTGTGTGCGTGTGTGTGTTTCGAGCGTTTCGAGCGCACCTCTCATTGCCATTTGGCCACCTGTTATTGCTCCAAACTGTCTACCTTTCATTACGCATTTTCTACTTACGTGCTATAACAGATGTCTGCAACTTTTTCGAGTTGACAAAGTGATACATTTCACTCCCTATTGATTAACTGTCGTTAGCAGCTTTTTGTCATCGAAAATGTATTTTAAGAATTGCTGCTTACACTCCTCCTCTACCTGGAAATATATTATTAAACTACTAGATCTTTAAGAGCAAATCATAGTGTGAATTAAATAAATATATATCCAGAGATATACAGAAATAAAAATAAGATTTTATATAAAGAAAAATACAAAAAAAAAAAAAAATAAAAATAAAATTGTATATATATACATATTATGTAATATAACAATCCACATCATTCTGCTGTCCCCAATTTCTTCCAATAATAAATCCTCTTTATTGCTATGGTGTCCAGGGGTGTGATGCATTCAAGATGTGCTCGATGATGACGTCTCTTGAGGAAGGTCGTTATTTGTAGGCGTCAATATAATTGATAAAGAGACTCGAATGAGGTGTCCTTATATATTTTGTTTTTGCTTGAATATAATAAATATTGGGAATAAATGAACTCAACACTTAAGTTGGAATCGCATATATCAAATCAAACTCTTTTCTTTCTTTTAATTTATGCCAATGAAATTGAGAGATTATTGACATTATGTAAATTACAGAAAATGTTAGTCAACAGCATATTTATTTTTGAAGATAAAGTCTCTTAGGCAATTAAAAGTCTTTTTTGTATTACATATATGTATATGAATATGTATGCATATGTACAGGGCTCTCCATATTCGAGTGACCCATCTGGCAGCCTTTTGACAGAGACGGGCGCTATACGCCGTCGAGGCTCAAGGCGGCCATTGGAGAGATATCATATGCAAAGATCGATGTCAATAACCCTAATTGAACCAAATAAAATGATTATTATAGAGAACATAAGCAAAATTGTATTTTTCATTGATTCCGTCGAATATGGGCAACCTTGTTGGGTTGCCAGATGGCTTACTCGACTATGGAAAACTCTGTATATGTATGTATATTTTGTCATGTTCTACAAACTCTAAAATGTTGCCTTATTATGTACCTGAAATTAATATAAATACCATTTGGCACTACTTTGCACATTCTACTTGTTTAGCATACTCAAGCCACGCCCATTTCATACGCTGCATCCGCCGCCAGCCACGCCCTTGTGCTCTCGAAAGGTGCTTAAAGTATTCATATAAATATGTGTGTAGTAAGTGGAATTTCGTTTGAGCATTTTGCGACTCTGACAACTTGTTACGTTTAATTAAGCATTAACAACTAAACAGTGTTGTAAAATACTGAAGGGTGCATAATTCTACTTTGCCATGAAGTATGACAGCTATTTTTGTTTTGCTTGCAAATGTTTTACATAATATTTATTCGCCAGCAACTGCATAAATGTAGACGAACAGTTTCCGTATGCCAGCAAGAAGGCAGCCACAAAGGGGCTGTCATTTTTGCTTAGAGAGAGAGCGAGAGAGAGAGAGAGAGGGACATAGGGGGGCAAGAGGTAGAGCACCCACTTGGCTGTAATGAAAATGTGTGCAGCGCCGGCATAAGTTGCAAGTTTTTAGCAAAGCTGTCCGCTGTCCGTTGTTATCTATTGCATGTGTGCTTTGAACCTGCCACCTTCCGCTGTAATTCAAAACAGTTTGTTGCCAGTTTGATAATTACGTGTGTGTGTGTGTGTGCGTGTGTGTGTGTGTGTGTGTGTGTGTGCGAGTGTGCGTCTGTTATCAGCTGTTTCCTGTTGTTAAGTTTTGCTGGCTAAAAACTTTGTGCGAAAAAGTGCATGAGGCAAGTCAATGCTAAATTTAATGCCACATTACACAAAATGTTGCATGAAAACCAAAAGCAATTCAATTGCAAAAATAACACAGAAAGAGAACAAGACAGAGAGGGAGAGAGAGAGGTAGAGAGAGTGGACTCCCACATAATGCTTATTGCCCGCACTGAGTGCTTTGCATTTGACTGTTGCAACAATTGCGAGTGATAATAAAAATCAAATGTTATTGAAGGGCCCCGGCCGGGGACAAGCGAGATATGCAAAGCATGTGGCATGTGGAGCCAGCATGTTGCCAATGTGCCACACTACGTGCAGCAGGCAGCTGCAAACAGTCAATGTGCCACACAGTCCTGCATTACTCAAGTAGGTAAAATCTGCTCGAGCTGTGCATGAAAATGCCAAATGGTCTAACAAACCGACTTGCTTGTGGCAACGGCAGAAACAAGAAAAGCTGCATGCGTCCGACTGCAAGATACCCTGTACTTAGGGAATATTTTTCTTTCACTTGTCTTCTTACCGCTGAAACACTCAACTACACACTATAGGTGAATCGATAGTATCGTTGATTATTAGTTCTTGCGATAGATCGAAGGATTTTCCTCGATGTCGATTTATTATCTCATTTAGTGAATATCTGAAACAATGAATACTTGAATACTGGAAGACCTTTATAGATAATTTTTACCAAGATATAATCGCATGATGATGCATATTAACAAATTATTATTTTTAAATTTCATTAGACGAAAAATGATTTATTTTTCTGATTTTTTTTAGTAATAATATTTGTTAGCATTTTAAAAATATTTTTATAAATTTGTATTCATTTCTATATATCTTTATATTATTTTTATATATTTTTATGTATTTTTATATATTTTTATATATGTTTATATATTTTTATATATTTGTATATAATTCTATATATTTATACAAATAAATTTAAATGTGTCGTTCAATATATTTCATCGATAAATTCTAAAAATTATTTCAGTTATGGTTGAATAATTATTTCAGTATTTTTGCAGTACATAAAGTTGATTTATTTATTTTAATCGCAATACATTTTGGAAAAGAGTTTCGATATATTCATAAATTTCAAAAAATATGTATTGAATAAAAAACTATTTGTAGGAGGGAATCAATGGAACCAACTATCGAGTGAGGCCACTATCAATGATGTTGCAGCTCTACTGTACAGGGTATGTGAAGCCTTCAGCTTTTTATTCTGGCAATAAGGTCTTCTAGAGGTCTGCCTGCTCTCGCTGCTGGCTTGCTCTATTGTTGTTAATCGGCTGCAAAAAGCAATGTACTCAAGTGGCAAAAGTTCAGGCAGCCAACTGGAAAGGCAAACAGATTCAGTTTCTGATTCTGAATGTGGTTTTCGTTCCCACTGAGTGGAATTGCATTGCTGTTCTAGCTGTCTAACAGGTTCGAAAACTAAGCTTAAGTTTAGCAACAACAACAAGTGCATCTGAACCATTTTAGCAATGCAGTCAGAGTATGGATGAAGCTCAGCTTAACCTGCACATTATGAATATGAAGTTGAGTTTGCTGGCAGACAAGTTCAACAAATGTTGTTCGACAAATGTTGTTTGTTTTCTAGCCTCAATTCGGCCAAGGAATCAATTCATTAGGGCCAGCCATTAATTGCAATGGGATTCGTGTTGTTGCAGCTTCATTTGATTTATTGGACATATTTTTATTAAAGAGAATTTCATTCAAGCTGATGTTGAAGGTGATGGAACTACGCGGCGTATACTTAATATGCATTGATGCCGGACGATGCTTGTTTATATATATCTTTGATGCTGGCGAAAGTCAATGCTCATCAATATCAAAGCAGCGTCCACCTTTAGAGAAACACGAGCTGTGCGTGTCCGGTTGTTGTTTGAAGTTGATTCCAATGAATTCGAAATGTGTATTCATTGGGCCAGTTGTGTTGCCGGTGAAATAAATGAATGAAATGCTATTAGGGCTTGTCGTATGCTCAACAGTTTATTGGCTGCTTAGCCCAGTTGCCAGCTGTGCAGACTTTACGTTTTGCTGCTGCCAAAGTGCAGCCAAATATTTTGCCAAAGTTAATTGAAAATGCACTTGAGCAGCTCCCAGCACCCGACGCCCGACGCCCGACGCCCAGCGCTCAGTTCGTTGTTCGTCTCGACTCGAGCATTTCTAATGAGCACTTAACAATTACGTATTTTACCTTCTGCTCAACGAATTTCATTGGAATTGCTCCTCTCGCTCTATTTCTGGATTTCTCCATTTCTCTGCACTTTTTACAATCCAGACTAAAGTTCGTCAGACACACACTCACACACACACACATACACATACACCTACCGAGCTCTGCTCTACTTTAATCAAAGCCAACTCGACCAGCTGTATAGATAGAGCTGCACTCAATGTGCAAAGTGAAGTGCGCCTTGGTGCTGCTCTCGCCTCCTGCGTGCAATTGATTCAACTCGGATGCTGTGTAAATGTTTAGCTCTTGAGCTAATTTAAGCAAACTGGGGAGGGGCCACGGCATAATTACATGACAGCATGACATGGGCTTTATGAGTGGCTGGCATCATGCTTTCGGCCAGCTAAGTGGACGGCTTCCTTACGATCTTACTTAACAAGTGCTGCGTCGTCGCATGTCCCAGTCGAATTAATAAACCACAAACATGGCGCATCGCGCCAGCACTCAGCCTGGACTATTCCCTCAGCGCGGAGTCACGCGCGCGCTCACCTTCGGCCTCGGCACAAAAACAAACTGTGATTTCTCTCCTCTTGGTTGTCTGTAAGCTGTACGGGTCGGGCATATTGGCTGTGCGACGGGCAGGAGTTTTGAATTGAAAATTTTCTTGGTCCTCTTGAACATTTTAGAAGAAACATGCTTACTCCTTAAAGAGTTTGGTTGCAGCTCCTCTCCAATTGTGGACTATAGATAGGATATATAGGAATTGCTGTCAGCTTCAGTAAATATTCATATTTTTCTAATTTCATTCAGTATTAAAGGCACAGTCTGTCAAAAAATAGAACTGTGATGTGATGATGAAGATCTGTCATGCTTCAATATGTAAGATCAAGTTACGAAACATCTGAAATGTCTTCTAGCAAAGCAAATTCATAAGTAGCCCAAGCTGCCCGAAAGTGTAATATACCCTATAACAGAAGGCACTCATAACAGGGTATATTAAATCACTGATATATTAAGAAGTTTACCTTCAGAAAAGAGTTTCTTGAGGCCAATCAAAACTATTTCTTTACACTCGGATTAATGCAAATTACTCCTATCTTATACACTCTACTTTCGCATTTATTGAAGATTGAATTTTTAACCTCCGAAAATTATGGGATATCTTGTAGGTAATCATATTTTTCACTCGCAGCTATTTGCGGTAAATTTTCTTTTCTTAAGTATCCCTTCTTTTGCAATTTCAATTTTAGTTTTTGTATTCACCTCTTGTTCACAACTTATCTTTGTTTACGATTGTTCAAGCTATTTCTTCACTATCTTCAATATTTAGAGGGTGACTTGTAGTCGAACAGCTTTGCCCAAAGCTGCTTTGGCCACTTTTTTGTGGTTTATTACGATGAATTTATGTGGCTGGCACGTTAATGATATGGCCATGGCCATGTCCACCTCGCTCTTAGTGTGTGTGTGTGCGTGTGTGTGTGTGGGACGAGAGCAAAGAGCTTTTTGTTAATTATGCACGTGTGCTACAGCGCTACTTACATTATGTATATGCATGTGCATGTGTGCGTGTGTGTGTAATAACGAGCAGCAAAACAATTAATCGTATAAAGAGCTCGCAAATGCGATAAAGGCAAATGAACTCTGCGCGTAAAGGTTGAGTGCAAATGGAAAAAGAAAGAATAAGCAAACAGAAAAACAAAAAAATGATTCGGAAAATGCACAGACATTAGCAGAACGAGTGCTCAGCTGTTAGCATAAATAGCCAGCCATTCAGAATACAGTCAGACACAGAAGTATGCGCACACACACGCGCATAGGTGGCGTGAACTCTTTGTGTGGCCATTGTGATTATTGCACTCGAACAGAAGCTGGTGTTGCTGTTGCTGTTGTTGTTGCAGCAATTACAATAATTGCCACGCCCACACACAAACAAAAG
This sequence comes from Drosophila mayaguana, assembly GCA_037075325.1. Taxonomy (NCBI): domain Eukaryota; kingdom Metazoa; phylum Arthropoda; class Insecta; order Diptera; family Drosophilidae; genus Drosophila; species Drosophila mayaguana. Next base: position 10,503,867 of record JBAMCG010000068.1, on the reverse strand, counting down.
AGGCGGCCAGTGTAAAAGTGGCACTTAATTTTTAATAACAAGCACTTAAATAAAAGGCGTCGAATCATTAAGAAACCTTCGCTCTCTTGCTCGCTCCAGCTCCCTCTCTTCGTCTCTCTCTCTCTCTCTCTCTCTCTCTCGCACTCCCACCCTGTGTGCTTGGGCGTGGCTATTGAATTTACACTCCATTCACATGTCATTTACTCGAGTCAACACGCAATCAATCAGATATATTACGAAACAATTGCACATGAAAGCAAAATAATTGCCTTTGCATTAAAATATTGTGCGAGGGTGGAGAATTATTCAATTAATATGTTTAAAATTAATTGAGGTTTTCGCTGGATGTTGCGTTAGTTTTTATATCGATTTATTTATTTTTTAATATATATATTTATATTTATACATTAAGAGTAATAAATTCTGATTAAGGCTCATTAGCCGTGTGATATATTAATATTTAAGTGAATTGGTAAAAAGTTATCGGCAATCGATAACAATATTGTTTTGATTACAATATAAAAATACTCTCCCAGTTATATATATTCATATATAAGCATATATGCCGATAGTGGTCTTTGCTCTTCAACTGAGGACGAACTTATATAATATATTTACGATAACTGTACGCCCTCAACTCTAAACTTATCGATAACGCAATGAGCGGCATGCGCTGCCATTGAAAGTTTCAGAGCAGAAAAATGTCAACTTAGCTATCCCATAACAGCTATAAAGAGTCAGCAGGCGAGAGGTATATTACATTCGATAGTTGTAGTATTTTGCGGAAAGCTATCGATATGGCACCCATTTAAAATTGACGACTGCACAGCCGAAATTCGTGGAATCAGCCATCCCACAAGTGCAATAGAAAGAGCGATACAGCTTTCAAACTATTTTATAGAAACTAGTTAAGTTATCGATAACACGACAATACAAGTGAGGCCTATAGTTTTCAAAGTGGAAGCTTGCCATTTCGGCGACCTTAACAGAGCCCAAGTTAACCTTTGCACCTCACTTGACAAACAATTAAACTGAAATCACAATTACTGTAAATACTTTTCGATTTTGTTCATAAAGTTATGGCAAGAGAGAAGAAATATGAAAACATTGGATCACGTTTCGTTGGGCCAATTGATTGCGAAATGTGTTGAGTTGGCAGCGTCACTTGCCTCAGTATTTTTCTCAATTGGCGCTGAGTGATTTCGTAATTAACAGAAAATGCTGGAGTGCCTGGGTGTCGGTCGGGTGGCTGAGTGGTTGGGTGGCTGGGGTCAAAATGCCCAGTCGAGGACACAGCACATTCACATTCACATTCACATTCACTCACACACACATACACATACATAATAGCGGCGAGCACGTAAGCATAAAAAGCCGTGACACGCATCAGGCGCTGTGGAGCGGGACTTGAACCTAGAGAGCCCCGGCCGAACATTCATGTGGGTCCAGCACACAAAACTTTGTCATCCAACCGAGCAGAGGTGGCTGAAGCCAGAAGGGGGGGGATGGAGGTGGTGTGTAATTTCGGGCTGGTGCGCACAGTTTGCTGTTACCCGTTGATGGCACGCACCGAGCGCTGTCGACGTGACAATAATGCGCCGAACCGTTAAACTATTGTGTACCATAAGGATTAATGACATTTACATAATTTGCTCATGTGCCAGCGGACTGTGGGCTTGTTGGGCAGCAGAGTAGGCTGCGGGGGGCGAGCTGTTGCCTTGCCTGCTTGTAGCATAAAACCAACAAAACAACAACCGGAACACACACATTGGCATTGGCCACTCGCACGAACAGCTGCTGCAACATGATTGAGCTTTCAATTTGTTAGCCATTCTCAATGGACACTAGCCCCAGCAGCCAGCCGCCATCCCCCATCCCCCATTCCCACCCGCTCCCTACGCTTAAACCCTATTTCACAACCCAATCTCATCAAGCATCAAATAGCAAGCGTGGAAGTAACCAACAATTTCTGTACATTGCCACGTGGTTGTGCCCACGGCCCCTCTCCCTCTCTACCCGCCCCCTCCGCCTTCATCTATCTCTGACACATGTTCCCTGCGCCACACAAAGCCGCTGACATCGAGTTTGGCTTAGGGCACAAGGAGGGCAAGGATCATTGCCTGAGCTCTGTTATTTCCAACAGAAAAACAGAAAAACTACGCAAATTAAGTGTGGCGAAGCGAGCTTTGACATTTCATTAATATTGTTTGACCAAAAGTTTCTAGAGAATCGGCAGCGTTGAGCTGAATTGAACTGAAATGAAATATGTAGCTAATATTTATCTACGGTAAGCATTCTTCTATCTATTTTTATACTATCCGTGCATCAGCTAGATTGCAACAAATTTTTTTTACATATAATTCAATAATTACATATAATTCAACTAAGTAACTTACATATGATTCAGCTCTCTGATATTTTACTGACATTGCTTGACCAAACATTTCAATAGAGTTTTTAATTGAATAGCAATTTCTATCATATATATATATATGCAGATCTGCAGTTCACATAATACTTCAATGTTTAGTTGAAATTTAACAACAGTTATATTTCATATTTATAATGGGCTTCCTGGACATCCTGCCACTCTTTCATAGCACCTAAAATTAAGATTATGCTTCTTTTTTTTTTTAATTTTCGAGTTTAAGTTTACTCAGACATTTTATAAATATTTTAAAATTAAAGATTTCTCAAGATTTAAGTCTCAAGTTTGGGATACCCTGCATAAGCCAGTAGCAAATGATAGCATTGTGTCATAGCCAATTATTATCACCTGCGTAAATAATACCTTTAGCCAAGTGTGCCCAATGTGTGGACTCTAGAAATAGACGGATGAACTGTGACCCTTGCAACTCCAACGATAAGATGTAAGAGACCAATGCTGAGTCTTGCAAACTCAGCAATAGACGCACTAGACTTAAGGGTTGAAAATATGCATGAGTCTGGGTATAAATATCCAGGGTATAAAACTCAGAACTAGCTAAACACCATCAAGTGTATTCGATCAATTCGTTTACTTTAGTTCACTCAGTCATTTATAATAATTTTAACATTATTCCTTGTTGATAACAAATTATTCTGTTTATTAAGATATCGAATTAATGTATTGTAAAGTTTAAGACATCAAACAGATATGAAAAAACTTCCTGTGCTATTTGTATTACATATGAGGCCATATAGATTATCAGATTCTGGTTTTTTCAACATTTTTCTGTTTTTAATTCAGCTTTGTTATTAAAGTTCTGATTAAGTACACAATTTTCTTATATACTTCGTTTCATTAGCACAGCGATTCTCTTCTTCATATAACATCATCCAAGTCAAGCCAATGAAGAAAGATTCTAATACTCCGGTCAGCACTTTATTCATAACTTGCGTTTGGTTGCTGTCTATTTGCATAATAATCGACAGCCTCGACAGATGTTTCGTGTGTGTGTGTGAGTGTGTGTGTGCGTGTCTGTGTGCGTGTCTGTGTGCGTGTGTGTGTGCGTGTGGCTGAGTCCCGAACATTTTTGACAATTACAGTGACAACCGCAGGGTATTCGCACACGCAGTCGCATGCAAAAATAGCTGGGGACTTGTCAAGAGCAACAACATCAGCAACAACAACAGCAACAACAACTACAATGCCGAGAATTCGAGTGGATGGTGGAAAAAGAAATGCATGCTGTTAACCCACAATGGAGTCACTTGCTCCGCTCGTGGATCACTCTCACGCGCGTGGTGGCTTTGACTTGGCTATGACTATTGCTCGCGGCATTGTTGGCCCAGCCCAAACCCTGTTGGCGCCGCCCCTCCCTCCCATCGCCCAGCCCGCCCTGCCAATCTATCCGAACTGACAGTGGTGTGCACACATATCTGAGCAGCGACAATTGCATTGAAAATTGGATTAAGCCATCATGCAGCGCGGATACCAATGACAGATGCCCGTAAAATGGCGACTTTCAGCTGGCGCGACTCTTCGCTGCGCTAGCTGCGACTGCGGCGCTTTAAAGCAGTCGCAGTGGAAGTCAGAGTGGAATAGAAATGGACTGTAAAGACGAATGCAACAAACTTAGTTTAAAAAGTCGATAAATATCGTTGTTAAATACATATATAAATAACAATAGAAGCCATGATCAATAACAAGATTGTTTTATAGTTTTAATAATACCAACAATAATAATATTATCTGTAAGCAGCTGTCTCATTTAAAATTCAATATTGATTGATATTATAAAAGTGTAGGTATTCATATACAATATATATAAGCTCCATCTAGCTTACCATGTGAACCTAATAGTATCGAACAATATCGAATAGTATCTAGAACTCATTTCAGGGCTGCTTAATTTTTTTGTTGACATTATAAATATGTGATATTATAAATGGAGTAAAATTATTAGCTTGTGCTGCTCTTGTAGCAGCAATATATCTTCATCGATATTTATCGATCTGAATAGGATAGAACAAATCGAGAAAGAAATAGCTGATGTTAATATATCAAGAACTCATTTCTAAATTTGATTTTTATTGATGGGTAATTTTTAAGCAACCTTCCATTGAGTACTAGATACAATGGCAGTAGAAGCGAATATCGATAAATATCGATTTAATATTAATCATAAATATGATTTTTATTGATGGGTAATTTTTAAGCAACCTTCCATTGAGTACTAGATACAATGGCAGTAGAAGCGAATATCGATAAATATCGATTGAAATAGAGAGAAAAAACTAAAAATGCTTGACAAGTTGAGACGAAAAATCGTCAACTTTTATTGCTAATAATAATCAGAGGTGCACGACTGAAAGATATCCCTTGCAAATTCAATGAAATTCAATGGGCATCCGATCAGCTTAAGTTTGTGTTCCGAGTCTATATCCCTCTCTTATACCCTTGCTTATACATATATGTACTATACTACATATGAGATATAATAATGCCAACAATTTGTCTCAGCTCTGCTCATATTTAAAGTAATATGAGCCAGCTGCTCATCAATGGCTCGCTCTGCTTGGCTGTAGCGCACATTGGAGACGATTTGACATGTGCAACTATTTCAGTTCACTAGCTGCGCGACTGCAGGAGTCGCCGAGAAACGATGTTAGATGCATGGCCATAGCGTTTTATACGACATCATAGTTGGCTGTCGTCACAGCGCGTCATATTTCATGGCCTGTGCTGGCTGGCAGGCAGCTCCATAGTCCCTCTGGTCGCACGAGTTATACACATATTTGAGTTTGGCGTTTCGTTGACGCGACGTGATGTGGCAAGACTCTTGCCTCGTTGAGCATGACAATGCCAAAAAAAAAAAAAAAAAAAAGGATGGTTGAAAAATATCATGGGCATCGGCAATGTCTAGTCAAGTTTTTTCCAGTTGTTCTCCTTTTTCAATCTGGCAGCTGGTATATATAATACAGCTATATATAGATGGATTACACGTGTCAACGGCCATGTCAATTGTTTGAGTGAGTTGGCTTTTAATATTGAGCATCACTGAGTCACTGCAGATAGCTGAATCACATATATATACATAACGTACTATATGTATAATGCCTCATCGATTGGGCTCCAGTGCGTAGCCATTGGGCAAACAAACTGTGGCAACGCCAGTTAAACCAGAGAATTAATTTGCCGGAACTATTAACTGGGCAACTATTATCGCGACCCCGCACGGATCACAGGACGACAATCATCGTCGACGTCGTCGTGATTAACATAATCGTATCAGCATATCATCAGCTTAATTATCATAAGCCACATGCTGATTAAGCCCCAGCCCGCATAATCATAATCAAAAAGTTGTCACGCCCACGCGGCCCCGTAGTCGGCAGCGGCATTAGACGGTAATGAAAGCGAGCGCTAGATGGCGCCAGTTAATAATTTCTGCATTTAATTTTGCCCCACTCAGCCGCAGCCGCAACCGAAGCCGAAGCCACGGTCATCGCCGCAGACAAATGCTAATTCTCTACTTTTTTTGCGCTCTCTCGCTGTCGATAGATGAGAAAGCGTTTAGTGTGCTGAAACGAAGCGTAAATTTCGGTCAAACTAATTTGGCAGCATGCTGTGGGTGATGGGGTGGGGGAGGAAGCCTGCGAGGGCGGGGTAAGCGGAAGTTGGAACTGACAGACAAAATACTCTTGCGATGATAATAGAAGCCAAACGGACACTGAGTCAAATCGAGTATAACAGGAAGCACGTTGCGCGTTTAATAACTTTTGATTTATAGAGAAGGCTTAACCCACATCACGCCCACTTTTCTCTCGTGCGTCCCAACACACATCTGCTGCAGCTGCCACTGCAAAAAAAGTCTTCGAATTGCGAGGAGTTGAGCAAAAACTTTGCTCTAACACTCTCTGACTGTGTGTGAGTGTGTGTGTGTATGAGTGCATGAGTGTATGAGTGTGTGCTGAAAACTTTTTGCATAATTGGTGTTATATGGCAGATAAATTTAATGTCTGAAGTGTGTGAGGTCATTGCGAGTGAGCTTGTGCAGGTGGCTCGATAAACGGCTTAGATAGAAAGAGACGTGCCAGAAACTAGATTTAAATTAAAAAGGCTCAATTATTGATGATAGCAATGGGTGAATAATATTCAATAAATCAATGCCACTGCCTGCAAAAAATATACGTATGCTAAAGTAATAAAACTTCTGAAAGAATAAAAAGTAATTATTATTAGGAATTATCATTTTAATAATATATATTTATTTTATTTTATATTTTTTTTTCTTTTTTGAGTAATTAAAAAAAAAATAAAATGTATTATTTTTACACTTTTTTATATATTTTCAATAATAATATTTTATTTTTTCCCAGAGAAAATCAGTTTTGTGACATGTAAAAAGAGTTTGGTAAAACACAATTTCATTTGAATGACGCCATTTTAGCAATAGTTTTAAAAAGCCTGTTAAAGAAAATATTTCTAAATTAATTTGCTGAAATAATATAGAGCAATGTAGTAGATTATTTAAAATAAAATAAAACAATTATGTTTCTTTTTTAACAAATTCAATATATATGTTTTTGCCCCTTCAATGTAATCTCCATCAGCTGTTAGGCATTTGAAATATTTGTTCCAGTTCTGGAAGCACTTCAAAAAATCACTTTTCCGTTATTGTTCAGCTCAATCATGGCATAAAATTGTCATTTCATGAGCCTCTTCAGCTTCGAGAGCAGCAAAAGGTCACAGGGGATCGGGGCTTGAGCAGTGGCCGTCGCATCATTAGCGAATTGTTTTCGGCTCAAAATTTGATGCACTTTTTGGATGTTGTCAAATAATAATTAATTAATATAAATTTATATTCAATTGATAATAAAATAATATCACAAAATAATCAACGGAAAATTTAAATATGATTGTGAACAGATTTTTAAATTTTTAAATTTAAATTTAAAACAGTTTTCGATTATGGAATAATCCTTGATATATATTGCTTGTTCATTTTGTAGCTCTTTTCGGCTTATGAAATGGAAATATAGATATATTTATCCATATTTCTTCTATTTCTCTTTTTATTTTAGTTGCATAATTCTCACAAAATGAAATGGCTATTATTTAAATCCAACCAGAGCCAAAATACCATTTCAGAAAGCAAAAGCAAAACTTTTTGGTTTCTAAGCCACTTAAAGGTTTTTTTTTTTTTTTTTGGGTTGTTTCATTGCTGAAATATTAAAGCCATGGTTTGTTGTCAACTAGTTGCGTGTATAGCATAATGCATATATGTATGTGTAAGTACTTACATTTACCGAGTGGAGGCGAATACAATGCGAAAGTCGCTGCCGGCTGACTGATTTGTAAACTGTCCTTTGTTGGGCAGAGAGAAAAATGCATTAAGTATATGATAACCATTCCCACTAAAATGCCACACGCCCCCTTGGCCCAGGGAACGCCCCTTTTAGGAAACGACTTGCCCTCGCCTGGCGTTCTACCAGTGTTGGGCAACGCTGCAACTTTTGCCACAATGCACAATTTTTACGCGCTCTACTTCATAAATTAAATAGCAGCCGAGTGACATGGGACTGTCTATATGTGCGTGTGTGTGTGAGTAAGTATGATTGTGTGTGTGTCTGTGTGTGTGTATTGCGTAATTTTCTTTACACAGGCATACAGAGAGAATGTCATTGTCTTTTGCGGTTGTTAGCAAACAAACATCAAGAAAAGTAATTCAGTGCACAAAAGCGACGGCTCGGCATTTGGGAAGCACTGAAATGCGCTGGGACAGGGCGACACAAGACGAGGAGACTAGAGCAGACGAGACGAGACGAGACGAGACGAGACGAGATGAGATAAGATGAGATTCCTCATTGTAATGTTCCGGATTTTACAAAAGCGAAATGGCTGCATACCAATGCCAGCTCCCACCGCCAGCCGATCGAAATCGACAGCTGCTTCTGGTTTAAGCCTTAAAGCGAGATGGCTAGGCAACCAGGCAACCAGGCAGCCCGGCAACCTTTTGACAATTTAATCGCAATTGCGAGCATATTTCTTTCTAACGGTATTCCGATTGTGAATTTCAGGAATTTGCTGATTGTCAGCCTTAATATAATATTTGCAAGTTTATGCTAAGGCGAGAGTTCAACACTCTCTCAGCGAACTGTGTTTAAAATTTGGAATTTCAATTCGCTTTGACTTTAACCAGCTATGCGAATGACTCATTTAATTATTAAATATTTTGCTTACACGGTTATTAATTTTTCTTTGCTTTTGCTCTTTATTTTTAATTGCACAAAAATGTGCACAAATTTGTTCAACAACAACATTTTTATTATTATTATTTTTGTTAAATATTTCTTTTGGTATTTATCGAACTTCATATTTCAGTTTGACGCCATTTGTGGCTTTTGTTGTTGTTGTTGTTGTTGTTGTTGTTGTCGCTGTCGCCTGGTGCAGTGCATAAAAAATTTACATTAATTATTTTCGCTCTGCTGCAATATTTATTGTGACAATATTTGATAGCGCATTCTGGATCAGCAGCAATCCATTCCGCCAGTGCGTCAGAGCAGCCTTTGTGTGTGGAGCACGCATAATTAACCAATAGACTCACATAAATAAAAACAAAGTGCCATAAATTAAATCACTCGTATTATGTTTGACATACACCATGGATGGTTCTATGATTTGATGAAGCTGTTGCTGTTGCAAGCCAAAAGCTGTGGCAACTTTACTAGATTTGAATTGTGGTCAGGGTATTCGAATTTGACAGGAAGATGTTAAAGGATATCTTCAGTGTACATAAATTGAATGTAAGTTCATATAAAGCATAAGATGAGTCAACACGGCTGAGTTTCCCATTTCCCATATCTATTGTTTTTCGAATACTAACACATTTCATAGGCAATGAAGGAGCTCTGATTGCTGTCCTAAGATAAAGATGGAGCTGTAGACTAATAGGCAACCTATTCAATGCTACATCCATCAATCCATTCCAACAGTTTCATAACTAATAGAGCGGCACAGCTGCTAGATTCACTAGACTACTTGAATTTCTTGTGAAAAAAATTTCCAAAAATTGTTTAATACTTTGTTTGACTCTGAATGGAAAGCTCTAGTATAATATTCTTACTTGTTGAATAATATCATTTTATTTCATCAACAAATTATTCCCAGAATTGCATAGTTTACCAATAGTCTCATCGTATAACTTCAAAAGAAATTTCTATAAAGTCCAAGATTCTTTATTTTCACAATATATTTCTATGTATTTATACTCACACACATATATAAATTTATATATATACATGTCTCACATTTGTCGCTCAAGTAAATGCCTGAAATAAACTCATTTTCATGACATCTGTCTACAAGAGTATTTAAGCTTCGACATGTCGCATTTACTTGTTTTTTATTGCTTTTGTTTTTTTTTTTTTTTTATGGCAACTCAAATTTTTATTGAGCATTTAAATGTGTCGCTGTAAGGACTTAAAGTATGAAATATACTTTAAAAGCCATAAATGATATTTTGTTGGTTTAATGAAAGTTTCGGAATGAAGCTGTCAAGCGACTGAGCTGCTCTGAGTTGATATGGTCAATAGCTATCGATTGTGAGCCCTTAAAATGCATGAGGGAGGGCCGAGGTAGAGCTGCGAATAAATACAGAGATATTTGTGCAATGATATGGAAATGAATATGGGTTTATGGGAGTAAAAAGAAATATGTTTATGGAAAAAAAAAAAACAAAAACAAAACATATATATATATATATATATATATATATATATATATATATATATATATATATATATATATATATATATATTATTTATCAATATATATATTTTTATTAAATTATTATTATATTAAATTATTCATTCTTACATATCTGATTACTTATTCTCCTGCTGCTACATACAGCAGTTTGCAGAGGAGTTTAACCAGTTAATCATACAACTAAATATACATAATTGCCAAGCAATAAGCACTTTTCCATGTAATATTTATAGCAAACTCTATCTCTAGCAAATACTAATGTCTGTTTCTTCACCTTCATCTCATTGCAGCTCCTCAATAATTTAGATTGGCTACAATCCCATTAGCTGCAGACATTAGAGGCAAGCCGAGAAGATAAAAAGTAGAGGAATATTGAAAGAAAGTCGAAAAATTAAAGCCACAGCAGATAAAAGAAGGCACTTTGATTGCAACATAAAATTGCCACAGAAAATTGCACAAAATTGCAAAAAGTAAAAAAAAAAAATAAAAAGTGAGAGAAGGAGAAATAGTGTGGGAGAGTGAGATAGACGAAAAAACGAAGATAGTCGCATCTAAACGGGGTCAGTAATTTGCTGCACGATTGCCAGCCGAGGCAAGCAGCCAACCAGCCAACGAACTGGAAGTTTAATTGCCACAGCTCTCATTGTTAGTGTTCCTGTTGCTGTTGCTGTTGCTGCTGGCGTTGCCGTCTGAAGCGAATGCAACAATTAAAGCCAAAAACTTTTTGGACAAAATGCTGCTGCCAACGCCCTGGCCCCAACTAGCTGAACAAATCCATTGGCAACAACATTTGTGCAGGGCATAAGAAACAAACAAAAATAAAAACCAGCTAAAAACACGCACAAACAACACTCTAGAGAGAGAGAGACAGAGCGAGAGAGAGAGAGAGCATCTTAAGAAGTAGCAGCAGGAGGAGGCGTGGCAGCAGAAGCAAAGCTTCAAAATTGTCTGCTTCTAATTTGAATGGACTCAACAGCATTCGACATACAAATGCATATTTGGAAACTTTTGTTAATTGGTAAGTGGCAATTCTCCGACTTTTTTCACGCTCCAACGAAAGGGAAATCTTGACCCAGTCAGCAGGCCAGTTAGCCAGTTGGCCCGAAGTTGGCTCAGTTTTGTCAACAATGTGCCAAGGCACCAAATAAGAATGCTAATTTTCAACTTTCAATGCGCTGCATTCGTTAACAAAAAAGAAAATTGAAAAAGTAAATAAATAAAAAGAAAAAAAGAAAAAGTTGAAAAATGCCAAGGATTTTGGTTTGTAAAAGAGTTGATACCCTAGCCAAGAAATCAGTGATTTAAGAATTGATTGAGTTAAAAGAAAGATATATTATTCATTTTAATTTATATATTATAGGAGCTATTCGCTTTAGGATAGGTATTAAGAGATGGCGTCTTTTGGATGTATCACTTAATTATATTTCAACAATTATTCCTTTGGACTGTTTTTAGTTGAAATGTTGCATTTTATACAAATATATTCACATATGTATGTATGAATATATCTATGTAAAAATGTGAAAGCAAGAGAACTTAGACTTTAACGACCCCAAACGTCTCCCCTCAGCACTTTAAATCATAATTAATATGAAATGTATAATAATACTTATCAGTTCTTATATATTCACCAATTGCTATATAAATAAAAATTATAATGAAGAATTCGTATGAATTTTGAGCTTCTTTGTTAAGAGAAGTTAAGGCTCAAAGGGTCTTCGTTACTCTAAAAATATAATTTACTTGATTGCGTCATGAGAATCTTAATCTACTTCAAGATTCTATTTTGAAAGGTTTCCTTTAGTAAAGTGCTGCCTCTGCAGATATGTATACCACTTATATCCTTATCCTTATCCTATGTTACAAGTGTTCTTAGGCATCTTTTTAAGTTAGGTACAATCCCAGCTTTCGCCTCTTTTTGAAGCTGTCATCTTAGGGGCATTGATGTATTTTATTATATTATTTTATTTATTATTTCTATACCCATAATTAAATACATGTACAATTTTCAAAGTATATTGATTTTATTAAATGTTTTAATATCAAATGCCAGATTTAAATTCACAATTCTTTGGCGGAACATTGCTCACGCATATATATGTTTATATATGGGAATATTTGTCAGAGAAATAGGAGCTAAGAAAATAAATTGATAATGAACATGTTCTAGAATGAGCAGATCAGAGATAACAAATGCCTGCCCTATTGATTATTGAATTTGCTTATTCATATTTTGATATATAGACGAAGTCTTTAGTAAGCTTGAGAGATCTTAGGTAACAGTCTCTAACAGCAATGGCTAAAAAGTTCGATCAAAGCACAGACACAGAAATTGAGGAGTTAAGTCAGTTGACTTGGCTTAGTTAGTCAGAGAGTACCTGATTTAATTAGTCAACTATTTGAATTTATTGTCATTTATAGTTTTATTATTAGTTCCGCCCAAATTGAGCAGTTTCTTTAACTACATTTACTGCCTCTAGATAAGAACTGTCTCAATTTAGGATATCCTTTCAATCGCCGACATTCTCTGCAACGCAGTTTTTAAGCCTGTAATCTGCAGGGTATAAAATGCCAGCTGAATAAAATAAAAGTAAAGCAAGGACAAATTTGAGAAAAGGGTTGCGTGTTGCTGGCTACCTATCTCTCTGTAGCATCCTTTTGCGCTCTTCATATTTAACTTGGCCTCCAGGCAGCTTGACTTCCGCTCCAGCTGCTGTTGCTGTTGCTGTTGCTGTTGCCGCCTAGAGAATTCAGCATATTTTATTCTTAAATTATTTTTTTCGCTGTTGTTTTAAATAGTACTTGTACCTTTGCCCACTTGTTCCAGCCACGACTCGACTCGAGCAAGTTTCAGTTGCGTTCCTTGCGTCGAGTGTAAAGTGTCGAGTGCGCCTCGGGAGCCTCTGCCTCTGCCTCTGCCTCTGCCCCGGGCGGGGCATCCTTTTCCTCTTTGAGTTGTTTAATTATGGAAGCCGCACAAGCTGCAAGTTGTGGCCGCTTAGTTAATTTGTTTTAAAGTTATAATGCCGACTTTATAAAGCCAAACTTCAGCTGAAACGCAATATTCAAGCGTTGCTAGCGAAAATTAATTGCATTAAAACTAACGCCATTCGCAGCATATGCTGTGAAAATACCACAGAAATATAACTATAAATGAAGCAACATAAAAGTAAATGCAGAAAAAGTTCGAGTTGAAGTTCGGAATATGAGCTAATTTTGTTGCAGACTTGGTATTAAATTTGTTTTTTGTTTACATATGATTTTAATAGGTATAAAATTCATAAAAATAATTGATGTTTCAAGTTCTGAACAGCAATTGGAGCATCTATTAAAGTTTTAATATGGGGCAGGTCTGCACATAAATAAATAAAAATATTTGATGAATTTTTGAAAGTTTTGTCTAATTTATTTTATTTAATTTATTTTATTTTATTATTTTTATTTTTATTATTTTATTTTATTTTCTGATTTTTTGTTTACTTTTATTGATAAATATATACATAAAGGGCATAAATTTTATCTGAACAGGATTCCATTCCATATAATATAAAATACGACCACACCTTCTCCCCAAGAGATCTTCCTGAATACTGACTATACCCCAAATTTTGGTTCGCAATGCATTTGCCAATACCCACACTCATACACAAATACACCCACATACACACACACACTCACAGCCACCAAACTTCTGCCAAGTGCTGCTCAGTTGTGCAGTTCCTCTCCGACTTCTCTCAGTTCAGCACATTGTTCATTCGCAGAGATGCGAGAGGAGGGAGCACAGAGGCAATGAACTAAACAGAGTAGAAAATGCTATCCAAAACTCGCATGAAGAGAGACATAATGAAGTAGACCGGCGGCGCTTTAATATTCATTGAGTTCTGCATAAACAATACACTGCAAAATCAGGTTTCAATCAAATCTATTCTCGCTGCTCTTCATTCGATACACTCGAATACCTTTGACCACATGCACTCATGTACTCGTAATACGAGTTGTGACAAGCACTCACTGCTGTTTTTCTCTTATTTGTTTTTTGTCGCTATAACATTGGAGGTTTGCTGCTTGATATTAACAAAAGTCAATTGGAAACATATTGATAAGAGGCACTCGAAACGCTTTCAATTCGATTGCAGTTTAGCTCAATTTCAATTACGATTTCATGTCCTGTGCTGCTACTGCAGTGTATGTGTGTGTGTGTGTCTTTGCTTCCTTTATTTCTATCTTATTTCGATTTTTTTCCTTATGGCACAAAAGTTTGTGAAAAGACATCCTGGCAGGAGATGCTGTGCACTTAATAAAGTTCTCTAGTATTTGAAGTCTTTTGCTGCTCGGACAGCAATTGTGGAGCTGAGGTCAAGCATGTCACATACACACACACACACACACACTCACACAGAGACAATCTCAGTTGATTGATGACGTCGATAAGTTGTTATAAATTGCACACATGTCCTGGGCCATGGAGAAATACCTGCAGCAGCAGTAAATTACGCACAAATTTGCATTCTCTGACCACGGCCTGGCTCCTGCTCAAGCTCAGCTCTGCTACATTTTTTCCGGCATTAGCCAACACTGAATAATTATGCTGCCAGCAAAAGCTCCATGCAAAAAAAGAAGCCAACTGCACTTAAGTCTTGGGCTTAGTGGCTAGCCGCTAAGGGGAAAGAGAAAGAGCAACAGACAGATAGAGAGAGTCAGAGAACGAGAGGGAAGGGGAACTTTTCAGACTTCAACTGCTCTCACGCTTAATGAGTGCCTGGCACAGCAGTCGCATATAAATATGTACATAACTGCACTTTTGCCCATAAGCGAGTGTTTTGGTCTTAACAAAAGCCAGAGCAAAAGTCAGACGGAACAAGAAAATAAATAAAACTGCAAAAGCAAAAAAACACAAAAAAAAAAAAAAAAAAAAAAAAACGAAAACGCAAACAATTAAACTTTGACTGAGTTTTTGCAACTGCCAGACCAAAGCATAGTTTATAGACCTGCTCAGATATGCTAAACAAAATGACTGTAAATGGCCAAGTGCATAACGGTTTATGTGTATATTTGTGTATATATATACAGTTGAGTATGCAGGTTATAGTGCGTTTGACAGTCTACAGCAGAACTGCGAATATTTTGGATTTGCTTTTTAGGCAAAAGTGCAAAGTTCTTTTATAGCTGCTTTCAGAATGCTTAAAATAGTTGAAAGTTGCCAAAAGTTTGCAGCTTGCTGAATATTTATGAACTTTGGAAATTTCTTTTGCCAATAGTTAAAGCGAAAGCTTTCACAAATTCAATTTTAAAATATTTGAAATAATTGAACTAAATTCTTCTGTCTAAATTTCATAGACCTATATTTTGTCTTATACACGAATTTTCACCAACATCAACATCAACAGCCAACTCTACACAGAAATCAAATCAAAACTTAACGAAACGAATGATAATTAAAGCTTTTAGCTTCAGTGCCTGTCGAAGACTTCATCGCAAAGCTTTTGCTATAATAATAAAATAATCTAGTAAACTATAAAAGCTTTCACTGTTGGTATATTGTATTAGTATGGGACTCGAAGAGCTTTTGTAAAACGCATAAAATATAAGATATATATAAGACCTTTAAAAATAGTATACAATATAAGACAAGCTGCAACTGCAAGCACAGCTGGGAAAGGCGAAAGCTGAGTTGAGCGTATAAGATAAAATACCAATAGCAAAATGCACAAGTATAAGACTAGGGGGAAATATAACGTAACTTATACAATAGAAGACTGCGAGGAAATAGGAGAACTTTTTCGAAATACTCAGCAAAAATATCAGACTCCTTGTAAGTGCATAAGAGCTGACTTATACTGTATACATTTACGACTACGAGGAAATGTGTGAAATATGAAAAATGGAAGACGCGATACTTATAAGACTAGGAGGAAATATGAGAGCATTTGCGAAATAGTTACTTTAGTAGAAGACTTTAGCATTATTAATAAGTTTGTAAATTAGACCTAATAAGTCCAATTAATGCTCACGATTACCCAATATCAGATCGAAATAGAATTGGGATAACTTATCTTAATTGCTATAAGTACATTGGCTAAGCAATACAAGAATTTTTTCTTATAGAATCTATTGTTAGTGGGAAATCAGGGCATATTGGTTTTTACATAGTCATTTTACCAGGGTCTTAAAAAGCTTTACAGAAACTACTCCGAATACCGAGCTCCCTGTTTTAGATCGAATAAGTTTGAGACTTTAGATGCAGTCCCAACTTAGCCATGGCAAAATTCTATTTCCCAATCTTAAGCTTTTAGCATCTGCCATAAATATAGCAAAGCAAGAACTGTTATACAACATTTTAAGAGCGACTCTCGAATTGTCTCTGCACATAAGCTCTTAGAAACAGGCAGACATAAATAGTAAATAAAAAGTCACATAAATACATTAGATTGTCGATTTATGACTAGTGTTTCGTACATCGTTATAAAATAAAATTTCCATTGATATTGGTTTAGCTTTGTGGCTTTCGGCCGATTTGCATTTGCAACTGTTTATAAATTTATTCAACTAATATAAAAATGCTGCATATTGTCAACCGCAAATGCTGTCCATAATAATGATGAATTCCACTGTTGTGGTGCAGCATAATATAAGCAAATTACAAAATGGCAAGAGTGACAAACAAACCGGATAACCACCGACTGAAAGCCCCTCCCACCCCTCCGGACCAACCCCTATACAGCAGCTGACCGACTGATCCCAGGCCATGTTAGCAAGACAACGATAACAGAAGCAGCCGAGTGGCGGCTTAATGTTGGCTAAAAAACTATAATTTTGGTTGTTGGGGACAGCAACAGTCGACCAGAGTGTAACCCACACAGACACACACAGACACACTCACACACACTCGAGCACGGGGCTCTCAGCTTTTATTATTGTGGCTTCATTTGCCGTGGAAAAGCAGCCCAAGGAGTTAGAGAGCTGAGCGGACGAGTGGAGGCAGAGGCGGGCAAGGGCAGGCAACTTGGCCCTCGCATCTGTAATGAAAAATGTCCAACACTCGGCCTGATATATGTATAAACTCATATGCATACATACACATTTATATGTATATATGTCGCATTTATGGTTATATACAGACTTGCACAAAATATTAGCCGAAAATAACAAATAAAAAGAAATAAAATAAAGCCGGATGCGTATTGCTCGAGAGTGTGAACAACACTTGTGGCTTTGAGGTCAGACGCATGCAAAAAAATACATTGAGAGAAAATTATGTATAGAAGTTTATGATATGAATTGATTAGCTTGTTTGAATGCGAGAATGCTTCTAGAAAACTTTTTATTAGTGTGCCCCGAATGCATGGGCTTAACGACTTATACACGTAATAATCGCTTTACGTCTTATATAATATAATATAACATCAGTTTCAAAAGTACACTTTATTTATTTTTATTTAATTATTTATTGATTTTTTTTTTTGTATTTTTATTGTATTTTTTATTTAACATTAAAGAAATTACAATATATATTTATTAACTCTTTATCAAATCATATTTAAACGCTATTACATCTTATTTTAAGCCAATTTAAAGGCTTTTGGCCACTTTTAAACATAAAATACAATTTAAAAAATAAATTTCTTGAAGTGATTTAATTTTCTTATAGAGCTTGTATACTTTATAAACACATTAAGGCTTCCAATTAACGTAAAATAGGTATAGTCTAACAAATCCTCTTAGCTAAATAAAAAGTCTTTTCTTTTTTGAGAACCTGAGCTGTTTATCAGCTGATTATCGACTTAGACTAGGGTAGAGTTTGTAGGGCATACAAAATGAGAGGGAACTAATATAAATAAATTTACCGAAAACTCTAAAATAGAAAATATATTACAGCTCTTTAATATTTAACTTAAGAAGTAATTAGATTTACTCTTTATTAAAATAATTCATCAACTTATAATAATATAATTTAACGTAAATTTTCTTTGTTAGGAATAAAACTGGTTTTATTATAACCATTAGCCGCATGCGGGATTAATCTCACGATTAACTTTCACTTTTCACTGAGTGTCAGCTCAGCTCGTTTTCTCGAATTTATTTTTATTGCGGCTATTGTTTGCAGGCAGTGTAACGCGTGAGGGTGGCGAAATGGCCACAGATACAATTTGTGTTGCCACCAAGCAAATGTTGACACTTGACATAGACAAATACACCAAAGAGAGATAGAGAGAGAGAGCGAGAGCGAGAGAGAGAGCGAGGGGACTTGGCAGCTAACCCGTTTGGAGTTGGTTTTATGCTTCCGCACACTTGACATTGCGTTGCCATTGCACTTCCTTTGCCTTCACTCTCTTTCCCTCTCTCTCCCTCTCTCCCTGTCTCTCTCGTGGCTCATTTTGCTTGTTGTGGCTTACTTGTTTATTTGTGGGCGTAGGCCGTTTTGTGCCTTTATTCAATTTCACGTTTACTCCGAAAACAGCATGTAAGTAGTTCAACACGAATTCAGGATCCGTTGCGTCTCCCTTGGGCTTATTGGTGACACTCTGATAGCAAATTATTACAGTCTGATGAGTTCCTCTGGCTGATGAATGTTGGTTTGCCAATAAATTATGCCTTGGGCGCTGATAAGCCAAACCAAACCAAAAGAAAAGAAAATCAAATTTTTGGCCCTAAGCAATGGCCAACTTCCTCGCTCTTGCTCGTTTTTCTCTCTCTCTCTCTCTCTCTCTCTCTCGCTCTCTCTCTCTCTCCCTCACTCGCTCTCTATCTTTCCTGCTCAGTGGCTGTGGCACATAAATTCGTTTGTTTATTTAAGTTTTGCGAAAAGAAGGGAAAATTGTTTGCATGCGCTTTAGCGGCTCTGCCACGTGCCTCATTGAAGTCCTTTTCTTTTCATTTTTCGATCCGTCACAAAACTAAATCGAGCCGCAGCTGCTGCGCCTGGCCCGAACTGTCGAATGGCATTTTAAGCTGAAACTTAATTAAACTGCGCTTTAATCACCCAAAATGGCGGCAGCAAATGTGCAAAGTCGAAAGCCAAATTAACCGCGTGCATAACTCAAATTGTTGCCGTGGCCAGGGACAATGCGAGGATAATGCCAAAACCCGCAAATGTGCGCAACGCCAATGCCCAAAAATATTTTGCCAAGAAATTAATTACACAGAACCAGCTGAGTTGAGGTGAGGCAGGAAAAGGGCTGCTGCAGCTCGCTTCCAGAGATTCCACTTCGCTTTGCTTCGTTTGTTGTGTGTGTGTGTGTGTGTGTGTGTGTGTTTTATGGACACCGCAGCATCAGGCCAAAGATATGGGCGCTTGTTACACATACCTGTGTATCCTTATTGGCCATATAATGCGCCTCGGCAACAGCTGCTCCTGCTGCTGCTGCTGCTGCATTCCATTCCCTGGCAGCAAACCGCAATCCTTGCAATATAAACTACTTTGCGGTTCAAAGTTGATGTCTGAAACTTTTGCTGAATGCTGTGCGTCTGCAAGTTAATTAAAGTGCTTTATAACCGGCTTACCTGCATAGACCCCACCCCCCCATCGACACCTGGCCCTTTTTCTCCCTCAGAGTGCGCGGCTTAGCTTGTTCCGCTAAAGCAATCACAACAGCCCGCAGTTCATCTCAAGTTTGTTGACTTTTCGCGGCTCTCTAAAGATCTCTCCCCAGCGTATCACTAAAAGTGCTTTGCATCTGCTTAAACGATAAATGTTGTTTCGCGCTCTCAGCATGCCTTATGTATGAATCAGTAAATCCAGCAGCAAAACCGATTATACAGAGTTTTCTTAGCATGAAAATTGTTTTGTAAAACTCAAACAGAAAAGAGGAATTTAAGCTCTTCAATAATTTAGATCTTCAAGCAAATCTCATAGCGCTGAAAAGAATGCTATATTTTTTTATTTGCTAGTCCACCTTGAAAATTGACTTATTTTTATATTTTTGTCATATATGTTTAATGTATGGATTGATGATTGATTAATGATTTTTTTCCAAGACACGAAGAGGAACAAATTTACATTATAATGCTAGTAAAGAAAGGTTTGAATTGAACTATATTTTTAGAAAAATTTCTAGAGATGCCTTATTTTTGAAATTTTAAATTTATCGTATCATATCAACCAAACAGTTTATAAATTTAATAAATATATATAAATATATAAATAAATATATTATATATAAATAATATATTAGATTTAATTAAGGTAAAAAACTGGAGTTTGATTTTAGCTCTTCACTAATTCATATTTTTCTGCATATTTTTAAAAGCTGTTCTTACAATTAGAAAATGTAGAAATATACTAAAACAATGCATAATATGATTAAAAAATGATAAATAAAATATGAAAAATAAAAAAATAAAAAAATATATAACTATATTTTTAACTATTTAAAAATTAAATACCTTCAAAATCATTGCATTTTTTAATTGATTCTTAAAAATCAATAAATTGTCAAATATCTGCAAAACTTGACTTCAATTTCAGCCAATTAAAATATTTTATGAACTGCGAACTAGTTTAATTTTCTTGCAAGATTTCATAAGCTATAATTCACAAGCTGTGGGCGATGAGGTAGTTGGCAGAGGGCGTGGTTATTTGGTAGTTAATCAACAAGCTGTTGGCCACAGCATTTTATTCAATTATGCAAACGAAATGAACACGAACGGGGCGCCGAGACCCCTGGATGGCCAAGCCAGTAAATTGAACGTAACTTACAAAAGCCACGACTCGTGTCAAAGGAAGCCGCCAGCAGCAACAGCAACAGCAACAGCAACAGCAACAACACCAACGATTGCTGAACCCAATAAGAAGAGGAGCAGCAATGTTGCTGTTATGTCTAGAACTAAGCAAACTTTGTTTCCGTTGGCTACTAAACAAAACAAAAAAGCTAAACCAAACAACTTATTTACTTTTTATTTTTTGTATATTGAAAATTAAGTAAGCTGGGATATATCGATTTTAATCAAATGTATGTAACGAATTTAATGTATGCAAAAACGAATTTTTTGGAGATATTGTGTAAATGCTCTAATGGGTTTTATATCATAAATTAATCTCACGTTCTCTTTATCCAGCTAAAATTCTCCTATTAATTAAAAGTATAAGAAACACAGCCAAAGCAAAATTAAGAATTTCTGAATATCCAAAAAAATAAAATAAATTTGAGTATAGTTTTCATTGATAAGCTCAAAAATTAAATTTATCTACCAAAAATAAGTCAGCATCGGCTTAAGCAGCTTCAGCATTTCTAGCTCAGTCAAACTGTGATTTTATCATTTTAATTGGCATAGTTTTGCATGTCAGATGTGAATAGGTATATATCCGTCTGACTTCACTCAGAGCAAGAGTGAAAAGCTTTAAAAATAAATTCAGCTCCGGGGTCAGGGTATTTTGCAAGTCAGATGCATGCGAGGAGCAAACACAAGTCCAGCTTGTTCACATTTTCACAGCGGCAACAATAGCAACAACAACAACAACAAGAGCGGGAGGAGCAGGAGCAGGAAGCTAACATGAAAATTAAATAAGTAGCAGCTTAAATAACTTGAGGGTCAACAACAAAGCGGCAGCGTGCGCTGCAAGCTCAATGCCAGCGGTGGAAGCAGAGACTTGGTTTATAAAAAGAAAAATGTGAAAAATACAAAAGTAATAAAAAAGAATAAGAAAAATCAAATAATAAAGCATGAATAAGTAAGGACTATCTAGGGAAAGACACCGCAGCACAAAAGGTCAGCCGGGCCAGCCAAAGGTGCGAAGTCAATGCGGCGCTGGAGGGGAAGGCGTGTCTCACTGACAACTTGAAGCAGATCAAAAGGAGACGCAGCAGGAGACACGTACAGGGACAACTCCATGAGCATCTCTCTCTGTGTGTGTGTGCTTGTGTGTGTGTGTGTGTCAGGTGTGGTCCTTTGGCAGGCACGTGCTTTGTTGTTAGTCCTTAACAGTTGGTAGCTTATCTGAACGGCCACAAGAATTTCGGCTATTCAAAACTTTTGATTTAAACAGTTGCCATGTGTTTATTGTTGTTGTTGTTGTTATTGTGACAGCTGCTCTGCATTTTGATTTGGGTCTGGAAGCTACAAAAATATTTATTTAATTTTAACGCTCAATATGAAGTCAAACAGCCGTACATAATTTACCTATTTACTGGGACAACAAAGCCAACTGCTGCTGCTGTCCAACTATCAGTTAATCGGCATGCGACAAGCATTTGCACGTTTCCCATCAGCTCTGGCCAGCTCTGTTTGACAATTGACCATCAGTTCAATAAGTCAGCTCGTAAGCTAAGTTTGCTCAAAACTAAATAAAAAACAACTCTCGGACACAATTCGCCTGTCGCCTGTCGCCTGTCGCCAGTCGCCCATTTGTCACACTTGCCCAGCTCCGGCTCCGGCTCCGGCTCCGGCTGCGGCTCCTTGGACAGTCGCATAATCATTTACTCGTTCCAATATCTGAATGGAACAGAATCTATTTCAATCTCTCCAACCCAATTGCGCTTCCGCTCCGACCCAGGCAACAACAGCTTTCCATACGACAGCGTCAGCAATTTGCTTCGCAAGTTTGCCTGCTTTCTGCTTACTTTAAGCGATACCCTGTAAGGAGTGAGTGCGATGTGCTTGATGGGTATACTCCTGTTGATTTTGGTCGGCCATATACATAGCTTTTGCATGAGGCATTTTTTAGAAAAATTCAATAAAATCTTAAGTTGACGCATATTAGATATCGCAACTAAATTTAAACAAAAATTAATATAGACCTTGGCATTAAGCCCATATACATACATACATAGAGCGAGTCGAGTAAATATGATAATAATATTTATCGAATTTGAATTCGAGTAATTCCGAAGCTCAAACAAGTCAAAGTCTTTACTCAATTTTCACTTCACTTGCACTGCTCTGCTGCGCTTTTCATCTTGAATTGTCAGAATGATCTTCCTCTAATGACACTCTCGTTGACTATCGATAGACTGTATATATAGATATCGATAGGTAGGTCGCCATTTAATTTCTACTATCGAAACTAAATTTCAAATATAAATTTACTCTCTCCAAAAATCATTTAAGCATTCTGCATGCAATATTTCAATCAGCAATATATTATTAGAATAATTCTCATAATTCTCCTGCTAGATACTTGCACGAATATACATTGCCATATTAAATATTTATTTATTTTTGTTTTTTATTTAATTATTGATTTATTTTCTATTAATTAATTAATTTATTTATTTATTAATTAATTAATTTATTTATTTTATTCATTTATTTTATCTATTTTTTTATTTATTCATTCATTTATTTATTTATTTATTGACTTATTTATTAATTTATTTGTTTATTGATGTATTTATTTACCTTTTATTTTTATTTATTTATAGTTTTATTTCTTTCCTTATTTTTGTTATTTTTATTTTTTACTTTATAATATGTATTTATATTTCTGAATACATTGTAGTAGGGCATCTCTGCTGGCAGCACTCGGCAATGTATATTTTGCTTTTTTCTCCTGTTGGTTTCACAGCTGTGGATTGTGGTGCCGTTTGGGTGGTGCATTTGTGCCGTTGCCACTTTATTTGCCTAAGGGGCAGCCCAGCCCGCAACCAGCTGCAAATTGTCGCATTAAAGTATTGTGCATGTGCATGTGTGTGTGTTAGGATTAGTGTGTGTGTGTGTGTGTGTGTGTGATGGCAGATAGCAGCGCATTGTGTTTGGCTGGCTGACAGCAATTGACACAAATGAGCTGAAGCGAATTGTTACCTTTGGCCAGCGATATTTATTAATTGTGTGTTGCGGCTTTTGCGTTATGTTAATTAACGTTGTTATAGCGATTCACGTGAAATCAAAGCTGCACTGCACTATAAAAATTACGGCAGTGTGCAAGGACACGCCCTCATGAATATGACTAGTTGGATGTGAATTGTGTGTGTGTGAGTGAGTGTGTGGGGCAAGCAGGAGGAGCAGGTTGGGTGGAGCAATGTTATGACTACAATAGCCACAACATGACCGACTGCTAAAAAGAATCGATGGCCACAACGACAGCAGGTAACGGCAGCAGCAGCAGGAGCAATGCATTAATGCATGTCGTGTGGCCATCGCTCGGTCTCAAATTGCATTTGAAGCTGGCCAACTGCAACGGGATGTATTTGTGGGGGGTCACATGCAGTCGTCCTCCAAACAATGGGCCAAATACAAAATAGCAAATAACAAAAGGCGGCCACACAAATAACTCACGACAATGCAACTTGAAATGAAGATAGATGCCATTGCGCCCTCCCAGTCCGGGCCATCTCCCCTACCCTCTTTGGCTCTCATATGCGTATGAATGATGAACAGAGACGGGCTGCTCGAGAGGAGATAGCGGGGGCAATGTGCAGCACATTTCAGCTATGTGACACACTAACTGCATGAGTGAGTGCATTGCATGAATGCCTGACAGCCTGACTGGCTACCGACTTGCCGCCGTCTCCTGTCCGTCCCCTTGGGCCAGGGCTGCCGATGTGAGTCAAGTTATTGTGCGTCACATCAAATGAATTGTTGTTTATATGTCTCGTTTTGTCTGTCCGTCACAGGCACGCACACGCACACAAACACACACACACACACGCACACATTGACAAATAGCTGACTGACGTTATATTTCAAGCCATTTAACTGCCGCCGCGCTTTATGCAACCCTAAATTGAAATAAAAGACGAGCTGTAATGCGAAGCACTGCGCAGTGCATTGAACCCTGCGCACACTTGACTGCATAGCTATGTATAATTATCTCATTGATTAACACTCTAAGCACACAAAACAATTAAGTAACAGGAGGCGAAGTCACTTCGGAGTCTAGCCCCAGTCAAGGCTAGGCAACGCTAGGCAAGTCCAAGGACATGCCATGGCCTTAAAAAAGCAGAGCAAATCGCAGCGCCGCTGCTACGTGACAATGGCGAATTTTATACGATTTCTTGCATAATGAGGCAGCAGAGAAAAAGTTGACATAAATTGCAAAAGCCAAATAACAAAACCCTAACGCATAAAGCCTTCAAAATGCGGCGTACGTCAATTTAAGCAAGCTTTGATATTTAGTCAAGAGGCTTGACGGATTAGTGAATACCCCTGAGGGTGGGGAATACCCATTGGCTGATATAGTTGGAGTTATATGTAGAAGTTCTCTTTAGGTACTAAATACATATTAATTTAAGAAAATAGATAATGATTAAGGATTGTCTGCTAGACTAGGCTAGAAACCTCTCAAATCTAGTTATGTGAGCAATATAGTTCGCAAATAAGTCTACCATTTTATTCGCAAGATCAAACGAAGAAATCGTATTCAATCAGTCTCGCTCTGAGTAGGAGTCTTCGGCTCTTGTCGTTTTGGTTTTCGTGTGTAATTTCTTTACTGAGCTTCGTTTAGGGAGCGATACGACTGATACTCGCACAATTAGGTGCAGTAAGCAAACGGGTCTTCCCTTTCACATATACATATAAACAATCACACATATAGACTCACATGCATACATTCGCCTTTCGAGGTGAGTGGCTCTACTCTTCGGG
The DNA here is from genome assembly GCA_037075325.1 of Drosophila mayaguana. NCBI lineage: Eukaryota > Metazoa > Arthropoda > Insecta > Diptera > Drosophilidae > Drosophila > Drosophila mayaguana. The sequence continues at coordinate 10,478,153 of JBAMCG010000068.1, read as the reverse complement.
GTCGACTATATAGAGCAGAGACTTCATATTGGAAATTCACCTTCTATGGAGTAAACTCTTTTTCAACTGATGCTCACATACATTCATAGGTAGGTGCTTAGATATTAGTAGGGCCTGTTAAGGTATTCATTATGATATTTATTTCCTCAGTTAACCTCTTATGGGGCTGGCGTATTTTTATGCTTCAAATTTAATTGCTTAGGTACAAATAATATTATTAAAAATATTTATTTTTATAAAAAAAAAAAAAAAAAAAAAAAAAAAAAACAAGGAAAGTGCAGATAAAATATGTAGAAACCCTCTTTAAGCCACTGAAAAGTTTAATTTGAAAGTTGTGCAGTAAATGAATCAGTTGATTCATTGTCTTGCTTACATATTTTTTTGGCTTCCGAACTTACATTTAATCCAAACATATCTATATATTTATTCATTCATGCAAAGAACTTGAAAATTAACAATTGTACAGCTGAACTGGAGGGAGTGAAAATGCCTTAATGGGAATTTTCCATCCCATAATAACTAAATAACATTTTGCATTGCATTTTTGCATTTCGCTTGAATTTGTTATATATAAATTTTCTAAGTCAGTTCGTGATTTCTTAGAGAACTTGTCCCTATGTAAATATCTAATATTGCTTTGAGACTTAGTCTGAACTAGAAGCATGATAAAGGGCCCAAACTACAGGGTATTCAACGTTCAAATGGCGCAACTGAAAATACAAACAGCTCGCGCAGCTATGCAAATGCAGCTTCGCATAGATTTTCGCTGTCAAGTATTTTTGAAAATAATTTCTGGAAAATATTTTAACATAAACCGGACAAGCGTCATGTAAATATGTGATGGGCGCCAGGCGAAATGCAAATGTTGCAGCACACAAAGCAAGTATGTTTGCTTGCGTGTATGTGTGTGTGTGTGTGCGTGCGTGTTTACTGCATTTGCGTTCAGGCATATCAAAATGCATTCACAAAATATTTATGCTAATATTTTCGCCAGTCAAAAACTGCAGGAGTGGAAATTTACTCGATGCTTTTGTTGTGCATATTAGCTGTTTACACAAAATTTCACTTTTTGACCTGGTTAATTTGGACCGTTAGAGCGTTTTAATTAGCCAACTTAAAACAAGAGTTTGCTGTAAGCCGCAAATATTATGGAGCTTACAAATTATAATCCAAATCTGCTGTAGAGGCTCAACATTCTGCTATATACATTTTGTTACCTATAATCATAAAAGATAACTTTTTGATGGTATATGAATGATAAATAAATTAATTGTTTTGTTAGTGCAATATAATTACTATTTTTTTTTTATGTAAAATATAAGTGAAGATTTCTACATTTTTTTTTAATTTTTGATTTATATGAAAAACCAATTTAAAATTTTATAATCTTTTTTTTTTTAATTTTATTTTGGTTGAATATGGAAGAACCAAATTAGTGATTGTCTCTTACTCACTCGACTTAATTATAAAATACTTAATGAGAATAATTAAAAACAAAGTATTATTTACAAATTTAATTTAAAAGTCTAAAAATAATGTCCGTTTTCGACTTCTAAGCTAAATTTCTAAATTAATAATATTTAAAATTAAAAATCATTGATTCTCATAATATATATTTTTTATATTTATATATATATATTTTTTAGTTTCATATAAAATATAAAACAGCATTAAAAACTCATTAAAAAGTTATTTATCGAAACTAAGCTTCACCAAATCATAATTACTTAAAATTCTTTAACAAAAACTAAATCACGTTTTGACTTGCTGCTCCCGGCTAATCTGTGTTTATTATATAATTTATTATAATCTAATGCAGCTAAGTCTATGCTCGAGATGGCGGGGCATAGCCTGCTGTGTGCATTGCTCAAATATTTATACGAGTCAGTCCCCAGTGGCTGGCAACACTTTTGATTCATCTTCATTAATCTTGCCGCAGCAGTGATAGCCTTTTGGGCCACCCGTTTCTAGCTAAATTTCTCGCTGAATGGAACTGCATTAAGCCTCAAAAGTGACCCAATACACTCAGTTGCTCTCTCTCTCTCTCTCTCTCTCTGCCTATCTGTCTCTCTTTATGCATTCCCTCTCTCTTCCTCTCTCCTCAGGGAAATGTCAGCGTGTCCGGCAACCAAACACGTTGCATGCATAAATGCAATTTTTGCCCCGCACACGAATGCAGATTTGTTGTTGCTGCTCCTGCTGCTGTTGCTGCTGCTGCTGCTGCTGTTGCTGTTGTTGCTGTAGCTGATGATGGCACTGCAGCTGAAGTTACTGTCATGTCAGTGCTTGCGGAGCAGAACGATATTTTAGCTTCATGTATACATGGTCGACGACAACAACAACCACAGCAGCAGCAGCAGCAGCAGCAGCAGCAGCATCGAGAGCTGCACTTTGTTGTGTAGTCGTATAATTTCAACAGCCTGTGCCAGGCATGTGTTTGCACATGTTTGTTGCCATTGTTGTTGTTGCTGTTGTTGATGTTGTTGTCGCTGTTGTTGTCAACATGTTGTTCACCAAACTGGACACTCTTGACTGCCGCCCGACATATACAGCTTCAGCTTGCTGGCCAGCCCGATCACTTAGCGCACAACCAGAGCAACGATTACTGCCAGCATAAAACACATTAAACATGCCATAAACTCCAATCCAGCCAACCATTAGACGCAGCCGGCAATGAAGATTGCTGCACACAGCTGAGAGCCGAAAGGATAATGCCAGGCTAAAGACTATATGGTTAGACTTTGGACTAACAAGACAGTGATACATATATACTTGTATAGACTCTGACAGATGGCAAGCGAGTGAAAGTGTGGAGCGTGAGAAAGAGAGAGGGGACAGAGGAAGTTCGTTTTTATAGTTAGCATGCGGATTCATCACTCGCTGCTTAGTGTGTCTTATGTGAATTGGGTTAGTTCGTTGTTGGAGGTTTCTTCTATATGATAAAGCAGCTAATTATTGCTGTAAACAAGAGCTAGAGACATGAGACATTTGGAGACTCCAGCTTTAAAGATGTAGGAAATATAACTGATTTATAACTGATTTTTCGATAAGATTTTTAATCGATAAAAATAACGGGATAACCTATCGATTTTTAGAGGTAAACCCGATATCCGCGCTATATATAAGGAGATTAAAAGAAATATTCAAGTCTCTCGCTCTTATATATTCTGAGATGTACGTGCTCAAGCATACAGACAGACGAACAGATAGACAGACGGAATGACGGACAGGGCTAGCTCCACTCAACTTGTCCCTCGGATCAAGATTATATATACTTTGTGGGCTCTGCCACGCCTCCTTCTGTCTGTAACATACATTTCAACAAAACCTGTATACCCTGATTTCCCCATTTTCAATGGGCTTATGACGTCTGCTTTATCTATATATACATAAATACTGTAGAATCCGGTTATAACGATGCTAAAGGCACCGTCGCTATAAACGTATAGGTTTGCTTATATAAGTACAGTATCGATTATCTGTCTGATACATACATATTACTTGTTTTGAGTCCATTAAATCAGATCCTACTATGAGTTCCATCATCTCACACTGCTATAAATCCCATTATTTGCAAATCAGCTTCCGTAGTATATATAAAAGTGAACTCTCTCTCTTTTTGTATTCACTTATCCACATGTCTCTTTCAATATTTGCTTTGCTAGTCGCTTGTAAGAGTCAAAATTAAGAATGCCATTTACCTCTGCTCTTTTTCTCCCCCTCTCTCGTTGCTCCTCTGGCTACCGTGCATGAACTCCGTCTACCCCCCTACCCGCCTACTGCCTATTTATCCACCTATAGCTACGTATTGACTAATCCCTTATTATATCTTACTGCTTCGCCACTTGATGCATCATCAGAACTTATATCGAGCACTGGGATAATATTTTCCTTGACTATATACTACATATAGATACGTGAGTATGCGTGTAATTTACATGGAGGTCGTTGGGCTGTCAGTTCCAAAAAAAAAAAAGGGGAAAAAAAAGAAAAGAGAAAATGTTGCAGTTTCGCATGTTAAAATGCATAGAAAACTTGTATGGCAGGCAGGCAGACGGTATGAAATGAAGCGAGCAGCAGGAGGCGTTCAGTGTGCAGCATAACCTTCAATACAGTAGCATGTATTTTTCAATTTCGTCGGTGCAGAGGGAAACGCGTTGATGCTGCCACGCCTCGCTGTGGCAGCTCTCGCTTTGGCTGCACAAAATTTCACCGCATGACATTCATCACAGCGAAACCAAAATGCAGATCCCCTTTGCCCTAAGCCTCGCCTCTGATGGCAGCTGGGCGTGGCTTGTGGGGGTGTCACTGGTTTTTTGTTTGCTTTAGATATTTGGGTTTGTTTTGCCACTGTTAGAGCTGAGCATGTGCGTACGAGTGTGTGTGTGTGCGTGTGTGTGTGTGGCCAAAACAAACATTGCAAAATTTATGTCGTCTCATAAATTTGTAGCATAATTCTGACGACGCTGCAGCCGCCACTTGAAAATGTTTGGCTGCAATTTTGCTTTTTGGCCAAGCGAGCGACCCGGCCAAAACCCCGCAAAAACGAACCTCAGAGCCCCCGCCCCATCCACAAACTCAGTAGCTCCTATGGGTAGACTAAGTTGTCTGTGCCAGCTCGTTTGGCCTTTGAGCTCTTGGCCCCAGAGAGGTCGCCAGCTCTCACTCTCTCTATCTCTCTCGCTCTATTTATCGTTCTCTCTCCCTCTGTCTCTCGGTCGTTATGTTGGTTGGTCTAACGAACCGCGTGAATGCAATTTCTTGCCTTTTTTTGATGTTTTTTTAGGGTTTCTGGCCCAAAGGCTGCACAGCTTCAAATATTTGGGCCTGCATAATGCTTAACTCAACTTTGTAGTTGTTATTTTCCTTCTTTTCTCGCCTCAAACATTTGCATAAGCCACGCAGACCACGCTCGGACATAAAGGTAGAGCTGTTGTCAATTGTAATAAATATATATAAATATATATATCGTCTGCAAATCTTGATTGCTTGTTGATGATATAATTATAATACAACATTTGTTAATGAAGAAATAGTATATAAAATTATTGTAATTATTAATAATTTATCAATTTGTATATGAATAAAAATATAAATTTTACACGAATTTACATATATAAAAAAAATTCAAAAATATTATAGAAATATAAATACACATTGAAATATATATTAAATATTTATATTAATATTTTTTGAATTATTTTAAATATTTTGTATAAATTTAAAAAAATGAATATAAATAAAAAAATAGCTAAAGTAGTATAAAATAAAATTTTATTAACAATATTATTTAATATATTTTTATATGAATTTAAAAAGTTGATAATATATATATAATAACATATATAATATATTATTATTATAAAATAAATATGTATCTATATTTTTGTTTTCGTTTAGAATAATACACCCAAAATATTATATAATAATATATATTTTATTTTTAATATTTATTATTTATATTTATTGATATATTTTTCTATTTTTATAGAAAAATACAAAAAATTAAATAATTATCTATAGTTTTAATTTTTATAGTAAAATTTGAAATTGTTATAATTTTTATTATTTGGTACGTTTTAAATGAATGAAATATATAAAATTGTTATAATTTATATCAATTTATATATTTTCTAAATATTTTTTCTTGAAATATCTTTCATCTAAAATCTTTTTGACATGAAAATTGTTATTTTTAGTTATCTCAACCACATCTTCATTTTCAAAGTATTATTTATTTAGTTATATCTTCACTCCTACCTGACATTAGACAAGCCAAAACTAAACTCGTAAGAGGCAAACGTAACACACACACACACACAGTCTAAGCCCTCAACTTGCGCAATTCCGTTTGAGCATATTCTTGTTATTGCCCAATCCCCTGACGACTTGAGCTTTAAATTTACTTTACCTCAACTGCTGCACAGCCTCAGCAGCATCGTCATCAGCTGAGCCAGAAAAAGGGAAGCGAAATAGAAAGAAGCGCAGCCCAGCTCGAATCTCGTTGCTGTCAGTTGCATTAGGCTCTCTGTTGCGGTTCGTTGTGGCTGCTTGTGGCTCTGCCTTGGCCTCATGCATATGCATAAGCGAGCAGAGCATTTGAGTGGCAGCAAAGTCGAAGTCGCACACAAGTCGCAGCTGCTGCAGCTGGGCTGCACACGCTGCGTATGCGCAATGTTTGAGCTTTGGGCATTCGGGCTCACCCTAATGCCCGTTAAGCGCATTACAGCTCTGAAGCGTCTTGACTTTTACCGCGACATCTCACCCAGGATCTCGGCTCATGCCCATTGCATTGCTAATTTGTACTAATTGATTTATTAGACGACCGCCAAGTGACTCAAATCCCAGCAAATAACGCTGCAATTCCCCGGCTAGAGATTATGCACAGCTGAGCCGCCTCCTGCCTCCCATTTGGCTGCTGAGTAATTGATGATGGTCATATGCGTCGCAATAGCGCGCGAATTGTTATGGATTAGTTTCTGCTTGATTTTGTCAGCGAATCGCTGCTCCTGCTGCTGCTGCTGCTTCTGCTGCTGACAGCTATCTATTAATATTCAAAAAGTTTGAGCTTCAGCTAGCTGACAGCGATTGGGGAATGCCTGCACACAAAGTTTCGGCTTTCGCTGCTCTTTCCATACGTCAACTAATCTGATATGCATAATTGTGGTAAAGTTGCAATTGACATTTGGCTTTTGTCTGCTGAATTCGGTCAATTGCAGTGAGTCAGCCAACTGAAAACGGAATAAAATAAAAGAATTTCAATTAAAATGACAAATTGCCAAATACTTCATGAATTTACAGCGTTCCCAGCATAGTGAATATAGGTGTTATATATAAATGTATATATAAATGTTATATACATAGACTAGATGAAATAACTTTGAATGCTTAGATTATCAAATAAAAAGTTGAATTTGCAGCGACTAAAAATACTATTCATGTCTAGTTTCATAAGGCGTACTAGTTTTTAATGCTTTAACTTTCATCTGCCAAGTTTAAATTTGACTTAAATTGCGGCTCATGAATTTTGTCGTCAGGTTTTCCGTTTTCCGCATTGTTTGATATGAATGGACAATGTTTCAGCTTAGTTCAACATTCACATATTTACTCATTGCAATTGCCATCATATTGAGGGAAACCCAAACCCCCTGAAAATGGGAAATCACAGAAGGCACAGCTAAACATTATAAGAATCCCTTTACACATTTACGATAAATTTAGGATAAGCAAATAAAATGAAATACGCATGAGCTCTGCATAAAGGCAGCCTCAGTTTCATTTGGCATTTAACAAAGAACGACTTGATTTCAGCTAGCTAATGCTCAACTGCTGTTTCCGGCTGAAAAGTAAGTCAAGGCTGAGCCCAGCCAACGCCGACAATTTCAGCTTTTGACCTGAGACCAATTAACTAAAAGGGGCATAGAGACAGAGCTCAGAGTGGATGATAGCACTGGCAATTGCTCCTGTGGTCTGGCGGAAAGGAAGACGCTCCGAGCAGGTTGAGCTGCCGGCCTAGCATAGCATAGCACGCAGCTTAGCCATAAAAGTAAAAGTCGAATGGTTCCGAGTGGCCAGGGCAGACAGGCCAGGCACGATAAGCAGCATCTAGTCTAGTTGACTTGCAAAATAGTTGAAATTTGAGCATGGCCGAGACACTTGAAGACAAAGCAGCGACAAAACCAAGCGTGCGTATACTTGATATGCAGACCGGCACGCTATTTGACCTACATGCATGCGAAATGTTGTTTTGTAAGCCCCGCACATAAAAGGTAAAAGGGAAGGGGGAGGCGCATGGGGAGAGGGAGACCATAAGGAGTGGGCGAATTTTAATAATTCACTGCATACATTAAATATTCACAAGCTGAGCAGAGAAAAAAAAAACAGACGTAGTTTTTCATGCTCCGCTGTCGCTAGTTTAATTTTTTTTTTCCTGTGGCTTTTCAGTTTTATTGAATTTTTATTTTGTCATTAATTCGCAGCTTAAAAATGTTTTGCTATACGAGGCGGTTTGCGGTCGCTTAAGCTTTGTCATTAATTTAGATTTGGGCAAGCGCTGCGCGGTCAGCAGATTTTTCTGTTTATTTATTTTTTTTTTTTTCAGCTAGCCTGAGGGAAGAAATTGCTTTAAGTCCATTTTATGAACGAGCCATTAAAAAACATGAAATCATGCAGCATGTGTGTCATGCTAGAAGCAACACGAAACTCAAACACGCACACACATATATATGATTTTCATGGTATTGCGCATACGCCACGTGTGTCACTTGGAGCATTTCGATGATGGCCTCGAGGTGCGCTGCTGCCCAACTATGCCAGCGCGCCGCCCTCACAAAATATATAGAAAAATCTGGCATTCAGCTAGCTAAAATGCACTAAAACACACATTTCGACATTGAAACTTTGCTCATTTATATGCTTATTAAATATATGCCGGGTTAAGGCCAACAAAAAAAGTTTTTGGGCCTGCCGTCTGGCCAGGCCACATCGTGATCAACAGTTAGATATGCCTTAGCTGGCCGCTTAAAGCCATGAAACGAGCTTGGCAAGTGGAACCAATGAAGAAAAATAGCTCTGCTCTATATTATATTTTGGAGAGTTCAATGCGTCTCTCTTTTACTATGATTTGCCATAAATACCGTTATGATTTTACATTTATCGAATATCCCCTTTAAATTTATCTGTGATAATTATGAAACTCTTTCTAAGCCTATGTTAGAAATTCATTATTTGCCATAGCTTTTAAAAATATTTTTCATTAAATATTGCTTATATTATTATTATATATTATAAATAAAATAATAATGATAATTATAATAATAATATAAATTTAATATTACATTTACAATGAAATTATCATAATTCACAAATTTGATGTAGCTCCTGTCTATTCCATTTATAATTAACTCAGCCTCCTCTGCACCCACCAGCTCACCTCCCAGCTATCCATAAACTAAATATTCAATACACCCATAAAATCCTGGTTGCAGGAAATGACCTTCGCTCATAGTGCTTGGGCAAAAATCATCAAAATAGAAATTGTTGATTTTTCGTCTCGTTGCGCATACTAACGAGCTCAAAAAAAAAAAAAAAAAAAAGAAAAAGAAGAAGTCTTTAACCCAGCTTAGCTCACCTACACACGCACACGCACACACACACAAGCACTCACACATTTTGCGGCTCTGGCTGCTCTCACACATTAATGGGGCAAAAAAAGAACGAAGCCGTGACACATTTTGCCAGCACTTTCGATTTCATTTTGCATTTCGCAGAACTCGTTTCTTGTTGGCCTTTTCTGTTTTTTTTTTTTTTTTTTTGTCACCAACTGGCGGCACTTGTAATTTCCGCTGTGTGTGTTTTTGCAGCTTCTGCTACTCCTTTGTTGTTGCAACGCAAAAAAGGCATTTTTATGTTTCCCCTTTTCATTGGCCTCCGAACAGCCATTAAACCCTTTTTGCCGCTGCTGCCGATGTTGACTGCCTGCTAAACTGCTAAATGTCGCATAATTATCGTATTTTACTTGACATTTTTTGGAGTTTCGGCCTTGCCATCATAGCATGTCTCATTATGCCGCATTGTCTGCCAGCCACGCCCAGCGCCAAGGGATCTCTCTCTCCCTCACTCTCTGGCAACATTAAATGGAATGGCTTTTTATTAATTTCCAGCATGTTTCATACTTCTCTGTGTGCGTGAGTGTAGTTCGCATTTATGAGAGACCCGGCCAGGCGAGGCAGCGTGGCTAATTTGAATGCTTCGCTCGAGTGTGCCCAATGCCTTTGAATAGATTAACCGTGGAATATGTGCATATATATATATATATATATATATATATGTAACTAATGGCAATTGTCTTCTTCTACGGCTTCTGCTACTTCTGCTAATAATTGAAGTTGACAGAGCTAAAATTTTTGGGGCATGCCAAATGTGGAGACGATGCGCAAGAGCTTGAAAAGAAACGTTTTGAAAAAAAGAAAGTTCATGGAATCGCAAACTTCTTGTTTAATACGAGGGCTGCTCATATGATTAAATATATTTAACTAAAATATCATTATTAATTTTTTAACATTATAACAGACAGACAAAGCTATTTTATCTGAACTGAAAAGTGGATTGCTTGTTAAGGTTTTGACCTCGCATTTTTATTTTAATGTTGAGTAACAAGATGAAAGCATTAGCTGCCAAAGCAGGGCAATGAAGCGAATTCGATTTCAGTCGAAACGTGAGAGCTCGCATTTCCCCTGGACGACTTGATTTCACCTCGGCCAACTTCAGTCTGAAAATTACAAATAGAACCGCTTGACTCCTTAAATAGTCATATGCTAAGTTAACTCCAAGAAATATCCAACTTCCTTAATGAAAATACCAAACTGCAGCTTATCACGCGAAGTCTGAGTCTGAGTTGCGCGACGTGAGGAGCAGCCCTCGCCTTAATTATTAGTTCTGCGAACTGAAGTAGTTCGTTCACATGTTGAAATTGTTGACATGAGAGAACATATCATTTCATATAAGCTCTTCAAATATATACTCATTATTATTTTTAGCTGTTTTGTGCAAATGTGCTTTTAATTAACGCATGTCAAGCTGCTGGAAATGTGTGAAAATTTACTCTGTATTTATTTTATTTTTATTTGATATTTTATGTTTTTTTTTTTTTTTTTTTTTTTTTTTTTTTTATTAGGAAGCACCAGAGCATCTATTTAGCTCTATTATCCCCCTTAAGACATATATACACAAATATATACTCATTATTATTTCTAGCTGTTTTGTGCAAATGTGCTTTTAATTAACGAAAATTTACTCTGTATTTATTTGAGATATTTTATGTAAATTTACTTTGAATTAAGCTAAATGAAGCTGCTTTAAGTATAGCAACGGAGACAAGCTTTTGACTGATGGCCGACTAAATCTTATATCAATTAGAGCCAAGCAACAAAGGCCCAGCTGCAGCTGAGCTCGTTAACAACGTGAAATGGCCAAAAAGTTTTGTAGGCGGCGGCCAGAGCAAAGTGCAATTAAAGCGCACAATAACAATTAAAATCATTTAAGCCGTTTCTGGCTAACTTTCAAACGGACTACACATGCGTATAGCTGGGAATGTGTGTGTGTGTGGGCGGGTGTGTGTGCGGGTGTGTGTGTGCATGCAATAACCATAAACTATTTGCACAAACTTGGCCGATGCGACAACGTAAAGTGTAGAAACTGAAGACCGCAAAAACTTTGCAAAGTTCCTGCACTAATCGTAGGAGAGCGAGAGAGAGAGTGAGTGAGAGAGAGAGAGAGAGATAGCCTAAGAGAAAGATGGAAGCAGTACAGGAAAGCTTACAGTGTGACCAGAGTTAACTTTTTAGCCGTTGAGAAACTAGAAAAAAGTTGAAAAAAAACAACTTCTGTTGCCTCTGCTATAATTTTGTTTCCTTTTAGTTTTTTTTTTTTTCAAATTTTCTTTTTTTTTTTTTTTTTGGCGCCAGCCTTGAGACAGATGCCAATTGAATCCCTTCCCGGCCAAGTTGTGTTCACTTTTTACGAGCCAAAGCAACATTTTTATATATTATTTTGCTACATTTTATTTCCGCTTTAAAGTTTTTTATAGCCCAGACCCGCAGAGCCTAAATGGCTGGTGTTTTGCTCTCTGGATTTACAAATTATTGTTTCTTGGCCTCGATTCTGCTTTCTGCTGTCTGCTTGGCATTGCTGCCTCTGGTGGCAGTTTCTAAACGTTTTATCGTTTCATAAATACTTAATATGTGCTGTAATTACTTTTAAGGATCTTATCATCGTGCTCTGTCCCTCTCTTTCTCTCTCCGTCTCCCTGCTTTAATTGCCTTTGCCTTTTCCACTTAAACCATGTGAACAATTCCGAAACGGTTCCGAAGCTTTGTGGTTAAACACCAAATGGGCCGTCCCCCTGCACTCAACACTTGCTCCGTTTGACCCAAAAAAAAAAAAAAAAAAAACAGAAGCCATATGCTGAGCTCGGTTTGCTGGCGACCAAATATAGCCTCAGACAGGACAAAGGATTTGCTGCGCCAGTCGAGTATGAATTTAATTGCAATTTAACTGATGAGAACTTGTGGTAGTCACACCCGAGCTTGCGGCTGCTATAAATGGCATACAACAGGTCAACAATAGGAGAACGGGAAAGTTCTTGATGGCGTATTTTATTATTATATATATTGAATTTCTGCTCTTAAGAGAAGTTGCTTAGGCTGCTCGCTGCACAGAAATTCAAGCTGTTGCCTTACCTGCAGGGTATTTTCCAGTCAAACCTGCCTTGGCACAATAGTTTTCTGTTAATTAATATATAGCATGCCATCTAATAGCTATATATATATATGTACAGCAAAAAATACAAAATTAAGACAAACCAAATAGAGTAAGCTCTCTGTATCAACAACTTAGTAAGCAAAAGAAAACGAAGCATAGCAATAATTTGAGCTAGTTCGATAGATACTCAATGCTACCCCGCGCTGCTCCTCAATCCTTCACTTGCACAGTTTGCGAAGCCATTGGCAACAATTGTCAGAATGAATTATGAGCCACTACAGTAGCAGCAGCAGCAGCAGGAGCAGCAGCAGTAACAAGTTCGCAAAAACCCAATAAAAGTCAACATAATAACGAGCAAGTGTAAAGCATTGCAATGTCCACATTCTAATCCACAAAAGAGGCGAAGAAGAAGAAACTAGATATATATACATATAGTATTTATATATATATATATATATATATATATATATATATATATATATATAGTATATACAGTGCAACAAAAGCCACGTTACATTGGGTGCAGAGTGCAATAAATGTGTGCAATAAGCTAACAATATACAAAAGGCGACAAATGCCAAACGAAAGGAAGCTGCAACAGCAGCTGCAAGAGTTGCAGCAGGAGTCGGAGCGGGAGTCGAAGACTCAACCATGTCCCACGTAGCACCATGTTCTCATATATGAATTGTAAAAGTGGCCAAATAAAACCCATAAATCGACAGACAATGCGCCACACACACATTCGAGTGAGTGTGTGTGTGTGTGTGTGTGAGTGCGTGTGGCTGTGGAATATAATATAAATACAAGTCAGAGCAATGGCAATTGCATGTCGAAAACGAAATGGCCAAACTGCTGATCCTGCTGCCGGGACTTGCCAATCCACATAGAGATGAGCAGGAGTCAAAGGGAAGCTGCTGAAATTAAAAAGGAAAACATAAAACACAAATACACTTTATGCTACTTTAGTATTTGTTAAGTATTTTAGAAGAACACAGAGAAATATCAAGCGAATCACCGGAAAGAAAATGTTAATACCCATATATATTGAAATACCAAATAGATTTTTTTAGTATTATTAAAGTATGTAAAGTAAAGTAACAATTATATGGAGGCGTTTCTGCCAAGAGGGAAGTAACTAAAAAAAAAATATCTGGAGGAAATGATATATAGATAAACACGCATAAATATAATTTATATGTATGGAAACAACCTTTTAGTACTGTTGAAGTATTTTATTAAAAAAAAATATTTTGAACAACTTTAATAATTCTAAAAAAATTCTAGAAAAAGACTAGCAATAAATAAAGAGTAATTTAATATTATATACAAATATTTAGATAAGAGTTTTTTCAACATTAACCCATTAGGAAGGTAGAAGCAAAAAATACTAGATTGCAAAATTATATTAATTAAATAATATATCCGCAACTTTTGCGTTATATAAATCATAATCAAGCAGAAGGCCCCTGCTGCCAGTGCTTAACCCTCAGTTAGATTTAATTTCACATTAATTCTAACTTGTTAATAAATAAATAAATCAAAAACCTTTAGTTTTACCTAATGAAATTTACAGTATATATATATTTTTTTACAATTTTCCATTGAATAGAAAATAATTTAAAAAACATTATGATCAATCCAAAATAGATTATCATACCATTTATAGTGATCTACCTTAAATTGTAACTGCAATAGCTGCTTAAGAAACAATCTCCGATTGATCTATTCCCATCAACTCTTTAATGTCGTGTCACGCGCACATCACTGCAGGCCCTAAGAAAACAGAGAAGGGAAGATAAACTACGCGTTAAGTTGCATTGTTGCTTTTGAGCTTCTGAGTTGAGTGAAGGGCGCCCTGGCCACCCTGGTGGCAGTGACAAGACAGAATTATACACTTACTTGGCAATCCAATGGACACTTTTTCGAGTGTGCTCGGTGCTGTGCTTGGCTGTGCAGTGTAGAGCCATTCATCTCGGTTTTTTAATAAAATTGCGCTCAGCGACTCAAGTTGAGTCCGCAAGTCCAGAGCTAAGCGCACTCGACTGTATATGCCAATGTGGGCGTGGCAGGCAAGGTCCACTGCCCACATGCCAATAGCAGCAACAGCAATACAGCAGCAGCAACAGCAACAGCCGCAATGAGGAGCTCTGCAGCTGGAAGGATGGGCTAACAGCACTTGACCACATTTAAAAAGAGTTATGAATATTGCAGCAAAGTCTACACAGAGAAAAGCTCTCAGTGTGTGTGTGTGATTGTGTGTGTGCTATTGAAATTGTTATTTTTCTTATTTATTTCAATTTATGAGATTTTTATATGCGCACTTTTCTAGCTGACTTTCAAGGAATATAGGCGACAGGCAGAGAAGGAGAGTGGGAGAGAGAGATAGAAGGAAAGTGAATGAGAGATTCGATATTTGTGTATATGTGCTGTTCTGTCTATGTGTGTGTGTGTGTTTGCGTCTGTTTATATATTGCTTTCTAAACGAAGTTTATTCTATATTATTTCCTTGAACAATTTTTATATAATTCTCTTGCATATACTAAAAATTTCTGAATGGCTTTATCCACTTCAAATACTTTTAAATTTAGTTTAAATATAAATATAAAAATATATAAAATAATATATAATATATAATATATATTTTATTAACATTAATTCTTACGAAGTGCTGTTTAAAACAGTATATATAAATATTTTTCAAGTTTATTATTTTTTTGTAGAGAAGTATGATATTTTATTTACAAACCAAATCTGATATTATTTTATTTTTATTTAATATTTTTTATATATATTTTGTATTTTCATTTGCATCTATAAAATGATTTTTCAACATTTTTAATCATACTTTTTTCATATAAACAGATTCGTGTTTCCATGAATCCAGATTGGTAAAGCAACTGCCAATGTCACTAATTCAATTTCGCAGACCACACAAGAAGAGAGCTGAATGAAGAAAATATAAAATAAAATACGAAAAAACAGTAGAGCAAAAAGCAGAAAAAAAAGAGGAGGAAAAGAAACTTAAAGTGACTGCAACTCGGTCACGAACTGCCATAAAAAGCGCAAAGAAGAATCAAGGCGCAAAAAAAAAGTGGAAATAAATGAAAGCGAATGTGGACGAATGTTGTACGCTGTGTGTGTGTGTGTGTGTGTGTGTGTGTGTGTGTGTGGGTGTGTGTGTGTGGGTGTGTGTGTGTGGGTGTGAGTGTGTTAGTGTGTGAATGTGTGGCTGTGTGTATTGGAGTTGATATTTGCGCTTCAGTGCGCACATTGAACTGTCAATGGCAGGCGACAGTCGACTCGATCGCGGCAGGAGGAAGATAGAGGGAGAGAGAGAAAGCGAATGGGGAGGCTATTGCCAATTTATCAATTGCAGTACTGCATTCGGTCTGGGGAGCGTGCGCTGCTAATGCAGCCATTGCTTTTTGACCTGGCCCTTATGCGTTTGGTATGTAGCAGCGAGCCGCTCGTCAAGTGCGTGCTGAAAAAGTAATTACATCGCTGACTGGCCCTATAAATAACTTGACTTGAATTTTATTGCAACTTTAAAGTGTCATTTGGGGCATAAATTCACGGGCGGCACGAGGCGGGGCCATGCGCCTCTCTGGCTCTGCTGAATACCCTGTAATGGGTGTGCTATGAGCTGGACTAGTCAGCGGGTTAAGATGCCATCTAAATGACGCTAAGGAACTTGTAGACGTGAAGTAGCTCATGTTTTAGCATGTGCGTGTTAACTTTGACAGTCAGAGTTAAGCTGCATTACAATTTTAAGCAGCTCTTCAGGTGCTGAAAGCTATATTAAATGACAATTAAACTTGACAAGAGTTTAAACACAAGTATATATGGCTGATAGCTATTCCTTCGACTATCAAAATTTGTGGGAGTTTGACACTCAGATTTGACAGTAGCTATTGAAGTAGTAGTGGAAAGTATGTGTTGTTTAATATATAGATTTTCTGGTTGGCAAGCTGACATAAGTTGTCAATTTGATATAAATACCAGCTAGAATGTTTATTAGATAAAACTTAGATTTACATTTGATAAGAGCTACATTTGACAACATCTATTAACAGCATTTTTGTAGAGTAGAAGTAGTGGAAGGATAAAGTGAGTTTTGTTTTTTATTTTATTATAATGTATCTTATTTGGGTTTCAAGAAGCTTAACTAAGCTGAAATATTCACAAGAGCAGAAGCTTGAAAATTTATTTGATAAGGCGCAGCGGTAATTAAGTAGCGTTAGGATTTGACAGAGACTGTTAAGAGCAACTGTCAACAGCATTAAACTGAGGTATGTCTTATTTGTCAAAAAACTCTTTGAAGTTCGTAAACAAAAAAGCTGAAGTTATCCCTAAATGTAGCTGAGTATGTATATTAGATAAGTCTAGGAGATTTTTCCCCAACATTTGACAGTCACTGTTGAAAGTAGAAAAAAAGAATATTCAGCCATAAAATCCTTTCTACTATATATACAAATTTCCTCTAACTATTGGTCAAATTTAATGAATTTTCCTATTACACGGCATCTGCTAGTCGAGTAAACTCAATGTGAGCAAACGTCTGCGTATTATTCTTAGTTTATTTTCATCTACTTGCTGCTCGCCTGCATAAATCAAGGCAAATGAATGCTATTTAGTTGATGGCTCAGGCCAGGAAATGCGCCGCTTAGCCAAACACACACACACACACACACACACACACACACGCACGCACACACACACATGCGCGCACACTTAACTGTTGGAAAAGTTAGATGTAGCTGCCGCCTGTACAGTTACAAATGCAGTTGGTTTGGCATTTTCCACATGCATTTCTCAGAAGGCAGCGGAAGCCACGCCAAAAGCAGGCAAAACTCTGGCAGCATCAACAAGCGACGTTGGCCCATCTTAAGATGTATTACATTAGTCTGTGACCTGCAGCCAGCACACACACACACACACACAGAGAGACAGTCATGCCGACTGTATGTGCCTGTGTGTGTGAGTGCTGTGGCACTTCCGCTTGATATTAGCCCCGCACTTGGATGCGTTTAGTCAACAGCTACAAACATGGCGCAAAACTTGAATAGCTGCACATTTTGGATACGTAATGCATTTCTGCGGTTGCTGCTGCCAGAGGCCAACAACCGAGACGAGAAACGAAAACTAAACTCAACTAAACGGAGCTAAACTAGACGAGACGAGACCAGACGAGACGAGAGTGACGCGACGAGCCGATTAGACTGCCAGCCTTTTCTTTGTTGCCTCAAGATACGCCTGCTGGGCTGGAGCAGGAGCAGGAGCTGGAGCAGGAGCCGGAGCTGGGGCCATCGACATTGCGGAGCACAGCCTTTCATATTTTGCATATTTGTGGCACTGCTCATAAATTCAGCCAGCAAATGTATCGCATCAGCAGCAGCAGCAGCAGCAGCAGTAGCAGGAGCTTGCCTCACAAATATTTCGGACTGCATTTGGTAGTTCAGCAGCAGCTGCTACGACGACTCCTGCCACTGCTTGATTTATCAAAGGCCAGGCCAAATGATTTGTGCACTTGCTTCTAATGGCACTGCTTGTGGCTTATCTCCGGCCAAGTCTGGGACTCAGTGGCATTGCTTATGCAATAAGCCATCAACTGGCAAGCGCTCTCAATTACCAAATCGCAAAAATTAGACGAGTCTGAGGCAAGGCTACAAATTGAGGTACTTTCTAGTTTCAGTAAATTCGTGATTGATTCGTGATTGGCAGCAAAATGTCGACCCAAACTGAGCTCAAGTGATTACGATAATGATGCTAATGTGAAGAATTGTAATTGAAACACAATGCAAACTATCGATAAGAAAATTCCTTAAAAGTAATGTTTGAGATTTACCACTATCAATTCTCTTCTCTATATGAAAATGTTATGAATATGCCGGCGATAGTCAGCGGGAAATGCTGCGGCACTTGGATAATCATATTTCAGCGACTATTTCATATGACTTGTCGTGAATTATTTAATATAATATATATAATATATTGCTTCTGTTTGGATTTAATTGCCAACAAGCAAATTCCACATTCAGTCTGGCGCAATCCTATCTACTCAATCATCATTTGCCAATTAGCCGCTGCAATCATAGGCATTGACACGTTTGCGCATTCCACTCGACAGCTACAAGCACCGCCCTGACACAGTTTGAGGCCAACATTCGAGATGATTATGCCACATATATTGAATCGAGTTAACTGAAACTAGAGCTCAGACTTCAATGAATGACTTGGCGCTCACACAATGCCTTCGATGTAAGCTGCCGAAGAAGAACAAATATATCATTCACTATTTTACCGATAGTATCAATGGTAGTCACTATCGATGGATTCACTAGAATAGAGGGAATAGCACTACTGTTAACTAACAATAGATAATTTTCTACTCAATAATTACGCGCTCGTTCTTCTTCTTCTGCTTAAGCTACTCATCGCACGTCAACTATCGCCAGCGTCACCTTAGCCTCGATATAGTTAAGTATCGATAAGTATCGAGGGCTGTTACCTCTGCTCTTTTATTGGCCTACTACAAGATAAATATATCGATCCTTATCAATGAATGTAGATGCTCGATAATAGCTTAAACAGAAGAAGAAATAGAGCTACATCGAATTTTGAAGTGAAGTGAAGAATAACTGAGGGAATAAATATTAGTGAATGACAAACTAAAACCTCTTACACAACTGCAACCCATTTTCGTTCTATAGCAATTGCTTTTCACATTGCTCCAATTATAATTCTCATTTAATATACAAATTATAAAAATTAATTACAAAATATTTAAAAATTCTATGCACACATAGCCTGGATAAATAAACACAAATAACAAATCCAAAACATATCAGTAAAAAAATAAAAATATTATTTTTAATATGAAAAACTCCTTCCACATTCAAATTTGAGCAATAATAATATTTATGGAATCTCTCACACTCTAATGCTCTGTCCTCTTCTCTCTCTTTTTTGCAGGTAAGTGTTAGATGGACTTGTTGGCCGAGCTGTAAGTAAAAACGCGAATTTAACATTTATTTGCACCATTTGCCCATAAGTAAATAACGGTAATCGCCCAACATAAATAATCACATTTTACTCCGCTTGACATTAAGTTAAGTAAATATTTGACTTTGTTTTCTGTGCGATAAAAAACTGTGTGTATTTAAATTTTTTGGCAGTAAATAAATTGAATATTATTTATAAATAATTAAATAAAAGGGAAACTCGCTTTAAAATCCTGTCAATTCAATTGATATAAAAATGTTGCCTCGCCTCCTGCTGAGAGCGTGGAAAAAGCATTAAAAATTATATTTAATGTGTGTCCGTGTGTGTGTGTTGTGTGTGTGTATGTGTGTGCTCGTGTGTGGGTGTCCACTTGCGTGTGTGTGCGTGTGTGTGTGTGTGTGGGGCGAAAGCTTTCAACTTTCAACAAGCCAACGAAGGCATGCATAATATTTTTACTGTGTGCCTCTTGCTGCCACGTTGCAGCAGATCCTTTGGCCAGGACATGCCACACACAAACACATAAACAGACATACATATATGCACGTGTGTATGTGTGTGTGTGTGTGTGCATGCCTTTGACAACGCAGCAATTCGTGGAGACGTTGACAACATTGTTTTATTAAATACAGAATATAAAGAGCGAAAGGCTTAAATAATTTGCGAAAAAATTATTATTTTTGAAGTCTGCGCATTGCGGGGGTATTGACAAGGGTATACCATAGCTTAAATACCCTAGTGAAAATATAAATAACAAACATAATTTATTTTTAATCACCGAAATATATTTTCGCTAATGGAATACCTTTTAGATGGAATCACAGATTAAATATGTATATGATGAAATATTTATGTTTTAAATATAGTATGGGTATTAAGTAAATTCATATTTTTTTCGGATATCCAATATTCAGTTATCAAGTTCTCATCAATAAGCATAATTAAATCAAAGCCTGATTAGAATGTTTATATCAAGCTAAAAATAATACGCTAAGACCTTGAACAGCCTTGCACAAGACATATTTAATCCCTTGAATAATGAGAGCTGCTGCATTAATAGGAACTCAGAGACTATTTATAAGACAACTCAATGATTTGTGGGCCACACAGAAATTTATGACAAATAATTTTATAAAACTTGCGACGGGGCTAGTTCGGGGTGCCATGTTACGGCTAAGCTGCCTTGATGAATGGGAATATAAGTTAACACTTAGTAGTCAAAGAGAGCGCAGTAATAAGAGAGTTAGTTAACATAGCTCAGTGCTAACAGCGTGGGAAATGGTAAAGAGAAGCGAGCAGCAAAGCAATGTAACTTAAGGTTAGCCAGTTAAGAGTGCGAAATATGAAATGTTAAAACTGCTTAAGCTGTTAAAATACAGTCAAAGACAAGCTGCGATTAGCTTGCCAAAGAGTTAGTAAAGTGAAATTAGGCAGTTTTAAAAATGTTGCCTACTTTTCAGCGTTACCCATATTAGGTAGATGTGGAATACAAGAAACTAAATATATATATTTCAACTAAATTTTAATTAAATTAATATTAAATTTGAAAAACAAAAACCTTTTTTATAATAATGTAAAAATTCTTTATTATTATTACTTATAATTTATTTACCTTTATCATTTTTTCATTTATGAAACCCACACAATAATTTACTTGTTGAGCAGTCAGTGATAACTTAACAGTTTCTCTGCCTGTTAACAGCAGCCGGCTTGCTGTGCTGCAAAGAGCAAATTTCCCTCTGCTAAAGCCGGCATAAATCGCACTGGTGCTGGCAGTGGGTCAACCTACTAACCTAGTGAGCGAATTTAACAGTGCCCCAACTATGCACAAATTAAGAGCAGTCAAGCCATGCTGTCGTCCGTTTATCAACCGTTAGCCAGTAACAGCAGCAACTGCTGTTAAGCCGCTATTGCTGTTAGCATAGCATCTTACAGCCGTGCAGCATCCCAGTGCACTGGAGCTGCTGCTCGGCTACGGTTAGTACATTTTTAGCTGTTGACGGCGGTGCGCGCGTTCTCGGCTGCTGTGTGGACCTGAGATATACCGCTACGTTTAACAGTCCTTTCCATGCGATTAGAGTTCGTGACGTGTGCTGAGCGCATGAAAGATTACACCCGAATGTAAAATTCAATGTAAAATTGTCGGAGGCAATAAATGGTTTGTGTTTTTCTGTCTGTGCGCGGCGTGTGTGTTGGCGCTTGGAGTGCAGCGAAATGCGAGCTGATAAATTATATTAATGTGCTATGATAGCCGAAAATTTATGGGCACTCGCACTTGATGCGGCCTGATAACAAAATGCTCAAACGAATCAAAATGCCAACATGAATAATGAAATGAATTAAATTAAAAATGAAAATAATTCGAATGCCTACACTATATGTCATTCAGTGTGCGTGCGGGTGCGTGAGTGTGTGTGAATGTGTGTGCGTGTGAGTGTGTGACTGCGAGTGTTTGAGTGTGTGTAATAAATGGCGTGTGAAGCTGTTGGCCACTTAACTGCCAGTTAATCATAATCAAAGCGCGCGTGCAAATAGTTTAATTAATGCGATAATCATCAGAATTATGATTAAACTGCATTGATGACCTGACAATCGAAACCATATTTAATAATGGAGCGCTCCATCGAGCTCGGCACGTGTGAAGCTCTTCATTTCAAAAGCTATTAAAAGCCGGAAAACGTTGTGCGAGCAGCATAACGGTATTAATCAGCTTATATTTTATATCAATTACAATATATACCAAATATATATATTATTAAAAATTGACTTCAAGGCAAGCAAAACTGAATTCAGGTGTAAGAATTTATAAAGTTAGCAATAATATTTTAAGTGAAAAAAAAAACAAAGAATTTATAATTACAAATTAAAACTAAAATATATAAAGTAACAAAATTTATCAGTTAAATTAAATAATAATAATAATTATGATAATAATAATGTTTTAAAAATTTATTTAATGAATAAACATTTTCATAACAATTGAAAAAAAAGAAATGAAAAAGAAAAGTAAAATAATAAATATTAAAAACAAAACCATAGAAAAAATATTTTGATATTTCGCTATTATTAAAACAAACTTGTAAAATATTAAAGCTGAATAAAAACGGCAACATACGAAAAAAATATTTAAAGAAAGAGCTATTAAAAATTATGCTGATAAAAAACATAAAAGAATACAAATGTATGAAAATATTAATAAAATGTACAATGTAAAAATATAATATATTGTATATATATATATAAGATATAATATATATATATATATATAAATTAAAAAATATATAAACTAGAATCAGTTTGCATTATAAAGGTATAAATTTAAAATATATTTTAAAATGAAATGCAGAAATACTTTTTGTGTCTAATCCACAAACAAATCTACTTATCATAAATATTTAAGTATATGAAATATACTCACAATGCATTTAAAAATAATCAAATATTTATTAGGACATTTATGAAAATAAAAAAGTAAATTCAAACGCAAAAATCAATCATGAAAAAGTAAAGTGCCAGACATCAGCTCTTAAAAATTCAAACCCTAATGAGAAAAAAAAAAAAAAAAAAAAAAATATATATATATATATATATATATATATATATAAATATATATATATACATATATAAATTGACAGCGAGAAGTAAAAAAACTAAAGTTAAAAAAAAAATATGCCAAGCATTATAAAAATATAAAAAAAATGAAGCCAACACAACGTGTTTTTCAATATTAATAAAAAAATTACTGAAATGGCTTTTAAATAATTCATAAATTATGTGCATTTACTTTATATGAAACATAAGAGCAACTACAACAACAACAACAACAACAACAATAACAACAATGTCATTCACAGCAAAGCCAACTCAATTGCGCGATTTACACAGCCACACATAAACACGTTAATGTATGTCTGTGTGACATTAATGTGTGAAGAGTTTGTGGGCGTGGTGGTAAGGGGCGTGGCCCGGCGCACATAAAGGGGCAACGCTTGCTAAGCCGCTTAAGTGCTATCATGTTGTATACAACGTCAATCCAGAAAAAAGAGGCCAACCGAAACATGATTAATCTCAATTTATGACAACGCCAGCAACAGGGAGAGAGAGAGAGAGAGAGAGAGAGAGAGAGAGAGATTAAGAGGGAGAGGGCGAGAGAGAGACGGGCCGTGGGCGTCAGCTGGCCAAACGTTAACGATCACGTCAACCAACCATCAATCAATCAATCAATTTATCAATCAGCGCTAACTGCAGCAGCCAAGCCAACTGAGAAAAATTATGAAAGTCCAAACGAAGCTCAGCTTGAAGCCAATGATTGGCTCAGCTTGCCCCTCGCCCGCCCCGATTAGAGCGTAATTGGGCGTATTTGTGTGGAGCTTAATTACATTGAGCCGAAGTTGTTGAGGCGCAGCTTATGATTTATGCAAAAGCTCCAATTAGAGCGGGGCTAGGGCCCCACAGCAGCTATCAATTTATGGCCGTCTCGCTCATCAATGCGCCCAACGCACTAATAAAATAATAATAATAGTTGTAGACCAGATCTGTGCTGAGTGTCATGTGTGTATGTGTGGAGTTACCTTTGCCTTAATTATGATGCTTTGCTAATTAGTTGCATAAATCAAGCTATAAAACCGGATGGACATGTAGTCCAACAGCTTGCCCTCTCTCTTTGTCTGTCTCTCGCTCTCTCTGTCTCTCTCTCTCTCTCTGCCTGTTAATTGGTTTCAAATGTTTTCCTGTGCCGCAAATTGATATTAAGCCAGAGCTTACATACATGAGTTTTGCATTTGTATTTTAGCCAGCCTGCTGCATAATTAAATCGACTTCTACATGGAACATAAAAGTGCCCCTAGCCCGCAATGCGCACCCACACACACACACACACATACATATATGTGTGTATATTTGTGCGTATTTGCCACCTGCTCATAAAAAGTCTCGTTTACTTTTGCGTCTCACGACTTTTTGGCTTTCATCTCTCGAGTCCAACTGCAAGTGAGTCGCTGCTCCACTCGCATAATTTATTATTTCCGCTTCATTTATGTGTATGTGTGTGTCTGCGTGTGTGTGTGTGTGTGTGTGGCCATTACACTTTGTGGCACTTTGGTTGGGAATATAAACTTCACATGTGGCACCATTAAAAGCATGCAACATTATTATTACGATTATGCGATATATGTGTCGGGTTTGTGTTTTTCTGCTCGTCTGCTGGGACTTGCTGAACTTGAATTTTGATTGGGCAACAAAAATCAAAAGATGTAATTTATGATTCTGCACTGAAGTATTAGGGAATGCTTTGAACTTAATGTCCCAATGGTGATGGCCGTAGAATCAGGTTAAATTACGTTTAATTTAAGCTCAAGAATTTATTCATTTTTGATGTTTACTAAAATATGTTTAGCTTAAATTCAGACTTGAATGTGGAAGAATTATGTGAAAATAAAGTGAAGCTGAGGTTATGGCTATAATGAAGGCTTTAGCTGAAGGTTTAGTGTGCGAGTGCTTAACATATTTCTTCTACTTAACTCCTATTTGAAACTAAGTTAGTTTTTGAACAAAAAAATTGGATGTGTCATAAATAAATACTGAAAATATGTAGATTCCTTATTTCTTTTCATAACAAAGAATAATCTTCTCCGCATTTAACTCATATTTTATTAAGTTAAGCTTGCTTAAAGCTCAACAGCTCAGCGCATATGAAACTGCAACTCCAGCAGCTCAGCTCGCTGAAAAGTATGCTACATTTTCTATGCTTCAGTAAGAGGTTGTCTGTATGGGCTTCCCCTTTTTGAATATATATATTTATGTATTGGAAAGCAGCAGAGCTTTATTTTTGCTCTATTATCCCTCGAGTCAGTTTAGGTCTGCTAATGCCAAAAATATATTAATGGCTATAAAGCCCTGTGTCATATGGAGCTACGGCAATTGCAATCAATCTGCCAACAAAGCGCCAAAAGTCTGTTGCCAATTACGCGAATCAAGCGCGAGTGTCACGGGCGCCGAGCCAAGATTTCAGGCGTGTCAATAAGCCCGATATATATGTATATATATATGTGTATAGTGTGGGTATAGATATGTCTCTATATGCACACATTTATTTGGCAGCTATTTGAACAGACAGGCGCTCGCTTGGCTGGCTGCACAAAGAGCGGGGTCAGTCATGTGAGCATTATTTGAGCCTACAGCCTGCAGGCGAGTGAACAATCCTGGCTATCTCAGTCAGCCTGTGGCCAACCCGCACACCCAGAGTGAGAGAGAGAGAGAGAGGGGGAGAGAGAGCGAGCAGATAAACGGCTGTGATTTATTGCATCTAATTGCTCACAAGCCGTGTGGAGGCGGCGTGCGGAGACTGGAGCACGTGCTCCAATAACTTTTGGCTTTCACACCTCAGCAGATTTCGCGAGCGCTGCAAATGGGCCAACAAAACGGCGCAGTTTCGCGGACCTCTACCAAAACACCGCAGTTATTGACGACGAACATTTGCGGTTTACAGTGGCCGCCAATCAATTTGCGCCCGGGTCAGGCTGAGCGTGACGGACGCTTCATTAAAACCAATTTCAATTCACGACGTGGCTTTGCGGGTGTGGGTGTGTATGTTTGCCAAACTATCCCGGCAGGTGGCGCTGCCAGCACTTTCGACCAGCTGAACTAAGCAATTTGGTTTACATAAATTAGAAAATAACATCAAATAAACCAAACTATCTATCTGATCAACTCGATGAAGTCAAAAGAAGAGTCAGGCATTTAAATTAAACAAAATTTTATTCAGTTGCATTAATTACATTTCATAAACAATTCCCGATGCAAATATCTGTCATATTAATTGAATAATTACTAAATAAAAGCTGAGATCTTAAATGTCACAAATTATTTCTATTATTCATTTTATACATTGTATTTTTGTATAAAATATATAGTTTTAATGTTTTGCAATAATATAAATAAAAATAACAGAAATAAACAATTAATACAGAAACAATTAATAAAGTAAAATTCACATATTTAATTGATAAATAAATAAGTACATAAATAAAACAAAGAATGATTTACAATAATGAATAAACTATAAAAGCTCAAACTAAAAAAACAAAAATAATAAGTGTTATAAAAGCAATCAAATATATGTATAAATAAAATATATTCAAATAAAAATTATATATATATGAAAACAATTAATAAATCTTGAAATTTAACTCTCTATCTTACCATATAAATCAAAAATAAATTTAAATTATTTATGAAATAAAAAAACAAATAAAATAGATTTTTTATAAAATAAAAAAATATATATTTAAAATTAATAAATACAATAGATTAATCACCCTCGTATTATGAAATCATAAAAAAAAAAAAACATATTTATACAAGAAAAGTTTATGATGAACAAATTTTATAATAATAAATTAAAAATATAAAAAAATATCATCAAATAATAATAATAATTATATATGAGCAAATGTCGTTTAAGCAGTCCTTAAACACGAAAATCGTTTAATAAATAGACAATAAAAAAACATACAATACAGTCAAAGTAATAATTATAAGTAAACAAATATCATTTGAACAGTCGTTGGTCCCTACCCAAGTCGCTTAATAGCGAATAGCTAGAATTGTAACCACCAGCTACAAATTACTTAACTTAATGATCGAGTTATCAAGAGTCTTGAAACTGGAAACTTACAAACTTGCAGAGCGCACAAAATACATGTTTTGGACACTTTAGAAATGGGGATATCTGTATCAGAAGCCTCTGTCATACAATTAAATAATACATGAAACTTCTAATTGAATGCCAAGAGAGAAGAGTGAAAGCAGTGGCCTTTCAGTTGAGGAATACTTTCGGCCAGCAGAGGGAATCTTAAAAAGAACTTAAATTGTATGTAT
This sequence comes from Drosophila mayaguana, assembly GCA_037075325.1. Lineage (NCBI taxonomy): Eukaryota > Metazoa > Arthropoda > Insecta > Diptera > Drosophilidae > Drosophila > Drosophila mayaguana. Next base: position 10,451,015 of record JBAMCG010000068.1, on the reverse strand, counting down.
GTATGCATGCAGCAATCAAAAAAGTGCAGGGCCTCAGTTATGTGGGAGGCGTGGCAGCTGTGGCAGTGCACCAAAAAGCGAAAATGCATTTGGTCGAAGCAGAAAACAAGTGCAAGTTGGCAAGTTGGGCATATAAAATGTGCATATGCATGTGAGGGTCTCTCTTCCACTATCTCTGTCTTTGTATGTGTGCAGGACAAGAAGGACACGACAAAGCCAAAGAGAGCGCAAAGTCAAGTTTTTTGGAGACAGGTGTCAGGGCCTGAGTGGAGTGGAGATGTCCAGCGCGCAAGTTTATGCACAACTTCAACTTTACGTAAACCTGAAAGCAAACGAAACTTTTTGCTCAGCTAGCAGAAAGTTTGCCAAGGAAATTTGTGGTCTATATGCAAAATTTATATGGGAAAAATATTGAAATGACAAACTTGGTTTATTTATAAATAATATTGTGTTTTTTTTTTTTGAGTTGCATATGCTGGCTGATCCACATTTAATTTGTTGTGCAACAAATCTTGTTGCAGCAAACCTTTTGAAGCTGCTGTTGCAGCGCATTTCATTTGCTTTATATGTGTGTGAGTGCGTGAGTGTGTGCGTCTGTCTCTAACGACGTCGTCTACCTGTCGCCCCCCCAGAGCCGGCCTCAGGCGGAAATTTGCCAATTGGCAAACGCCCAGACAACTTGAGTAAATTTCATGTTTTATATTTTATTCTACTTGCTTTGTTTACTTAATAAAGTTGCTGCCGTTCGTGGCACGCCCCCGCAACCAACGCTGAGCAGTTGTGCATGTATGCATGTACACAATTTGAACAGCTGCGCCGCTTTCAGCTGCTGAGAGCTGCGAGCCACTTGAGTGGTGCCTTATTTACTTTCCATTTGCTGCAAGCCAATTAATTTTTATTTATTTTAATGCCACGCCGCCCATAGACGTCAGCGCCCGCTTCCAGTTTACACCACGTTTCCGCGTTTCAGTTGCATTCATTCGGTTCCAGTTTCAGTTGGTGTTTCCGTTCGCTGCTCGCCGTTCGCTGCTCCGTTTGCAGCATCCAAAATTTATGCATTACTTGCAAATTTATTGACCCACTTTTGCAACAAAGATGAAAATGTTAAAATTCAGTTTTTGTATACCCCGTGAGAGTTGGCTGCACATGAGGTAGATTCGTTCAGTTGCCATTTTCAGGTATACAATTCTTTGGCTGATCAAATTCTTTGTCATCCGCAGCCGCGCCCATTTGTTGAACATACAGGGTATTTATTATTTATACCACTTTATCTTACTTTACTTTACTTTCCTGCCTTCAACCGGAATACAAAGTAACCAATTTTTGTTCGCACTTTTGGAGCTTGAATATTTTTCAGCGTGCACAAAGTTGCCTCTTTTACAACAACAGCAACAACAGCAACAAATCACATAGACCAAACTTTCAACCCTTTTCAGCTGGTCAGCTTCATGTCCGCCCTTTGATGTTCAGCCAAATAAAAATGTTTTAATTAGGCCACATTTGGCAGTCGAATCGTTGATGCCGCGTTAATTAGAGCCCGAGCATGCGTTAAAAGTTGATTCCCAACAAAAAGCAGATGCGCTGAAAAATGGCGGGTATGTATGCACCTGACAAGGCCTGATAGGCAGGCGTAGCAGGGGTACTCCCACACTCAAACGCGCGCAAATTTCACTGAATTGAGCAGTGAGACAGGGGAAGAGAGGAAAAGAGAGAGGGAGAGCGTGTGGGCGAGACGAACTGCCAGGAATTAAACAACTTAAGCCCGCTGATTAGCATGGACTGGCAGGGCATATGCGCACCCACTATACGCGCCCAATCGCCTCGAGCCCATGCAAATTGGGTAACATCAACAGGCGAAATTCATTGTGAATGCTAGCCACGCCCCCACGCCCTCACGCCCCCTTTCCATGGCTGCGAACGTTTTGCGTTTTCACTCTCAATTTCGTGTTCGTATTTTCGTAATTTTTTTGTTTTTCTTGTTTTTTTTTTTTTTCAAGTGGCGAAATAAAGAAGCTGCAAAAAAACTCAAACAAGTTGAAAGTTGTCGGCGACGATGCGAAGCCTGTTGGGGGCGTGGCACGCGGAAATTTAATTAAGTTGCCGTTGTTGTTGCCGCTGTTGTTGTAGATTTGATTAAATTGTTTGGATGCCACAGCATCTATTTGTTATTTGTAAGATTTCCGCATAAATTAACTTTCAAGTGTGTGTTTGTGTGTGCCTCTGGGCGTGGCACACTCAATAGCTCGCCAAATCGTCGTCCAAAGCTGCTTGGTTACTTGGTTTCTGGCTAATGAAGTACAGTGTGCATATAAATCACTTAATTACAATTAAATCTAGAATTAATTCATTTAAATGACACGTCGAATTTTTCCTCTAAAATTTCGTGCAGGGGAAAAGAAACGGGACTCTTGTATGTCTAAAAGGTCTTAGGGGATTTTTTCTTTGAATTAACAGTTCATATAGCAACCGACGTGAAAAGCCCATTAAGCAAGTTTGGCTTCATTTTGGCTTTTGGGCTGGGGAGAAACTTCAGCCCTTTTCAGCCTTTTACACTCATTAGCTGCTCGAATTGAAAGTAACCGTTAACAACTCCGCTTTTCCCACTGCCGGGAAAATGTAAATGAAACTCTGTGAAAATGAATTAATTGGCATTAGTTAATTTAATTATGCGTGCAAGAGGATCAAATGCACTGTATTTACTTCATTTCGTACCTAAGGAAGAGGAATAGGTCTTAAGGAGTTAACTCCTGCTCAAGCTGTTCAAGCGAACAATAGATTACTTATGCAGGGAAGTCAGAGTTATCAAAGAGTTGGGCAAATATTAACAATTATATATATATTTTTATTGAAATACAAATATTACACTAGTTTTTATTAAAGAATAATGCTAGTACTGAGCTGTTTCAGCAACTCAGACTTCAATAATTCAATTGAATTAATAATTAACTACGGTGCAATTCGAGTTATTAATTATATAATAAGTTGAGTATATTTGGAGAGAATGAGCAAGCGAGGGCTGCTAAATATAACGTAGATTATAGAGCACGGCAGCTCAAAACTAAATACATAAACAGAAAGAGAGAGAGAGAGAGAAGAGAGGGGTCTTTGCTGCTGCGCCGAATACTCTAAGTGAGATCATATTCTAATAAAAAGTTGTGTTAATTAGCGCCTGAATCTCATAAAATCATTCTTCTATGTAATAACGTTCATCCATAGATTGTATCAGCAATTCTAGGGACTATACTGCTGCTGTTGCTATATGACATTAACACTTTAAAATGTGTTGCCTACTTATATGGGCAGCGGAGGCAAGCAAAAAAAAACCTGCTTACAGTTTCATGAAATTTGTTATGCTAGATCGTGTTAGCTCTACTAAAGTATTTACGTAAATATTTGGCTATAAATTATTTATTTAAATATTTATTATATTTTAATTAAATAAATAGTCATTAAGTAAAGTGAAATTCAAATTTTTCTTGTCACAATGAAACCAAAAAAAAAAAAAAAATAAATAAATAATAATAAAGTTTTAAGGCAACAGAATACTTCAGAAAAAACTAAAAGAAAATAAATTAATAAAAAATAAATAAAAAAACTTAAAGCAACAGAAAACTTAAAGCAGCAGAAAAAATTAAAAAAAAAAAAAAATATATATATATATATATATATATATATATATATATATATATATAAAAATTTAAATTAAAAAAACTTAAAGCAGTAGAAAACTTAAGAAAAACATTTTTTTAAATATAAAAAATATATAAATAAAAATAATAATAAAAATAAAATAAATAATAATAAAATAAATATTAAAATAATAAATTAATTAAAATATTGCCTGTAAATTAGATCTATCAAAGATCAGCACATACAAAAGTTTATAGCTAATATTATGTAAGCCGCTTAAGAGCCACTCAAAAAATTATTTGTATCACACGAGCAACTCGTAAAGAAAATATTTTAAGCAACATCTTAAGCACGTTGCAAGGCAATGAAGGCAGCTTAAGGCCTTTAAATTTCGCAGCTCATGAGTGCTGGTAAATTTTGCGCATATTGCTGGCAACTATCTGGCAACGCCCTGGCAGCGTGGCCACCTGCATTGCCGGCATAAAACTGCGCTAAAATGCGCACAATTCATCAAATGATTTTATGTTAACTGCAGCCGACGGGTGCCACGAGTGCGAAGGGTGAGAGGGGTGCGATGGGTGCGATGGGTGCGATGGGTGCGATGGGTGCGCTGGCAACGTCAGCATCCTCTGTGCCTCATGTATATGCAACAAACAGTTGCAGCTCATAATTTTTTGCTTGCCTTTTTTTTCTTTTTTGCATATCCTTTTTTTAGAGCCAGTTGAAGACTTGGCTAAATGGGTCACACGGCTGAGCGCATTTTCGGGCGCGTCAAAGACGCCGATGTGTAAACAGCAGCTGGCTAAAAGGCAAAGGAGTTCAGCTCTGCATACATAGCCCGCACTTGCTCTCCCCCTCCCTCTCGCTCTTGCACGCTCTCTGCTGCTCTTTCTCTGCCGCTGCAGAGCCTTTTGCTGCTGGCAGTGTAATGCGTTGTCTACTTACTCGACAGGCAATAGGCAAAATGTGTCACTGCGCCAATTCCTAAGCAGAGCCCCCAACCCCCAACATCTCCTGCTGCCTGTGGGGCTTTCTTTTTGTTGTTTGCCTATGAAATATGCTAATGATCAACTTGAGACACGTTCAAATTATTGTCAAGCAGCTGCGCTGCGTCCAACAAGTTAAACATTTAAGGCGAGCCTTAAGACTGCAATTTCTGCAGCACGAAACTTTTTCATGACTTTGGGCCAACTTTTCGCTGGCTGAGCGAATGACGATGAGCCGTGGGTGGGTGGTGGGTGGAGGTTGGTGGGAGGGGGCGGTGCTGCTATGATAACTTGAACGCGCACAGAGCAGTGTTTTAATTTCTCTGCTCTTTATAGATGCCCAAACGCAGCAGCAGCAGCAGCAGGAGCAGTGACGCCTGCTAATTAAGTCAGTTCAGTTAGCTACTATTTTATTGCAAGCTTCACATTTTTGCCTTTCTACATTGTTTTTTGCAATTTAATATTTTTTTTTGTTTCTTTTTTTTTTGTATTTTTCTTTGTCATTGCCGCTGGCAAGAGAATCTTACAAATTGTCTCGGCGCGCCTCGCAAATTAATTTTTATAAATTTAATTAGCGTTTCGTATTATCAACAGAGCTGGCGGCAACGAGCTGGATGACAATGGGCGGAAGCGGGGACGGGGCGAGGGCAGGTCGAATACATTGTGTAGAGTGTGAGAGCAAGAGGGAATTATGTACTTTAATTGAAGGAGACTTTGGCATGTTTTGTTGGAAAAACTATAATAAAAGCGAATCTGACTGGAATTGAAATTATTTAATAAATTGTTAATAATATATTTATAAGTTTCCATATCAAATATGAGAATTATCTATCCATAAAATTCTACAAGGTTTGAATTTTGATTAGATTTGTAAGCTCTATAGATCGTGGCTAAGAATAGATGAAAGCAGAACTCCTACTTGGAGAGATAAAGAGCTAGAAAGAGATAGACTGAGATATGTGGTTAAAATAAATTTAATTTGATTGAAATTGAACTATTTCTGCAATGCAGCCCAGAGAGCTGCGCACATTCATTCAATTAGCAGCTCAGCCAATCACTAAAAACCAACTTCACATTGTCACATATCGCGCAGACTAATTAAAGAGAGTAAATGAAATTTGGAGTCGGCGAGAGTAGCTTAGAGAGTAGTTTGACGCTGAGCATTGCTTGGATTAATTATACACAGATGTGGGATTGATAAAATCTCTTCAGACAACCCCCTTGCCCCCCTCTCCCGCTCTCCCCTCTATGTAAGTTGTCAGCGTACATTTGTCGCTTTCATTCGTGAGTTACTTCTGCGACATGACAATAAGCTTAGTGCGATTCGTGTGCTGCTGCTTCCTCTAAGCTCTCTCTCTCTCTATCTCTGTATCTCTATTGCACCCGCTCTTTCCCTGCAGCACCCTATAATGCAGCGCCTCCTGCTCCTCCACTCACTTTAATTGCAATGCTGTTGCACATTTCTACGTGTGCGTTGCTTGCATTTTTTTCTCTCTCTCTCTCTTTGCGCTGTTGTTTTGTTTTGCCATCAGCTAACTAAGGCGCGACAACTGAATGGACCTTAACAACTCCTCCCACACATGCACAGCAAACCGACAGAACACACACACACACGCATACAGCTGGCAAGCGCTGGATGTGATTGTAGCGCATGCAAGGACGAATGCACAGGCTCCCGCATTAGTTCACGCACGGTTCAGTGCACCAAACTTAATCCTTGCTCTGTGGCGCCTCCACTTGCCACGCCCCACTCCGAGTACGTGATGGTGTGTGTGCGTGCGTGTGTGTGTGTGCGTGCTTTGGTGGATCGTTAGTTTATAATTTTAAACTTGGATTAAGCCAGCCAAGCAGCGACGTGCACACAAGTGGTGGCAGGTGGCGCCGCGGAGAGGCGGGGCGTGGCGAAGGACGCGTAAAGAATGTGCTCGCAAAATCAGGTCAAATGTATGTGTCACTTTTACAGCTTATTATAGCGAGCGCAGGATAACCGAGCGAGCCCTCTGCCACTCTGACCCCCTGGCTCACGACTCTTGAGCCCCGATTCCGATCCCCGACCCCCACTCATTCCGAGCTCTTCTGCTGCCGCATCGCGTTTTAGTTTATCCTTTATGCTACTGCAGCCTTTATGGGCAACATTATCGCATAATGTAATCATTGGCCCAATGATGGCATGTCCTCAAGACAAATTCTTTGTCAAAGTATCTCTGCCTGGCATGCCGCAGCACGTTTCGCTCTCCCGTCCATCCCGTCCCATCGCCCATAAAAAGAATCCAATAAAATAATAAAAGTTTCGTTTAGTTAAAGGCAATAAACTGACAACACCTCGCATCATTTTCCTTATCCCATAAGCGAGCAGAGGACAATGGATATTTGTGCTGCGGGCATGTGCCATTAGTGAGCGCTCCCCCAATCTCCTACAGTAAAAACTGCTGTCCGATAACAACTTGAATGGACCCTATTCAAGTGGGCAGCAGCTCACAAAATGTACAAATTCTCAATCAATGCAATTTGCTTTGACACAAGTTCGTGCCTGACGAGGCTCACAAAGAGCTTCAGAGTTTGCATGAGACTGCCTGGACCTCGTTTCGATGGAAATTATTTGTGCTTTGTGTAGCACAGTGTTATGCTTTTGTATTAATTATTTATTAAAAAGAGGATATGAAAGACGTTAAAGAACTTGCAATTCAATTTGCATAAATAAGATATTTATATATTTAAAAATCATAATTTTAATTAATACATTTACAAATTTTAAGTTATATATTTATAAAATGTTTTTATATTAGTTTTAAATAGTAAATTTTCATTTTATTTAAAATTATTCTAAAATGCTTTAACTATATGCTTATATAATATTTTTATATTTCCTTTAAATAATATACTTTTATTTTATTAAAATTATTTTAAAATACTATTTTTGAAATATATTTAAATTAATATTTCAAAATATTATTTTAACAAAACATTTTTAAATAATATTTTCAGTAATATTTTTTCTTTATCTTATGATTATAAGTTAAACAAATATATATTTTTAAATACTAATTTAGATTATTATTTTGAAATGATTTATTCTATAAGCTTATATTCTAATATCTCAATCTTAAATTCTTAATATTTAATCCTAAAATTAATTTTATTTTTTTTTTTTTAATAACTTTAAATGATCTCTAAGGCTACTCAGGCGCATTCTTTGATCTTTTAACCATTTTGAAGCTGCCACAAATACACAAATAATTCAATATTTCAATACGCATGTTTAGAATAATATAAGAATAAATTTCTGTATTTTTTATCTGATGAGTCTCATTGGCGAGTCCAATTTTAAATATTATATTTTAAATTAACAAATCCTGTCAACAGATAATTCGTTTATAAAAATCTAATATAAATAATATTATACGCATAAAACAAAAAGCTGCAAAACTACTCAAAAGAACAAGCATAACAATATAATTGTATTATTAAAAGTTCATGTCGTTCATGACTTTTGTCATGGGAAATAGTTCAGAAGGTCTGTGCCATCAGATAGGCCTCGAAACATTTGACAAGTTTTTCATTTATGTTTACTTGGCACAAAAACAGATTTCGCTAAGTTATTACAAAGTTTTTGCGGCACAGGCAAATGCTGCCTAATAAGGTTGTTCGTCACACAGGAAAGTTCATTATGGGAAAGTTCATTGTAGACAAGTTTGACTGTGCCAAAGTTTTTGGTGTTCAGCATCTTATTGCGTACGCATTGGATTTGCCGCAAGCAGCAGCAGCAGCAGCTGCAGCAGCTGCAGCAGCAGCAGCAGGAGCAGGAGCAGCATCAGGAGCAGCAGCCGCAGCTGCCACAAAAAGTTGCATGCGAACGCGAACGCTCGAAACTAATGAGTTTTCCGCAAAGGATTTGCACGGACTTTAACTTTAAGTGATTTGCGGCCTGTTCCAAGTTGCCAGTTGCCAGTTGCCAGTTGCCAGTTGCCAGTTGCAAGTTGCAAGTTGCCAGGTTGGATGACCACTTGTTCTGATCTTTATCTGCTGCACGATTTGTCGTTGAATGCATTTTTATGAGCTGCTTTTCGATTCAATGCAGGCGCGCCCCTCCTGCTATTTGTTTGCCGCTCGCTGCGGCTCTGGCAACAAATTTGCATATTTATTGCACAGTTTTGTAGAGCGAAAATAAATCTATGAAAAAGTAAACTGTAAAGGGCCATAAAAAGCAAGGAAGGCAGGAGCACAGTCGCTGCTGTGCCAAAATGAGAGTTGTTGTTGCTTATCTAACATACTGATCTCAGTTTGGTGAGGAGTTTTTTGCCTTTTAAAAAATTATGTGTTTACACTGAGTCAGCAATTTGATGTATGGCTGAGATACTCGCAATGGAGATAACAGCGAATTTATTGTTTTGCTTAAGATACAAACAAACACACACACCAGTCTCTCTCTCTCTCTCTCTCTCTCTCTCTCTCTCTCTCTCTCTCTCTCTCTCTCTCTCTCTCTCTCAGCATTGACAGCATAACAAAATCAAATTCCTTTGTGTCTACAACTTTGTAATGCGCCAACTGCCAAACAACAACACCAATTTGTCAGCCTACAGCCTGTGTGTGTGTGTGTGTGTGTGTGCTTGTGTATCTCTGCCTCATTCAGTTTCCAGTCGACGATAATTGATTTACTTTCTGCTCATTGTCGTCAATCAATTGCGATTGCCATTGCCAACGCTCATACGCCACGTGCACAAAACAGCGACAGAGCAGCGACTTCGTCAACCTAACGAGCAGTTCGCATGCTGGGAAACGCCATTCGCTCAACGCTCGAGTGCTGATAACACTTGATGGGCGGCGCTGGCGATGCTCTGCGGGGCGTGCCAGGCGCACATTGATTGATGTCACTTTGTCAGTGGCCATGCCCATGACAGCCACTGTGCCCCATCAGGGGGCAATCAACTTTGCTCCCTGGCGCTAAAGGATTACGTTCCGCCCGCTTGCCATCTACTCTGATAGCGAGTGTAGCCGAAATATTTGAGATACACTTTTCGTGAGTTGTGGTACAGTTATATCAGGCATGATTTATGTTTAATCTATGGCTGATATCTTATGCAAGCTGGGTAAATACGCAAATCAAAGTAAAAGAAGACAGAGTATGTACTAAATATAGAACAGGCTTGCGTTTCTTGGCATATTATGCATATTTATCTATGAATGGCTGAAGATCTAGCAATAAATAGCTTTATTAATATTTTAAATTAAATGTTGCCCGAATAAATATCGAAAAGGGCTGCCACTTCCCTTGAATTTCAGTTAAATGGAAATGCAAAGCAAACAAAGTAAGCAAACTCTTATACACAGCAGAACGAAAACAGATCCAGTAAGATCAGTGGCCATGTAACTAGGCAACAATTTAGTTGTATGTATTATGTATATACATATATACATACAACGAGTTTCGATGGCGGACAAGTTTTACGCATTAAAAGCCTCTTTAGTCTCTATACGATACTGACTTCTTTGTCTCTATATTTGCTTGTGCCTACCACCGAACAGCACTCGGCGACAGTTTACAGAAGCTGTCGCCCCGCTACAACGGTACTTTTCTATGCTGTAAAACATAATCGACCAATTACAATGCACCAAATGGATGATGCAATATTCTTGTGAGCTGCACACTAAATACCCTTAACGACTTCACTATGTAAGCTGCGCTCGTGTGAGATCAAAGCATTCACCATACCCTGTCACTCGCCTGCTCTCTTCTAGGGCAACGAAGCACAGGCTCACACACGCACAAGTAAGAAGGCATGCAGAAAGAGAAATCGGCAAGCAGGTAGAAAGCACAATTACAGTGCGCGCCAACATAATAAAACTACTTACGCTCCGACAAGTATAACATTTATATCAATAATTCAAATAGTACATAATAATATTAAAGTCTTGACAAAATAACTTTTTCACATGCAGACAGTCTTAACTATGAAATTATCTGCGATTTTGTCTACGCCTACGCTTTATATTTTTGTAGAAGCAATCGTACAAAGCCCAAGACTATTTATAGATTTATATTGATAATTGAGCATTTCTTATATAGAAACTATGTATGGCTTTGTTATTATATATATGTATATATTTTATACTTGTATCTATGAGGGTCGTTGTGTCTCGGCTGGTTGGCACGCAGCCAGCTCTCTGCAGCTTTCGTTCTCGAAGCGTAAATTCATGTGTGCGAAACACAATTGCGCCATTTAGATGAGATTGAGCGTGGCATTCCATTTGTATGTGTGCGTGTGTGTGTGTGTGTGTATGCGTTGTGTGCGATGGCAAAAGTTTGGCACGTGACTAAAGCCTCGCACTACTGCATGCCTGAGTGGGCAGAGCTCGAGAGCGGAGTGGAAGACTGCGGCGCTAAGTCGCGATGCTGGCCGCAAAATGGCGAACAGAAATAATGACGCTTATATTTATGAAATTTATGCGTGACACCCACTTGAATACGACTTCGCATGTCACTTAGTGTGTGTGCGTATGCGTGTGTGTGCGTGTGTTGGCTGTGCTTATCAGCAGGCCGCCAAAAGTGCCTACCGAGCTGCAGGCTGCTGCTGCTGCTGCTGCTGCTGTTGCTCCTCCTCCTGCTGGTCGAGCAAAGGCCAAGCTGCGTTTCGCTCATTTTTAATCTTAATAAGAGAAAAGTTTTTCGCCAAAAATGGCAGTCGGGGCGTTTTTATTACGCCAGCCTAAGCCAAATGGGAGCATGTTAAGGCCATGACATTAGGGGGCCGACTAAACTAGTGCGTGTGTCTCATGTATGACAAAATGCCATCTCATATAAATTGTAGTGGGAGCTGTCGACGTTTCCCTGCGAAAAACTTTTGCCCTTTTCGCACTTCAGTTTGCTGGGGCTCCTCGCCGAAATAAAATAAAATCAAAGTATCATAAACACTTGAAGGCAACAGACAGAGGTTTAGGCTCGACTGAGCTCATGTCTGGGCGTGCGCCAGTCGAGATATATATTTTGATGCCCAATGGCGCAGTCATTAGATAAAGTTATTCTCTCCCCCACCGCTCACTGCCTCTGTCCCTCTCCTCTTCACTTTCGATACATTTTCTTTTTTATTTCTTTTTCCGCTGTGCCCAAAAAGAGATTGCAATAATTTATTTGATTTTTGCTTTAGGTGTGTCAGTTGTAGCGGGGCTTCAGCTTCCTTCAGACGTCGGCGCTGAATCAACAAACAGCCAAACAAAGCCAATAATAATGGCTGGAAAATTGATGCTTTTTGACCATTTCTGTTGAATTTCGCTATTGAGCTCTTCTGACGACCCTTCAAAAGTATCCATGCAATGCCTTGAGGTTGTCTGCTTTATTGCATGTCTAGACCTGCGGGGAATATTTCAAAATTTATGGCGATATGTACACAAGCTTGTTGTGATAGCAGACAACTTGAACTTTGATGAGTTTTCAAGTATCAAATATGTGACTAATACTTGATTAAAAACTTGTGGAGTAGGCTAACTATATAGGCACATTAAAGAGGTTTCTTTTTAAATTATATTTTGTAGAAGAAATATTTCAAATTCGTGGGCAGCATGATGAGAAACTTCTCAATCAGTTCTCAATCCCAATTACTCTACTTAATCTAAACTGAAATTTAACTTATTTTTAAAGTCAATGAAATATATCAATTCTATATAGCTGGGAATGAAAGAGTACAAAGATAGTAGAGTTCTTTCAGTTTAGTAGGCTTTCAAAACCGTAGTCTGAGTCTGAGTCCTCCACTTCTAGAACGCAGGAACTGCCTAATGCCTAGGCAACTCATTAACTGTTTAGCCAATAATCTAGTATCTTGAGATAGTTTGAAATTCCTTAATTATGTATCCAATGATGACCTCTAAGTGATATACTATCACGTGCTAGAATATACTTCTATATAGAATATACACAGCAAATAATTTATATGCTTTTAAGTAGATATTGGTAGCTCATTTATATGCTTAGCAGGGACTGCAGCATGAGCCCCCAATATAGCAGACTCTAACATCTCAGCGCTTACAGCTTAGAGCTTAGGGCTTTGAGCTCTTACGATATGAAGAGCTACTGAGCATACTCCCAAAGCAAATAATTGATGACTTTCACATTCTTCAATTGGGGAATTATTTTCAGCAACTGCAGAGTCTGTAAAATGTGTTAATTATTTCTAAATAAATTGCTAAAATATAGCAATAAATAGAAATAAAATAGAACTATAGATGATCCTTGTTCAGTGCATCTAAAACCTACTAAATTTGATGTCAATTGAAAATATCAATACTCATTCATTAATGCTCTATTATCGTGGCCTGTTAAATATGCCCTAGGGCAGATAGCCCACCATATTTGGGATATACTAAACTGCGAAGAAAAACCTCTACTCAGTTAGGGTTATAACAGAGAAACCTTGGTTTAAACAATTTTCGTTGTTGTTTCCAAAAACCTTTAAGATATTTCTGTTGAGGTCGCTCTGCATTAGCTGTGCTCTGTCTTCGTTCCTTTAATTCTCTCCCAGACCACATTAGTCGTTCCTGAAATATTCTTCAATTTTGGTTTGTCTTCTTCTTTGCCATCTTTCCATTCGCATTTTTTATTAAGCTCCGACTAGACTTTGGTGTGTGGGCAGCAGCTGATGGACATTTTGCTTTGCAGCTATAATTCTTTTTCTTGTCTGCTTATAAAATATGTATTTGCTTGGCGTTGTGGAAAATGTTGTTCGTTTTGCTCTCTCCCATTGTTTTTTTATTTTTTTATTATTTTGTTTTCTAATCAACTTAGCTATATTGAAGTATTTATGCAGGCGAGTCCTTGGGGCATTTGTTTTGTTTTGCTGTTATTTGTGCTTTTAAATGTTGGAAAATTAATATTTTTAGTTGCGTGAAATGCAGTGAAATTGTTGTCGCGTTTCTCCGGTTTGTGCTTATTTGTTTTAATGCCTGGTAGCTGCCATTCAAAATGCATTTTTAAATTCAACAAACTGCACGAAGAGCGGCAACAAAATACAAAATATGGCGACTTTTATTGAGCTCTGGAATAACTAAAAAAAAAAAACGACAGAATCAAGGCAAATCGAATCAATTTCGAGGCATATTGAACACGATTCACACACACACACACACACACACACACACACACACACACACACACACACACACACACATACATAGAGAGAGAGAGCCAAATGAAAAGAGGCGTGGCTAAGCGAAGGAAAAAACAGTAAACGCTGAAAATCAAATAAATCAAATGCTCGTAAATAAATCATTTGAATTTATTTTCATATGGCCTAGCAAAATAAAAGCACGATAAATACCCCAAATGGCAAGCAGCAGCAGCAACAACAGCAACAACCACAACTACAACAACAGCAAGAGCAATAGGCGACAGCAACAAGGACATGTCGACTCGACACGTTGCATAAGGACCTTTAGCAAATAGAACAAAAATCCAAATCGAAAGCAGGACACGCGCAACAGACACTGAGTGACAACAACCTCTCTCCCTCCCTCTCTCTCTCTCACTCTCTGTGTGTGTAACAACATTCCTCTGTGTGTCTGTGTCTGTGCGTGTGTGTGTTGAACACTTGTGGTTAGTTATTCGGTTCCCTGCCTGATCTTTTCTGAAGTGTTTGACGAATGGCTACAATTTCGCTGCCTCCTGCCGGTCTGTTTTATTTTGTCAAAGCATTCCATTATATTATTTTACGTTAACGTTCCTTTCTTTTTCATTTCTTCTGTATTTTATAGTAACCAAGAAGGGGAGGGGGGCGTGGCAACTTCAATTGGTATTCAGTGCCCGAACCCAGCGTAAGTAATGCGATTTTATCAGAGTTGATATGGCAACTGCTAGTTAAAACTTTGACTTCCGCATCATGCTATTTATTTCATTAAGGAAACATATGGTTCGAATCTCTTTGATGGCCACAACATGTTCGACTTATGTTGCTTTGTAGTAAATATTAAATTCATAGCAATTTACGATTTAATACTGAATTACAAAAATACTGTGATTACAAAAAATTCAAAGCTTAGTGCGTAAAAAAATATAAAAATATAATCACTATTATTCAAATTATGAAAATGTAGTTCCAATTATGATTATTATAATTGACAACATATTAAAAAAATATTTTCTGTAATTATTCATGGCTTAATGCATCGCATTCTGAATACCAAAGTGAAAGCAGCTGACGCTTTTTACATGATAATGCAGCTTCTGATCGATCCACTCTGGTGACTGATTTGATTGCATTTGAAGCATCAATCACTCAACGTGCTCGCCCGATATGGCGCCCCGTGGCTTCCATCTATACGGCAAATTGCATTTGGTCGTGAAAGGAAAACGTTTTGCGTCCGCTGAGGCCAACCAAAAAGCTTGTATCGACAGCCTGAAGCACAATCCGGTCAGTGACCTGAAACACTCCTTCGAAAGGCTTTTACATCGCACCGGAGAGCAACCATTTTGAATAAATAAACTTGAATTTATTTGTAGAAGTTTGTTGTTTTATTTTACCTCAGTCTCGTTTTTAAAGTCTCTTTTGTGGGTTAGCTCTAACTTTACCGGCAACAGCGACCAAACTTAAAATAAGTTTATCAGGAATAAATCTCTTTACAAATTTTCTTCATTCACTTTTTATGCCATTTGTTTTATGCAACTGCTTGAGCATAAATATTTCTTAGCAAAATTTTACTTCGAGAAACCAAAAAAAGAAAATTCTTTTTAACTACACAAACAAAATTTGCATTTGCTTCTTTCGACAAATCTTTTAAGCTGTTGCGTTTTGTTGCTGCTGCTGTTGTTTATGTGAAGAGCTGAGATAGACTTCTCAACAACAGCTGCTGTCTACCTGTGTTCGCAGCCTGCGGCAAAAATTAATGCAAAACGACATAAGCTGAGCAGCAGCAGCAGCAGCAGCAGCAGCAGCAGCAGCAGCAGCAGCAGTAGTAGCGGCAGAAACAGTAGCAGTAGTAGCAGCAGCAACAGTAGCAGCAACAGCAGCAGCAGCAGCAGCAGCAGCAGCAACAGCAGCAGCAGCAGCAGCAGCAGTAGTAGCGGCAGAAACAGTAGCAGTAACAGCAGCAACAGCAGTAGCAGCAGCAACAGCAGCAGCAGCAGCAGCAGCAGCAGCAGCAGCAGCAGTAGAAGTAGTAGCGGCAGAAACAGTAGCAGTAGTAGCAGCAGCAACAGCAGCAGCAGCAGCAACAGCAGCAGCAACAGCAGCAGCAACAGCAGCAGCAGCAGCAGCATTGTTTGTTAACTGCTCTTAAACTCGAATTAGCCGGCGGCTTGAGAAGTTTGCTGCCTAGTATTTCGGCAAAATAATTAAATTGAATTTTCTGCAAGCTTGCGCGCAGTCGTAGCGGGGGGCGATTGATTAGTTTGTTGTTTAGCCAAAGTTGGCGGACAATTTGCAAGTTGGCTGCTGCTGCCTGCGGCACGTGCTGCACGGTAGCCACGTCAGCGATGTCATGGCGCTTATTGAATTGCTCAACGCACTTAATGCAATTTCCAGCTAAGCCTTAACTTCGTTCTGCAAACGTGCCGCGCTGCAGCCACTTACACGCCTCTTATAACTAATTGCTTTTGCGGCAAAAATAACTTTGTTTTAGCTCAAACACGATGAGCATATGTTCAAGCACCTTTCAGCAAACATTTTTGCTGAACTCTTTGGTATATTCAAAGCCAACGCATCTCTTGTTGCTGCTGCTGTTGCTGCTGTTGCTGCTGTTGCTGCTGCCATTGGTATCTGGGTCACTCCTCTGAGCTGTTAACGCATTTGAATTGCACGTCAACCGTACGAAAAACAAAGCCAGAACTTTTGTCATTTGCTCAACAACGACAACAGCAACGACAACAAAGCAAACAAACAAACAGGAAAGCAAAGAACTCTGGCAACGAGTGCTCGTTGGACCTGACTCGCTCTTTGTACAACTTTGTCGTTTAAAGCCGCTTACAGATTGCTTACGCATAAAATCTGGTATTTGTTTAGTATTTTCTTTTCAAAGTTTTCTCACAAGGCTGTGTGAAGTAATTTTGTTTTTCCTTGCCATCTGATAAACTAGTATTTGGTGTGCTTTAAAATCTTGTAATTCTTGTTGACTGAGATTAAAGAGAGGACACATAATGAGGCAATCAATAAAGTTGTGAAATTTCTTTGAAATTGGTCTTTTATGCTTGGGAATTTTCTACCAGCTTAGATAGTTTTCACACCAGGGAAATTCGCCTTTAAATTTCATATGGGCTATAACTTTGTTTACAGCCTTTTACACTTTTTACTCATTCGTTGTCATCTAGATATTTTCATTCTCCTTTTTCTGCAGGCATTTTCTAAACATACTTAAATATTTATATATCCACTTATTCCTTTAAATATCGTATATTAATATTGTTTTTTTTTTTAGCATTTTATCTCTGTTTTATATTGTGCCCGTTTGTACTAATAAATATCTATTAAATATTCTACAGTTATCTTCTGCTAAACTTAACTATGTATGCTCTATGTATGCTCTTAAGAGAACAACAAATCTCATTTTGTCTAGAAGAAAATAAAGTATTCTTGGTGTAAAATATATGAGAGGATATTTGGATATTCATATATGTCATATCTTTATTATACATATAGTTATATTTATTTACTTATTAATTAATTATTATTTTTTTATGGATTTCATTTTTTATTTATATATTTATTTATTTTTTATATAAATATTTCCATTTTTTATTTATTTAATAATTTTTATTTATTTATTTTATTTAATTTTTTTACTTGGATACTTGGATTTTCATATATGTATATCATATCTTAATATATATATATATATATATATATATATATATATATATATATTGTATATATGTATATATATATGTATATATATATATATATGTATATATATATAAATATAAATATAATTTTGATATTTCTTTTTTGGTTTATTTTAAATATATTTTTTTTTTTATTTTAATATTTATTTATTTTATTTTATTGAATTTTTAATCTGTTTTTTTTTTTATTTATTTATTTTAATATTGATTTATTTTATTTGATTGCATTTTTAATTTGTTTGTTTTTTTTTTTTTATTATTTTTTTTTATTTATTTATTTTATTTTATTGAATTTTTAATCTGTTTTTTTTTTTTTTTTATTTATTTATTTCATTTTAATTATTTACCTTTTTATTTATTTATTTTTTGTAATCTTTTAAGACGTCTGCCGGAGCCCATCTGAATACTCATTTAAATGTAAGAAATCTCCGTTACCTTCGAGTCATATTATGGCTTAAGTCCTTTCGTCTTTATACGCGTTTCTTTCACTTGTTCTGAGTTGTTTCATTTTATTATTATTATAATTTATACAACTACAATAAACCTTTAGTCCATTTGTGCTGCTTTTACGCTGACCTTCATTGCCATAAACGTAAATTGCGCTTTTGGCCCTAGAACCAGCCACAACCACTTATACACACACACACACACACACACACACACACACACACACACACACACACACACACACACACACACACACGCACACAATGTAAGCCACACAAGTTGGGCGAGCAAAGCCAAAAAGAATGTTCTGCTCGTGATTTAAAGTAAACTGAAATTTACTTTCTCTCTAGCTCAGGCCTTGGCCAATGCATCGCCTTTCAGTGCTGCCGCTGGGCCAAAGTTGTAATTAATATTTCGCTGTAGGGAATCAGTGAAGTTGAATAATATTCCACTTCCATTCGAAATATTGCATTTGCTCTTTTCAGCGAGCGACAGGCACTCGACTAATTTACTTGGCGTATTTCCTTTCGCTTCTTTTCTTTTCAGGCTCTCTGTGTTTTTTCTTTTCTTTTCTTTATTTCGGTTAGCGGGATCAGCTAGCAAGTTTCTGTCCATTAAACTTCCGCCATATTTTGTGATTTTCCACTTTATTTTTTTGGGACGTTGACGTTGCGGTTTGCTGGCTGGCCGGAAAGTTTATGCTTTTGTATTTCCGGCCAAACAACTAGCGCAAGGGCTCGCTTAACTTGTTCAGCCAGAGCAAGAGCAGGACCTACTGCAGCCTCCTGCACTCCTGCGAAGGCGTGGGCGGAAGCGTGCAATTTCAAAATTTGTGCAGCATCGGAGGTGCCGGCTGGCGAGCGAGTCTTTTATGCTCGGCTTCCATTCACGGAGCTGTGCTTAAAAAATGAACAAGTCCAACTTTCTGGCAACGAAGACAGGGCTTCAAATTCTTTAAGCTGACCCCGATGGGCAGCAGCTGGGGCAACAGCAGCCGAGCAGACATCAATTTGCATAAGCTCGAAACGGGAGCGCAGCTGTGCTTAAGCCAGCTAAAAATTGACGCTAACTCTGTTGACCTCAATTGCAGTGCGTCTCATTTTCCTCTTCTTTTTTCTTTTTGTATTTTTCGTAATTTTCTCGTCTTTTATAATCATTGCGCGTCGCTTGGCTGTCATATTGCCAATTGATTTGACCAAAATGCTTGCTTTTTTCGCACAATTACGTTTACCATTTGGCTATGCATAATTTATGAAGCTCCGGCCGGCTCCGGCCGGCTCCGGCCGGCTCCTGCTCTGGCCAGCTGACGCTCAACGGGGCCACAGCAAAACCACCAATAACGGACGCCATTTGTATGCAGCACCACTCAGCGCTGTAGCTGAAAAGCAATTGAGTTACTAATTACTTTGCGTTAGCTTTAATCGCCTGGCCTCCGCCCCATGGAGCTGAGCTTAGCCATGCTAAGCCAGCGCTTTCGCGCGTTCTCTCTCTCTCTACTCTCTCTCTTTGTATCCCTCCCTCTCTCTCTCACCTTCTGCGTGTGTTGGCTGTCCATTAAAAGTGCCTCAAAAGCGAGCCAAATAGCTGAGCACGCTTTTGGCATTGGCATAAACAATTAAATATTTACAGACAGCAGCAGCAGCAGCAGCTGTTGCCAACCTCTCTCTCTCTCTCTCTCCTCTCTATCTCCCTCTCTCTGTTGCTCTCTCTTTGTATCCCTTTCCATCGCCTGCAGATAAAGGTCAAGGCTTTGAGGCAAAGGATAGACCCTGTAGCGCTTTCCTTAGTACTTGTTCGCTCTTAGCCCTGGGGCCCATTTGCTTAAGCCTTAGCTGCGTTAATTGGCGCCTTTTGTTTGGCCCCAAGTTCGCTAATGGCCATAAACTGTTGTTACAGCCAACCCGAGCATGCGACTGTATATGTGTATGTGTGTGTGTGTGTGTGCGTGTGTCTGTGTGTGTGCTTGAAGTGCGATTGAGAATTTGTGAGCAACACGGCTTCGAGGCGTCCCTCCAACTGGCACGAGTAATTGCAAACTCTGGCAATGCAAACACCTTGCCGCAGGCCCTACGAAATTCTTCTCTAACCGAGCCTTGACAACTATTCGGAGTGTTCAGACCTAATGTAACACATTTATCCACACACACATTTACATAATCTCCGTTTATCTGAGGATAAAACAGTTTGCAAATGTTTCAAAAAATTTCTTTTGTTGTCTACTGAGAATGCAGTTATTTAGATAAGCTAACGAAAATTAAAATATATTTATTTCTATATATTTCTCTCAATACTCTCTATTTAATATTTGTCCTAATATTTTTTACTCTTTTTTTACTAAGAGCTATTTCACTTGCCTTCACAGTCTCCTGTTGTCAAGATCTCTCGCTGAGGGAAAAACATTTTTGCAAATAATATACGCATTGGACATATACAAATTTCTAGTTCAGCAAATATTTTGAATGTTTCTTTAACTAGCTCTCTTAATATTTCTTCAGCTCAGTATTTTATTAATATTTGTATTTGGTCCCAATTATGTACTCTTCCTCTTTTTCTAATCAACTCTGCTTAATAAATTGCATGCTGCTATATGCTTATTTTTCTTCCTCTTTTTATCTTTGTCTCTCACTCTCACTCTCTCTCTCTCTCTCTTTGGCTAGTCTATAAATTGTTTTCAGACTTTTCTGCCTCACTCTGCTCGCTCTGCTACTATTTTCCCTCTGTGCCTCAATCGCCGCACTCTCGCCTCCTTCTGTTTATCCGACTCACTATCTGTCGCTGAGACTATTCCTGCTTCTCTTTAACTTGCACTAATCGCTGTTTTCATTCTCCCTCTCTCTTGGGCGAGTCTATAAATTCTTTTAAGTGCTGTTCTCACACTCTTTCTGTCTGCTTACGTTCATCTGCTGTCTACTTTGAAGTTATGTCTATAGCCTACTCTCAGCTTCTTCTCTTTCTGTCAGTTAATCTATTTCCTTAGACGTTGCTGGCTCTTTCGCTCTTTTTTACGACAATCTTTCCCTCGATTTCAAGTCAATAAAACTTATTTGTAATAATTCCACTTTATCGGCCATTCGTCTCATTCTGCCTCACTCCGTCTCTCTCTCTCTCTCTCTCTCTCTCTCTCTCTCTCTCTCTCGCTCTTTATATCTATCACTCTTTTTCTTTCTGTCATTTTTAATCTCTAAAATTTTTTTGCTCTGCCTCTCTTCTTCTATCTCTCTGTCTCTTATTTTTGCTTATCGTTTTTATTACCCAAATTTATGGTATAAACTATAACTATATATAATATATTGCCTACTTTTATGCGCCATTAAAAGTTTTCCCCTTTTCCAATTCACATACAAGTTGGGTCAAAGATACAATTTAAAAATAATTACACAACATCCATTAGTAAATATTAGCTTCAACTTATTTGATGTCATAAAACGCAATTGAAAAGCCAAAGATGAAAATGACAGCAAAAATTTTATTTCTGGACAACAAATTCAAACAAAACGAAAGAGAAGGAGTATGAGGAGAGAGAGCGAGAGAGAGAGAGAGAGATAGTGGGGAAAATAACGCACAAACTGGTTAAAAGTTTATGACAATGTCATAAGTTTTTAATAGGTTGAGATAATGAAGAGTAGAGCCATAATGATTTTACTCTTTCTTTGGGTGGTTTCGTGGTTGGGCGGTTGGGCGGTTGGGGGGTTGGCAGATTGGGCCGCTTCGTTTGAGTGGCGAATGGCTATGACATTGTTGCTTGTCGTTGACATATAAACTACGACTGTAAATAAACCGCAAACATTTAATTGCAGTGCACAGCTAGATTAAGTAAAAGCTGAGCAAAGTGCACGGCGAGCAACAATTGCGAATATGTGAAACACTTCAATTATAACACCCATCGCAATTCGTAATTCGCAGTTAATTAAAATGTGAATTTGAGCAATGCAATTTAAAACAAATTAACGCTTAGTACTATGAAAAATGCGCAACTTTTCGATTTATGTAAACGCCATAAAAGTGCACATCGCAAATTGCAAAAATACCTCAAAGGCAACAGCAACGACCAGTACAGCAGCAGCAGTAGGAGCAGCAGCTGGACCAGCGACAGCAACGGCATCAGCGACCGCAATTGCTGCATTCGCGCTTTGCTCATTAAATATAGTGCGAATCAACAAACGGGAAGGCAAGCCAACCAAGGGCAGCAACAGCAGCAACAGCAGCAGGACGACCAACAACAGCAACTGAGAAAGCAAAGTCGCGTTTATCATTTAATCATTCACAGCAACAGCAATAGCAACAAAGCAAAATTGCATAGCCTCGCACCATAGCAACAGCAACAACAGCAACAATACCCACAGCAGCAACAGCAGCAGCAGCAGCAGCAGCAGCAACAAATTAATTGCAGCTGCTGTACAAAGCTTGACAGTAAACAACTGTTGAGTAGCAAGGAGGCGATTTGCTGTTTATCAAGGTGTTGCTGGCGTGCAGCAAGTGCAATAATCATAACAACAGCAGCAACAGCAACAGCAGCCACAACAGCAGCAACAGCAACATCAACTTGAAGTCCTTCTTAGCTTTTGCTATTTGCCGTTTGCCTGCGTAGTTATGGTCGATCCATTAAAAATCTTTTGGGTTTTGACAAATAGCACCTATTTGGGTAAGTGTGTAAAGCAATTTGTGTGCATGTGTGTGCGTGTGTGTGTTGGTGTGTGAGTGTGGCTACCGTGCAAATCAAGCTAAGTAGCTCGCTGCGTGTTTATGATTACATACAGCTGCAAGCAACTGCTGTCTATTAAAATTTCATGATGTGTTATTTAAAGAAATCATTTATGTGTGAAGAAGTCTACGTGTGTGTGAGCAGGTGTATTCATGTGTGTGTGCGTGCTACCTGCGGATATGACAAACTAATGATACCCTTGTGGTTATGCCAGGCATTTTATATATGCATTAATATTTTCGCAAGTGCCTGCTTGAGTCTGGGCTGGGCTGGGCTGGGCTGGGCTGGGCTGGGCTTTTTATACATTTTAATGGATGCATTTAGATTAGGGCCTACCGCAAACTTAGAGAAGGCGAGATGCTGGCTCTAGTTGATGAGTGTAATCAGTTTCTTGGGCATTTGGCGCCGATGCAAGGGCTGTAGCTGTAATTTCAGTGACAAATTATCATTGAGTTTTTGTTTCAAGCGCCTAAAACGGCTCACATTACAAATTTATGTCTGTGGAGCACTTTTTACTGGTCGTGAAAGAGGTGTATGGCTTGGGGGTAATGTCCGTCTGAGCGTTCGCCTAATTTACATGATTGCATAGCATTGGAGACTTGGGACATTTACCCATTATAAAGAGCTGGGAATGTTTCATTTATTAAACTATAGGCTCTATGATTTGTTCTAGAGTTCTTCTTACTTGCTTTGTTTTGGTATAACCCATTAGACGAAATGCTTTACTGAGATAAAAAAAAGGGCTGACTAATTTTTATTTATTTTTATTTTTTTATAGACTTAAAATAATGCTTAAAAAATAAAATGAGCATAATTATTTGATAATTATTTTTATTTATTTTATTATTAATAATTAAATATATATTATTATTATTATTATTATTATTATTATTATTATTATATTATATATTATTGTTATTAATAGTTTACAAGTTTTTACAAATTTCATTGTATTATTTATTTCTATTATATTTTTTTTATATTTATTGTTTTCTTTGTTTTTTATTTCATTATTTCTTTTCATAATTTTTTTTTTTTTTTTTTACTTATATATTTATTTTTAAATAACAACCTTAAGTGAAATTCTTCAACGTCTTCTGTATGAAAATAAAATGGAAGCTGACTCAAATTAAAGCTGCAAGATTTACTGAAAGCAGCTCATATAGTATCATCTCGTATTAGTCAAGCAAATGCAATTTGTGTTACGAATATTAAAAAATTAATATGGTTTTATAGCATAAAATGGCATAGCAATGGATTAGTTGGAGGCTGTCTTTGTGCTACAATCAGATTCTAATTGCATTAAGGCTGAGGTTGTGCGCGGGTGTGGCAGGCAAAAACAAACATTTTCTACACGCTTTTAATTTACTAATTAGTTTTGTGACACAAAAACAAATAAATAAATAACAGTAAACCACACGCACATAGAAAACTTTGTGTTTTTTTTTATTACTTTCGTTGTCAGCGCAAAAATTGTAATCCTCAAGGCGGTTAACGCTGCGCCCACGACCATGCCCATGCATAAAGCGACAAACATTGTGTAATAAATTAGCCAAGTTTATGATAATCTCCGCATTGTGTTTACACATGTATTTCGGATTTAGTTTTATGACAATTCTTTTCCTATACTGTGCGATAACAGCTCACTCTAATGGGGAATATGTGTTGGCTGGGCTTAGGTATAGGAAGCAGAGTAGAGGAGTGAAATGGTGAGAGGATGAAATGCTAGTGGCAGAAAATAAGGCTTGATTATAAAGGTTTTTGCTATACATAAATATATGTACCTATATATACATTTTTTATTAATGAATTTATATTATTGAGAATTTCTTTCACACGGTTTCAATTTGTTAATTCAGGTAATCCATGTAGCAATGCTTTTTTATAAATCAAAAATCATAATAGTTGATTAAATTAAAATATTATAGCAGCTTAAAGCTACTATTTCAAATATTTAAAAAAATAATAAAAATAAAAAAAAATAAAATAAAAATAAAGCAACGAATAAAAACACATATTAAACATTTGTTTAACAACTTCCAAGAATTTTCCTGGTCCAAAAACTGAATAGGCGCGCGAAGGGCCCACGCTTCGCAATAATTAAAATGAAAACACTCCATCGATTAAAATTACACAAAATTATGTTTTAAAGTGCTAAAAATATACTTACTTATATATACTTACTCTACACTAGTAAATAATAGCTGACGGGGATTATTTGAAAGGCACAAAAGTATATTCATGAATAATGAAAGAGTTTTTGGAACAAAAATCATAATGAATAATAGATGCAGAGTCACAAAATATGAGCTATAAATTAGCCTGATCTACATTTATATCAGAAAGGCAAAGTGAAGTGCAACAGATAAAATGGGAAGATATTCCTTAGATATGTTATTAGAAATAATTAATGGATTTAGTTAGAAGTTAAAGTTTATGTGAAATTAAAACCAACTAAAGTTAGGCACTGCCTACAGGGGCATTCGGCTCATAAAATTTTATTAAGTTACATCAAAACACAGGGTATTCCATAGTCAAACATAAATATTGTTCGCCAGCTCAGTGGAAAAGAGTTGGGCCCACAATCGAGCAAATAGGGAGAGAATTTGTATTTGCATTGGCTTTTGTATCAGATTTTCATTTATTTGATGCTGTTTGCGGCTGTGGGCGTGACTATTTTAAATAATATTAAACTAATGTGTAATAGGCAAAGCAGAATCAGAGTCAGGGTGGGCTGAGGCGGCAGCGGGGTAAATGGCTTAATTGGGTGGCTTTTGTGGCAGACGCGGCGTATGCGTGATATGTCAATGCCACAGGCAAACACTTTGACATTGTCAGCCATGAAATGTTGATCTATTTAAAAGTCAAAGGGTTTGCAATAAATGTGACTAATTTCGCCAGAGGCCAACAACAAGTGAAAGGGCGAAAGCACGTGATTTGGTTTCATTTTTAATTAGTTTTTCGCTGAATTAATTGCCTTATCTAAAATCATATTCGCATGAGTTTCGCTTGGAGTATCTGTTGATTTCCTTTGTCGGTTTGCTGGATAATTTATTTGAGAGCGCCTTGTTATGCATTAAAAAGTTGCTGCACTTCGAATTCGGCAGGCGCAAAAGTTTTTAATTGCGGCTGACCCTCAGCGGACATACGTCGTAATTAACATGCTGTCGAATGTCCGAGCTGTGCGCCCTTAGCCCATTGCCTGAGCTGTCCTTCACTCTTATTTATTTTTTGTTTTTGTTAATGAACAGCGAATCGCGACGTACGACGTGCGACAGGCGACAGGAGACCTCAAATGCCAAGCGAGACCCACGCAGCGGCAACACGGCCAACGCGAATGCCAACTCATTATGGCTGACAAAATATTTGTCAACTCATCAGAAACTGCCTTTATCGCTCGCTACAGCTCTTCGCCCTCTCTTACTCTCTCTCTCTCTCTCTCTCTCTTTCTCTCGCTTTCTGCGTCATCTTGGTTTCTGTGCGGATTTCATTTACATTTTCAGCTTTTGTTTTTTTCTTGTTTTGTTTTTATTTTTATTTTTTGTTGCGTTTTGTCTTTTTTGCGTTTTGTTTACTCGTTTATCATGGCGTTCGCGTTTCTCATTTGTATACCCTGAAATCAGTTAATGGCGAACAAGAATTATGCTGCACGCAGTAGATAATGTTTTCATAAATATTACTTCGTTTTGAAGCAAAGTCTGTTGTTATTGTAATTACAATTCTAATCTTCATTTTAAGCTGATTTGATTGTGATAAAAGAGGCGGTTATGGAGCAGTAATCAGGTTTGGAAATATTGCTTATTATTTGCTTGATTTGACACTGTAATATGTTATATAGATTGTATAAACATCTATCAATTGGCAAATTGCTTGAGCCCTTTTCATTATTATTTTATGTTTAAGAGTCAAGATGAAGAGCATAATGCATGTATACTTATGTTTGGGTATGTATGTGAGGGTTATGCTCGCTGAGTGTGCATGTGTATGTGAATGTGGGGCACGTTTGAATTGAGCTTTTAAGCATTTGCTCACTTACTGAGCCTCATTATGCGATCATCAATCGTGATGGTCGCTAAAAGAGCGTCACACGGATAAGGCAACTCAAGGGGAACTAGAGAACCGAGAACCAAAACGAAAAGAACCGAATTGTCTCTCTCTAAGCAAGGGCGAGTGTGTATGGGGTGGTTTTGGTGGGAGAGGGAGAGAGCGACAGAGAGAGAGATAGAGAGAGAGAGAGAGAGACAGAGAGGAAGATCTCCTGCGTTGTCTCAGAGTAACCACGATCAATGGTTTGATTTGACTTAAAAGCGAAGTAGAGTTAGACAGATATAAGAAATGAAATATTTAGAATTATTATTATTATTATTATTATAATTATTATTATTTTTATTATTATTATTATTATTATTATTATAATTATTATTATTTTTATTATTATTATTATTATTATTATTATTATTATTATTATTATTATTATTATTATTATTATTATTATTATTATTATTATTATTATTATTATTATTATTATTGTTATTATTATTATTATTATTATTATTGTTATTATTATTATCAATTGGTCAAAATATATATTTTTGTATATACTTACCGCTTAATCCATTTTACTTAATCAGCAAAGCTAAAGTTTTACTTCACCCAAAATTCATAATTATAGCAAAGTTAAATACCTTGAGCTTGTCAGCCATCAACAACAGGGTATCCTGTTTTACAACAGTCGCCGTCAGACTTCCCCTTCAGCTTGTTCCCTATTTTGTGTTTACATACTTTTAATTAGTCCAGGCAGCCGCTAAGCAGGAGAAAATATAAAACCAAAAATTAAAAAAAAAAAAAAAAAAATTATCTGACCAGCATTTGATGATTACAGAGCATCCGCCACGGCAAGTTTAATTATAAATTTGTAGCTCGAGCTGCAGCTGTCGGGTTGAAGTGCAGGTAGCTTACTTCCGGCATTAGCAGCCCACGATCTGCTTGCTGATGTCTAATGAATACAAATTTCAATTAAAATAACATATATACAAACATATATATAACATATATATATATATATATATATATATATATATATATATATATATATATATATATATATATATATATATATATATATATATATATATATATATATATATATATATATATATATAAAGAATATTCACGGGTCTCTAGAAGCGCTGCCTAATTGAAATGATTTCTTTTTTTTTTTTTTTTGGTCAGCCAATCCTCAAGCCACGGCTTTGCCGTGCTCGATGCCTACAAAGTTAATGAGCTGCCAGTGGCCCAAGGGCGCTGTTCGGATATCATTGGGGTTCAACGAGTTTATTAAATGGATTCAATTGTATTTTTACTTTGTGCGTAAATTGAGGTTTCTGTTCGTGTTGCAAGGTTTTTCCACTTTGTGGCTTTGCTGCTGATTCGCCAAATCCAGAAATCTGTAATCGAGTAGGTGTGTGTGTGTGTGTGTGTGTGTGTGTGTAGGCGGTCTCTGCCTGCACACGCTCTGCGTTCCGCTCTCTTCCCTGAGCGTGCACATAAATCATGCAATATGGCTTAATAATTTCCTGAGCATATTTCGCAAGGGTCTAATTGGTGATTAAAGCCAAACAAATAATGAGTGCATGAGGCTGGTTACATGAGTAAGGCTAGCAGGCATATTCTAGCTAAATGTAAATTTTATATTGCTTTCTCTTAATTATATCTCAGCAGCTGTTGAAGTTATGTAGAAGAAAAGTTTTTGATTTTGGTATGTTTATTATGACTGCCCATTTATCTTATGCCTGATTGAGTAGCATAATTAATGTAAATTACTGAAATTACTGTTGGGGAAGACATTGACTGTATAGAGTGATCAAACCAGAGAGATACTTTTTGAGACTGCTTAATTTTATAATATTGATGATGATATCATTGGATTAAGAATTTTCTTACGCTTGATAAAGTTGCACAAATAAATATTATTTAATTGCTGACCATTAGCTTATGCTCTAAAGCTGTCGCACATCATCATAAAAAACATAAGTCAATCATAAATAAAAGAGAAATAATTTGAAATCCTTAAATGTTTAAACTGTGCTGCAATTTCATTTTCTTTTGCTCTGCGTCGAATTTAATTGTGCTCGCCATTAATATCAACATTAAACAGCTGAAAAATATATTAAATTGCCTATCGAAGTGTATTTTAGACTACAAAAGTTCAATTTAATATTTACTCAAAGAGATTAAATTTATTTATAGCTACATTAGCTCAGCTCCCCAAACTTCTGCTACATTATGATGTTGATCTTTTTGTTTTGACTGACACTGCATGACTGCACATCAACATCATCATCCCCATCAACAGGAACATCAAAAACCCCAAAAATAACCAGTCAACTAGCAAATTCAGCAGCACTCTCCCCTCCGCACTCCCCAGCAGATCTCCCTCATATATTGTTTAGTCCCAAACCTGCTGTCACTTAAAATGTGATGCGCTTTGTTGCCTTTGGGATATGACAAAAAAAAAAAAAACAAATAGTGAAAAAAACACTCCCCAAACTTTCGACTCTGTAAACTACTTCTCTTTCTCTGACATTTGACGCCACTTTCCTCCGTTATATATATTGTATATATACGAAATTATGAAAGAAAAAACTACCGTGTTGAAAAGCAGCTAACAAAATGATGAAATGTCTCTCTCCCTCTCTCTCTCTCTCTCTCTCCCTCTCTCTCTCTCCCTCTCACTCTCCCTCCCTATCTCTGTGTTGATATTTACAGAAGCTACCGCTGCTGTTGGCAGCTATTCATAGACTGACGGCTGACATATGCTGCGGACATCGCCGGGCGTGGCACTTGCTGTGCCAGTTAGGCGACCATAAATAGTTGACTCGGTGCGGTGGCACCTGTCTCTTGGCTGCACGTTAATAGTTGAAAACGAGTCCTTTTCCCTGCCAATCTCTGCTCAGTTTGTTGCTCAATTTAACACCAACAAGAAGGCCACTTAAATATGCAGCCAGCAAATGACTGTTTCTACACTCTTTGGCGAGGGCCTTAGCCATGTCCATTCGCTTGGCTGCCTCTAGATCTGTTAGCTAATGATTCAGCTTTTATTATGAAATTTGTCACAATAATCCAACGTTTTGTGGTCTCTATTACTAGCGTCGAGCTCGCACAGCAATTTAAATCTGTATGACATTTGGGGCAATATCAATAAATCTATGGCTATAAAGCATTTTATAGATATTGCCATAAAAGTTTGCTTGTTGTCATCTGAAATTGATCATTGAATATTAAATAATAAATATTGAAATATGCATATGTACATAAATAAATTATTGTTTGCAATCATATGATAATATTTATAGCTGTGATGAGTTTTTAAATTAACACTTAACTACTCCGATTTTTAATTTTTTTTAAATCATATACTTCCGCATTTATAAGAGAAAAGCATTTTATTTATCTATTTAATTTTTTTTTAATTTTTAAATTTATATATATTGATAATAATGCCCAACTGGCATATAAATAATGTATATATTTTACAAATACATACGAAGAAATTATAACTTAAGCTTTTAAGATTTGATACCATTTATAGTCTCCAATTAGCATATAAATTCTTTAATTATAATTTAATACATAATGTGCAACAGACGATATTCGTACGTTAAATATTAATTGACATCCATTAACATGCATTTCCAAGCAAATGCAAATGCAATGCCAATTAATACTTTAAGAGCAACTAATTTAATTTTATACTAATAATGAATTATATACTAATGAATTTTGATTTATCATATGCATATTTTTAGTAGGAATAATCTTATTAAATACTTTTACAATATTTAAAGTATTTTAAAATTCAATATTTACAAAGGGTATGTAATATTCACTATACTGCTTTAGGCCTTCGTAGTTCTTTCTCTTTGTTATATTTGCCCTGGTCTTATTTTTTGGCTGCCAAAAATTAAGTCAAGATAACGACTAGCAAACCTGTCCGAAAAAAGGGGAAAAAGAACGAAAATTCAATTTCAAGTGCTGCCGTGTTTGCTCAGCGTGAGTGTTGTGTGTGTGTGTGTGTGCGGGCGTGTCTGTGTGTTTATAGCTGTTGTATTTATTTAGTATATTGTAGCTACACATACTTGCGTACCTGCTGCTATTACCGCTGCTCTGTCCTGCTCTTCCACTCTCCCTCTCTCTCTCTCTCCCTCGCTCGCTCTTGTGCTGCTTCGCCTCTACTGTTTTTTTCATTATTATTATTTTCGCCCTATTTACACAAGTTGGACGCTTGAGCTGCTGCCTCCAAAAAGAGTTGAGTTCAGTTGAGTCTCCTGCGTGTGTATTTACTTTTGCTCATTTCTCATTTTGCTTCGCTTTCCGGTTGGCGAGCATTACGTGCCACCGACTACCCGATCCCAAACCAAATAAGGCTAAGCTAAATTCCAAATTAGATTTCGTTTGTTATACCACATAAAACAAAGCAAACAAAAAGAGCAAGGAACGAAACATTTCACGACCTGATTAGCTTTAATTTAGTTAACTAAATGAAAAAATAGAGAACTTAAAAGTGCGCACAAAGTCTCAGAAAACACATTTCAATTGTATTTGGCCTTCATTTTGAAGGATTTTAAATATTTATGAAAATAAAACGCAACCAAATTGAACAAATAAATGCAATGTTAAGATTGGACTAAACTACATTAAAAATACATTAAGTATACAATATTTATATGCGTAAATAAATAAATTCAGTTCAATTTTAGTTTACAAATAATAAAATAAATGTTATATACATCAAACAACACATACAAAAATATTGTACTTTGAACCAACAATTTCTATTTGCTAAGTGATGCAAAATGTTGTTCACGGCTTGCATAAAACTTTGCATCTCACTCAGCAGCAACACATATAAAATAAATATATATACTGAATGCATCAAAATATGTTATTCATATACAAAATCAATCGGCCTCAATGGAAATCAACCAAAATAAAAAGAGTTCAATTGAGAGCTCTCAAACTTTGACCTTTGCTTCGAAATGCTTTCAATAGACATTCAAGCTCGTTGTATTCGCTGTGGCCTGAAAATGTTATGTCAGAGATTAAAATGCATTTTGTGGCGAAGGAAATGCGTTTAATAAGACTCCTCGTCTTTATGCATTCTGTGCGCTGTGCTCTGCTCTGCTCGCCTGCCAAAAAGAACCAACTTTCGTCCTTTCAATATTACGTATACGCAACGAGCGACTGCCTGCTGGCAATATTAATTTTCCTACCAACTTTATGATGTGTGACCGAGTGTGAGTGTGTGTGCTCTCTCTCTCTCTCTCTCTCTCTCTCTCTCACACACACACACAATCTGCCTCTCTCCCTTTTACATTTTTCCTTCCATTTAAAGCATTTATTTTTGGAAAATGGATATATTTGGTATTATTTATTTATATTTATACAAGTTGTTCAGCGCTAGAACCTTTTGTGTTTACACACACATACACACGCACACACACACACAGACATGCAAGTTGCAGTTGCTATAAAATTCTAACAGGAAAAGCAGATTATTGCTTCCGCATGTATGAAAATTTTACCAGAAGCATAAACTTTTCTAGCAGCCAACGTGCCAGAGCAGCCTTTGATGGCAAAACTTGCACTGCCTTGCCTTGCCTTGCCTTGCCTTGCGTTGTTTAGAGTGCACTTAAAAAAAATCTGTTTGCCAGAGCTTACCGTAGCTAGAGCAAGAGTAAACCAATTATGCTCAGGTATAACTAAATGAAACACCTCAAATTTAAATGCATTCAAAATATATTTTTATTTAAATGACAGAAGAAGAAAATATAAACATGGTCCAAGTTTTGGCAAATAATTCTCACTTGAATTGAAAACGAAACCAACTCTTGCTAAGTTTATTACAAGAATACAAAATAGACCTCTCACTTATTCAATTAGAGTTAAAATTTGAAAAATTAAATTGGCTTTAGTCAGGCAAAAATCAAAGTAAAAAATTTGCAGCTCGTTCAAAGTTTTGCAACGAAATTAAATCCCTTGGCATATCAAAGTGAACGAAAGCCGATTCCTTTGATGTGTTCGGAAAAGCCACCGGAAAACCAAATCTAATATCTTATATAAATTTGCCTAAACAAACTATGTGAAAACTAACAAAATAAAAAGGAATTTTATAAGTGAAATTGAAGTGGGTCTTTCTTGAAATTGGGATGGAAAATGGAAACTCATTAACGCAGAGCTGAGCTTGAATCTGAAAAAAAAAACTCTTCAACTTGGGCTAAACAAGAAATTAGCAGCAAATAAGCAAAAACAAGAAGTTGGGAAAGTTAAAGTTCCTTAGTCGGGGCTGCAGAACTAAAAGATACTCTAACCGTGTGTGTAGTTGGTAAAACAGACGTCTCTAGACGGCTCTCTCTCTTGAAAAGTTCGAAATATTTGTATGAATAGCTTATATGATATTCAAGCAATGCCTAACTAGTCAAAAGTGAATTTATCGATTTTTATCGAACATCGAGTCAATTTGAAAGTCATTATTGACTAAGGCATAGAGAAATATCTATTTAATATTTCAAGTCCCGTCTCATCTTTTGTGGGTAATGAGATCCCTGCGTTCATATGAACGGATAGACACAAAACCCGATAGCTGGAGGGAGGGACTGATAAAGAGACGGGCTGAAATATATATGAAGAGAAGAACAGATGGATAAACAGACAGGTGGACGGAGGGATGGATTGATAGACAAGTGACTGTCTATAGGGACGGATACAGACCCGCAAACAGACTGCGCTAAGTCAACTCCACTCATCGTCCTGATTGAGAATATACTAATATATAAAGCATCTACTGCGACTCCTGCTTGTCACACACATTTTCACAAAACCAATATACCCGATATATTATATACAATGGCCTCTGAGACTAAAAGTAGTAGTATTTAACAAAAAACTCTACAAAGTGAAGTGAGTAAAGTCCAAGGTTTTTTTTTTTCGCTTTTTGTGGCTGCATCAAGATCTTTTTGGGATGCCGGTGTAAACTGGAAAAGTTTTGTGCTTTGAGCGAAATGTTTCTCCAGCCACACACAGACCGCACACACACAGTAAACTGCGGCTCCAAGTGACATTCCAGAGAGCTGTTGGCGGTTTTAATATTAATTCGTTGACGCTCTCAACGCTCAGTCAACTCATTCGACAATTTAATTATGCTCATTTGCTCAGTTTTGGCTCAGATGCGTGCCGCAATTTAATGCATGCCACGTTTCGCGCATAAACCGAGCAATTTACGACTTTCGGTTGACGCCGAGGCACGCGCGCAATTTGTCAATCGATAAATTTTGGCCATAATTAATGCGGCTTATTGGCATTTCATAGACTTGACACAGTCCAATCGATATAAATGCATATACATATATATAAATCTCTTTAAGCATTGGTCGCTTTCCTCTTTGCTATCTCTAATTTGTCTCCATCTTATTTCTCTTTTCATTTGCAGTTACAAAATTTGTACGCATTGGTATTGCCGATAAGAACGATTCGCCGCCATATTTCGATAGATTTCTGTACGAGACTGAAATCGATGAGAATGCCGATTTGCAGAGCACAGTGCTCACTGTCAACGCCAAGGATCACAATGACTGTGAGTACAGAATGCGAATTTCATTTTATTTCAATATATAAACATACTCAATCCATGCGCTTTATATGTAGATATATACAAATCTTATCTAATTATCTAAGGGAATTTAAGCTGAGTGTAAATAAGTTTGATTTGATTGCGCTTTAATCAGGCTTAGGCAACTTTTTGCTGCATAAATTAGGCATTGATTTAATCAGCTTTAGCTTTTAATTGCAAGTATGGGAGAGGCAAGCGCCTGTGCTTTATTTTTCGTCTTAATCTACATGAAAATATACTTGAATACGAAATCTCTGTTCGAGCAAATTAACTTGATGGACACCAGGCACAAGTGCAGGAGGCTCGCTTAGCTTTGTTCAGTTGAGCCAGCCGGCCTTAGCTCCCGGTTACGTTCAAATCTTATTACCGAATTGTATACGCATATGCTAAGTATTTAACTAGCTTTGCTTTTGTTGCTTCAATTAGCTGAAATAAAGCATGAGCGTGCGCCTGAATGAGTTTAATTTAGTTAATTAATGCCGCAAGCTATATTGTTCATAAATTTACAGTCTAAAATTCAGTATTAAAATTATAAAAAACCTAGCTAAATAATAGATGAATCGTACATAAATAGGCAAATTAATTCAATATGAATATTCAATGATGCAAACAGCAGTCAGAAGCGCTGTAAAACATTTGTAAATTCATATTTAATATAATTTAATATACTTTTAACCATCATACTTAAATAATTTAAGGCGAACGGTAAAGAACTTAGCTAAATAACCATAAAATATCATTTAATGTGAACACACGAATTGGAACAGATTAGCTGAATGCATTTACCTTTTTTTTTTTCCTTTAGCATATAGAAGGGCAATTTGTCGATTTCACAAACTGATAAAAGCCAAGCCTAAGCATGACTCTTAAAAAAATATATAAGTAATTGGTCGGTAGCAAAAAAATAAAGAACTTGGATAAATATATCTTAATCTAATACTTATATAAAATAAAATCAGCTATAATAATATTTTGCTTGCAACTAAAAGAAATCCCTGGCGATGACTTGCAACGGACATTAGACATTTTTGGGGTAACTTTCGTTAGCGTTTAAAGACAATAATCATAATGTCATCAGTAGCAAAAGTCTTTTTATGTTATTCTGTCCAATCATTGTGGGGGCTGGCTTCTTGCCTCTTCGCGATTTGAATGTCCTGCTATGAGGCGTACATAAAAATATAAACAAATATATACATAAACATAAATAAATGATGATATAAACATTACCAAAATGCCAATTTGCCGATTTCCTATATGGGCTTGCCGCTGACTGCTCTGGCTCTGACTCTGCTCTGCCTCTGGCTCTGGCTCTGGCTGCTGCATAAATATTAAAAGATGGCTTTGAATATTTTTCACATTCGAGGGCACAAAATATTTGACGTTGGGCCGTCATAAACATTTGTTTATTTTAATACGCTGCCCGACTGTGCGTATGGGTGTGCCCATGTGTGAGTGTGTGCCTTGGCATTGTGAAAATATTATTGCTCATACGCCATGTACGCCAAATATTTACCAAATATTAACAAATAAAGGCTCATTGAAGATACACAACAAGAGATACTGAACTTTCGCTCGCCATGAATAAATCCATAAAATACATAGACGAGCATGGCAACAGACAAGTCCAATGATTCTATTTGGATATTGATGCCTCATGCGAAAACTATCATTGTAAATATTATGGCCGGCCGCGCTGAGGGCGAAGCGAGTGAAAAAGATTTGCAGCATCGCAACATTCAAAATCTCATTGAGAACGTTTAACAACTTTGATAGCGGACTAAAACAGGAGTGAGCCACAACACACACATGCACACACATCCTGTGGGACATGTCGGATTTCAAGCAGCAAACGAGCCACGGAGCCAAATCTTAGTCTCTCTGCCCTTCGAGCTCGTCAACGTCGCGACGTCGTGACGACTGCGAAAAAAGCATTAACCCGAATTGGAAAAAAAATTGCCAAAAAAGAAGAGAAGGAGCAAAGTGGATGCAAGGGGGGAGAGAGAAAGAAAAAGTAAAACAGCAACAGCAGTTGTACAAATTGGAGTGTGAGCATGTCTGTCTACGTGTGTGTGTGTGTGTGTGTGTGTGTGTGTGGGTTGTAGGGCGGCGAAAACAATAATACGAATAGGAGTATTGGCCAAAGTTGAGCAACAGAGAACGAACCAAGTTAGCCGGAAGTAAACGAATGGAAGATACTCAGCAACTGTGCCGGAAACGAAACTCAGATATGTAAAAGTGCAAGAAAATAATATGTGGACTTAAAAGTAAATATAAGATTATGTAAACGACATAACTTACTTGTGTGATCCTAAAAGAATATGAATTTATCAATTTAATAATGTGATAATATGATCATGATTTATCACTATTATGAGTGGCTCATAAAATGCGTATTAATATAGCTAACTCAATCTTAAATATATTTATATATATCTTGGCAAAAGTCAAATGTCAATATATACTTCATTATTGATAAAAAATATATGCGAATTTTTATTATTATTTTATTAATATTTTATTAATATTACTGAAATATTTTATTAATATTTCAGTAATATTAAAATATAAATTTTAAACATTTTTAATCATTCATGGATCAATAATTTTGATAAATAAGTTATATAATTTCTAAGCAAAAAATATATTTAAGTATTGCCTAATTTTGAATAGACAATTTTTAAAAAGCCTAAAAAGTCGATCGTAGAATAGAAAAAAAATCAAATAGAAATCAATCGATATTTATAGACTTATTCATTGAATATCTAACAAAAATTTCCAAAAACTCAGCCAGCTTTGTCTTCTACAACTCGAACACATTCATCAACATGCCCTTTTAGCTACTTTCAACAATTACAGGGTATACAATTTGTTAGCTAGCCAAATGCTGTCTACACAGTGAAATCCATATCGCATATCGGACAAGCAGCTCACACAAATAATATATGAACGGTCTTAAAGCATGCATAGGACACACAAACACACACACACACACACATATATATACTTGTATATGTATGTCTATATGAATATATAGATAGATCTAGGTGGTATATTTGTGTGACATTCTTTTATGTGATTTCTTTTGCCTATTTTCATAGTGCAAATGGCATGGAATGCTTGCAGAAAAATGAAGCTGTAAAAACTTGGGCAATTCCCCCCTTGCGAATGCCCGTTCGCCGTCCAGCGCGCAAATACAACATTCGAAATTTATGAGCGCAAAAATTATTTATTATGCAAGTGTGTGAGACTTTGAAACTGGCAACTTCTGTGTGCTAGACAGCTACATGTGAGCCACATGGCCCTTAAATATTTAAGCGCGTTGCCAATGCACAAAAATATTTCTCTCTCCCTCTCTCTCTCTCCCCACCCCCTCCCCACTCTCTCTCTCTCTCTCTCTCTCTCTGTCTCTTTCACTTTTTGTGTTTTGTTTTAGCACGCTCTATTATGTATAATACAGCCATAGATTTTCATCTAGAACATACATCTATATATATGGCTAAACTTTTCTCCGTCAATATTGATTGAAGTCTCTGCTTTTACTTTTATATTTTGTTTACCTAAATTTGTTTTCTGTTTTTTTGAGATCACCTTGTTATCGAGCTGGGATTTTTTCAGTTCTTTATTCTTGATTTTACAGTTCGTAAAATTCATTTCATTCTTAATGAAGCGCATAAGCGACGTTTCTCTTATTTGTCTTTGGATGTTGTTAAGTCTGGAGTACTAAAAATGCAGTCATAAAGTAGACAAAATAAGTCTCAAGGAAACAAGAATTGTTTCAACGTCCATTTGGACTTTTCCTGATTTCTTTAATTTCGGCATTCATTTAATATAGTTGCCAGTGGACGGACGTTAGAGTTAAGTGTGTTAGGCAATCCTTTCTTGGCGTTTTTGTGCGGGACTTGCATTGGCTAGCTGTAGCCATTAAATGGCTTTCCATTATCATCTCAAGTTCTTGCCCGTCATAAAGCATTTTACCGCCAAAAATACAGTTTAACAATAGACCGGGTCAAAATTGAAAGCGTTCCCCTTAGCCGGGGGCGGTCATAAAAACACTCTGCCTCGACCTACTCAAATAAAGTGGGGTCAATGAAATGCGCGCAGGGTGCGGGGGCAGTGGGCACCAAGCAACAATAAGAAATGCCGAGGGAGAAGTAACGTCTTTTTATTTTGTATGTTTAACATTTTAAACTGACTTTTCATGCTAAATAAGTATGGCATAAAAAGAAGAACAATAACAAGGAGGCAGCTGTGGCTCTGCTCATTCCTGTGTGTGTGTGCGTGTGTGTGTGTATGTGTGTTCGCCTAGCTGTCTGCGTATATTAATTTATTATCATTATCAGTGATTTAAAAATGGCGTCGTGACATCGTAAATTATAAATGGCACTGTCTAAGACTGAGCTACGACTCGGGTAGTACTTAACGCCTGCCAAAAAATATACCCTGCCTGCGCTGCTCACTCCGCTGCTCGCTGCTCTGCTCACTCCGCTGCTTGCTCGTTGTTGTTTCAGTGTAATTTTTGGCCTCAACAAGAGGGCGACATGTGTGGGCACCACTCAAAGTGTTTCATGTGCATAAATTTCAGATGCCAGCCAAGAGAAATGGTGTGCATTACGCAAATAGCTATAATTATATTAGAAGAGTGGGGCACTGGAAGCTTTTCAATTTGTTAAAATATAGATTTATTTATTTATAAAATAATAAAAATCAAATTTTTATTATTTATTTACAATATATATTTCCATTTTTTACTTATATTTATGTAGAGTTTATTTAAAGTTTCAAAAGCTTAAAGTCTTTGCTTCTGGTCTATCTCTCACTATATATATATATATATATATATATATATATATATATATATATATATATATATATATATATATATATATAGGAGTAAACACTCGGAAAGTCAGCTTCACTCTCAGCTCTAAGCTTATTCAATTTAACAATGCATTGACGACGCACGTGACATCAAGATCTCTCTAAGTCCAGTTTGCTTTTTGGCTGTTTCTAGCTTGATCCATTATTGTTGGGAATTCGTTAGTAAATTCATTATTAAGCAAGAAAATTTTATTATATTATATACTAATTTTTTAAATATATATAAATTATTAATAAAACAATTATTTTTTAAGTGAAATAAATTAAGATTTTTTTGTACATTTTTTATAAGAAAATTACTCATTAAAAAGTCTCCAATGCTCTTAAAAATTATTTGATGTGTAAGTGTAACTTAATATAAATATAATAATAATAGTAAATATATATAAAATATAAACTCTATTCGGGTATTTAGCATATTTTGAAGTAGATATGCCAATCATTTAACAAAATTAAAAGAAGCTTCAATGCAAATGTCTCGCCAATAGGACTCAAATTCTATAATTATAATTTACAACTGCCTAATAGTTACTTGTAATTTAATATAATTAAATTATTCAGCAAAAGCAACATTTCGATATGCTTATGGCAGCTGATTAAACTCGTTTTGCAAGGGCTTCAAGGCAAATGTGCTGCCAAAGGGATATCATGTCTCTAATTAATTTAATTCTACATATAGGCAACTAAATAGACAGTTCAACAGTTAGTTCGCATTGATTTCGCATTGATTTATGATAGCTTTGAAAGCAAATCTGCTGCATGTTTAATCATTTGAATGACTCAGTTATAATAATTAATTATAAGTAATGAGAGCGGCAATTCCATTTGTTAGAGCTGGAATGTTGCTCTCCCTAGCGCTTGCTCTGCCTAGCTCGCTCTTTCTTTGCCCACTCTGAATTCACTTACTCTGAGCGTATTACAGGTGAGCAGACGCATAAGAAAGCCATTGTTAAACGTCAACACAGAGCGAGCAGTTGTACTTTCTATTGATTATTCAGCAAACAAATAAGCCGCAGGTTGCAAATTGGATATTTTTGCTGGTAGACAGGAAACCTGCTCAAAGGATTTTCCTCTGTAATCCCGTACGCCGAAACTCTTGGTAGCTATGGAATTAGGTTTCCTTTGCTTCAACTGCGCGTTGTCAAATCAATCAGCAATTCAAAATCAAATAAGCAATGAAATGACTCAGCTTGTCAGACAACATATGCTGCTCACTGTACATATATTATTGAATGTCCATAAAGTTATATATCTTCAATGAATACTCTGATTTCAATAAAAATAAATAAATAAAGAACAAAATTATATTATTGTTAAATTACATTTAATATAATTTTAATTATTTTTGAAAGCATCTGAAATAATTCATAAATTTGTCTATTCTTTCTTCAACTGAGCTCCCACACCATTTTATGTCTAAATATTCTATAATTATTGTATATATATATATGTAATTTCATATGCATATATTTATATATTTATCCTATAATCAAGTACATGCAATTTAAGTAAATCAGAGTCAAAGTAATCTTGGGCCCAACCTCAGCCAATGCAGCTCAGCTCATAAAATAATTTACACTCTATAAGCAGCTCAAATGTTATAGCAAGACTTGCTCCTCCTGTACCAAGAGATCAACTCCGCCCAAGCTTCTCTTCCATTCGCCAGAGTCAGCTACAACTAGAGCTGCAGTCTCCTTATTCCACTCATACATAATTCGCTTAGCTCCAACTCCAGCTCCAACTCCAACTCCCCTTGCCAACTCTTTGTAAGCTGCCTTATCAGCTGTTTAAGCATGTCGAGACACTTGCTTGTCTTCATTTCAAGTGTTTATGTTAATACACACTTGCTCACATGCTCGCTGGCTTTAATTGGGCAGAAAGCTGTAAAGCTAACGCACGCCGCCTGTGCTCCGACATTAGAGCAGCCTCTCTAGACTTTGGGGCTAAACGATTTACGCGTCGCTAATTTCCGCTAATGTCTTGTCATTTTATATACATATATGCATATATTTTTGCATAAATGAGCTGGCGGCAGCTACTGCCTCTGCCTGTCGCTTGTCTTGGCGCACATGTGTGCACTCCTCTTGTTTCTCTTGTGCACAGCTCCTGCTGTTTAATTATTTAATAAGTGAATTATGCGGCAGGTTGAGCGTTCGCTCTTTAAATATGTTCGCTGAGTAAAAGCGGGCTCTTGGCTTGAAAATGTTTTTTTTATGAACCTAATTGACTTACTGCTAACTTTGATCCCTTGACACGAGCGTTTGAGCAAGAGAAGCGAGAAATGCAATTTCTTTCAACTTTTTTGGGTTAGTATTCAGAAATTTCATTTACACTGACCGAAGCCAATGAAAATTTAAATATGTTTCATTTTGAGAAAGATATTTCCAATCAACTTAAGATTCAATTTGCAGCTTTCGAAAATGTTTGCTTTAAAAATGCAAAAGCCTAAACGGCGTATCTGGCATGATGTGATGAAAATAGTGTAGTTCTGTGTGGGTGTGGGTGTGTGAGTGTGCGTGTGTGTGGATGTGTGTGTATTTCAATTCACGTAACCCCTTTGACATCTTCATGAAATTGAGCAACACGCCACAGCCACAGCTCGCCAGCAGGTACGCACACGCACACTATCTCTCTCACTCACACTCACTCACACACACGCGCGCACAAAATAAATTAAATTCTGTGTAAGCATAAAAGAAGTGAGGCGCCCCCATGCTGTTTTAATTATGCACATGCCAGCAGCAATGCACTGTCTGTCCTTATTACGCATACGCCACGTGTGACGTGTCGAAATCTGTTTAAGTTTTTAATGACACAAAAATAATCTATGAAATGTAATTGACAATCCATAAAGGGAAACCTTTTACAAAAATACTACAAAAAAAAAAACACCAAATTATAATTCTCCCTCCCTCTCACTCCATCTCGCTCTCTCTCTCTCTCTCTCTCGTTGCAGCCACGAATATTCGATACCAGATCACAGGCGGTAACATAGGCAATGCCTTTGGCGTGCAGAATACGACGGGTGTCATCTACGTGGCCAGTCCGCTAGACTATGAAACGCG
The DNA here is from genome assembly GCA_037075325.1 of Drosophila mayaguana. Lineage (NCBI taxonomy): Eukaryota > Metazoa > Arthropoda > Insecta > Diptera > Drosophilidae > Drosophila > Drosophila mayaguana. Next base: position 10,408,822 of record JBAMCG010000068.1, on the reverse strand, counting down.
GCCAAGGGTAAGTAGTTAGTGTCTAGAAGGAATCTCAACTCGCACGACCCTCATCACATCACACACTTGGCGCTCGGCACGCTGACAGCGCCTATTCACGAGTCTAGGCTCAACTTTGAGCTGTTGCTGTTTCCGTGTGGAAAACAATTTTTACTTTTGTTTTTATTTTATTTTATTCATTTATTATTTTTTTTTCTGCTCTTGCACGTTTCATATATATTTTGTTTCTGTATGCTCAACTTTTGGTTGTGCCTGCATAATTTATTTATTTTTTTGTTGTGAGACAAAAAGAAAAATAGAAAAAGAAAGGAATATGCAAAACTATGCAAAAGTTTCAGGCGAACAACTTTTGCGACGTTCACGCTGTGCTCTGACGCAGAAAACAAAGTTAATCAAAAAAAAAATATGCGCACATGCAAATGGCTGTATATATGTATGTATCTATGTGTGTGTGTGTTCATGTCAAAATTACAGCAAAAAGCAACACAAACTCAACTCATCTCTCGACTCTGTGCGTCTCGTCTCGTCTGGAGTTGTACATCTCCAGCTGTTGGCACATTTCCCAGAGCAAATTTTTAACGTGATTGCACGCACACACAAATATTTATATGTAGCAACTACCCCCAGACGCTGCCTCAGCGAGCATAGCAGCCGCCGCCTCATTGGGAATCCGTGTAGCTGTCAATGCGTTGTCATGCAACAAGCGGCTCAGGCGCCAACAATGCCGCAAAACATGTGTTGCCCACGCTCTTGTTTATGCTCTTTTTTTTTTTTTTTTCTTTGGCTGCTTTTGTTGTTGTTTTATTTGCGCCAAAGCTTGACAATCATTTTCCGTTCTTTTTTTGTGACATTTGTCATGCGTAAAAACTTTGCAAATATCGAGTTCGCAAAAGACTTTTTTATGTACATTATTTGATTAAAGTCTTACAAAATGCGGTGTTTTTCATTTAATTGTAGTATGAGCTGCGCCTGGAGGCAACGCGCAATCGTAAAAACAACTATACCACCGTTGTCATCAATGTACGCGATGTTAACGATAATCCACCTGTATTCGATCGTCAAACATATCGGACACAAATCACTGAAGAAGATGATCGCAATTTGCCCAAACGCATTTTACAGGTGAGTGTGAAGGGAATCGAGAGAAAGCTGTATATAATTGTTCCGTTAAGTAAATATATATACAAATATATATATATAGGTATGTCTTTACATATATAGTATATCGAGTATATATAGCATCCTTCCTACGCAGCGTGCGAGAGTGAGCACATAAATCAAGCAGTGTGAGCAGTGTAAGCAGTGCAAGCAGTTCAAGTTTATACGAAAAACTATTGCCTACTTTTGTGCGCCCCCTTTTTTTATTACACGCATCATATTTCACTTAGTTCTCTCCGCTCGCTGCATTTAAATCATAAAGGTAACCTCTGTGTAAATCTGCTCTGTTGCATCTCTGTGCCATAAATCCTGTTGTCCTCTTTTGGGCTTAAAACAATATTTTTCGCAATTGCTGCAACAGCTACTTATGGGCGTTAAGGCGCCTATCATTATTTTCCCATTCCACATTTACTATCGCTTGCTGCTCGCTCTTACGCAATTTAAATATTGACAGCAGAAACAACAACGGCCAAGCATACAATACATGCAATTTGCATAAAAATCGAATGCTCGAAAAACTATAGTAGCGAAAACAAGAAGCATTCCAGGACAGAACAGAGCAGAGGCAGAGCCACAGCAGGCTGTGGCCTGGGCTCTGGGCACTGCGCACTGGCCCCAACCGGCTCTAGCCACAGATCTGGGGAATGGCCACCACTGCTCGTTGCTGGCATATTAAGTGCCAGGGCGATTCAGCAAGCCGCACAATTCGGCCGTAAATACAAAATAAATACTCATTCATTAATAATAACGTGATAGTTGCCCAATGGCCTTGCATCAAATATACATATATACACACGCACACACGCACATTTGTTTCCAATTTACATATACGTATTTACAAACACATGTGTCGCGTGCGTATGGGAGAAGTGCCTGAGTCTGTGGCTCTGACTTTTATTTAAGCCATAATTTACAACAATCAACAACATGAATGAGCGAAAGAATGAGAGAAATTAAAATCCTTACGCTTCACTGAGGGTCAAATGCTCTACTTTTGTGCAGCCACAGTAAATGCTTGAAACTTTAACTTAAGATTGCATATTAAGCAAAATTTGACAGAAAAAAAATTTATATATATGCAAAAATTTTAAGTAACTTAAAACGAAGATTATATTGCAGTGCACTGTAAGGCAGAAATCTACAAAATATAACATAAAACATAATTAATAACATAAAATATAATATGTATTAAATTACTCTCATATTAATAGAAAATCTAATATAAATATAACATAAATTAATATATAACCTCCCACTCCATTTCCTTGCATACTCATGCACATTTTCCTCATGACTCAGCAAGCTGCGCCTTTAACTTATCAAGCTTCACTTTGCTTTTGTTCTCTCGAAGAGATTTTGGTATTTTACGTAAAGAGATGAAAAATATCTAACAATAATCAATCTTGATTTAATAATTGTTTTCCCTGTTTAACATTATTTTTGCTATACTTTCTATAGGTAAAAGCCAACTGCATTGCATACAATTGATTCTACTACTACTACTACTACTACTACCACTACTACTACTATGACTACTTTTACTAGTACTATTACTACTCCTACTGCTACTACTACTTCTACTAGTACTATTACTACTCCTACTGCTACTACTACTTCTACTACTACTACTACTACCACTACTACTACTATGACTACTTTTACTAGTACTATTACTACTCCTACTGCTACTACTACTTCTACTAGTACTATTACTACTCCTACTGCTACTACTACTTCTACTACTACTACTACTACCACTACTACTACTATGACTACTTTTACTAGTACTATTACTACTCCTACTGCTACTACTACTTCTACTAGTACTATTACTACTCCTACTGCTACTACTACTTCTACTACTACTACTACTACCACTACTACTACTATGACTACTTTTACTAGTACTATTACTACTCCTACTGCTACTACTACTTCTACTAGTACTATTACTACTCCTACTGCTACTACTACTTCTACTACTACTACTACTACCACTACTACTACTATTACTACTTTTACTAGTACTATTACTACTTTTACTAGTACTATTACTACTCCTACTGCTACTACTACTTCTACTACTACTACTACTTCTACTATTACTACTCCTACTGCTACTACTACTTCTACTACTACTATTACAACTCCTACTGCTACTACTACTATTACTACTTCTACTACTACTATTACTACTCCTACTGCTACTACTACTATTACTACTCCTACTGCTACTACTACTACTACTGCTACTACTACTATTACTACTCCTACTGCTATTACTATTACTACTTCTACTACTATTATTACAACTCCTACTGCTACTACTACTACTACTGCTGATACTACTATTACTACTTCTACTGCTATTACTATTACTACTTCTACTACTATTATTACAACTCCTACTGCTATTACTACTACTACTACTACTACTACTACTACTACTACTACTACTACTACTACTACTACTACTACTACTACTACTACTACTACTACTACTACTACTACTACTACTACTACTACTTCTACTACTACTATTACTACTTCTACTACTACTATTACTACTCCTACTGCTACTACTATTATCCCTACTACTACTACTACTACTTTTACTACTTCTACTAATACTATTACTACTCCTACTGCTACTACTACTAATACTACTACTATTTCTACTCCTACTACGACTACTACTACTACTTCTACTATTAATACTTCTACAAATAAAATTAAAGCTAATACTACTACTACTATTGCTGTTTTGTTATTTCTACTACCTTTTCTACTAAAACTACTTCTAATTGTACAATTCAAACTACTTCTACTCATTTGTATTTTTTTTTTTTTTTTTATTTCTTTATATGCTTTTAATATATTTTTAAGCCATTTCTCATACCAATTTAAAAAAAACATTCCTAAGAACTTATGAAAAAAGAAATGATTTTGTTAATGCTATAAGTATATAAAAGGCAATATTTTGGTACATTTAGCAAAAGCGTTTAAACAGAAAAAATGCAGTTTTTATCAGCGACCACGTTGACCTAAATGTGCTTCAGAAGGGCATCCAAGTGTGGTGACTCCCCGCTGCTCCGATAAATGTTCTCGCTTGTAAAATATAAATTTAAATGACACAGCCCAGCGCTGACTGCAATGGTGACAACACGAACAACAACAGCAGCAACAACAGCAACAGCAACAGCAACAGCGACAATGGCCACACGCATTTTTAATTACATATTTATACTTAAGTAAAAAATTGAAGTGGCGCCAAGTAGATGGGCCGACCGAACCGCATATAAGACATATACATATACATATACATATTATATAATATACATAATATATATATATATATATATATATATATATATATATATATATATATATATCATATATATATAAAGGGTATTGGCTGCCGTCGGCCGACACCTTTTGGCCAAATTGATTTTTGCGGGTGGCACAAAATGAAATGCAAATATTTCTTTTTGCCTTTGCACGCGAGTCATTTGCCGCTGCCACGCCCCTGCCCCAGCAGCCAGCCAGGGGGCGGCAAGGGACTTTAAATTATGCATGCCAATGGTGGGCATATAGCACACGCGCTCTTTCCTTACCCCTCTCTCTGTGTGTGTGTGTGTGTATGTGAGTGTATGTGTGCTCTCTGTTGAGAGGACAATGGCATGCAGAGCTCACATCGCGTCACGCGGGCAATAATAATGGCACGTAGACAACTCTTTTGTCATATCAAATTGTGCGGAACATTTAACGAAAATTGTCGCATTGTCAACCAGCAAATTGTGGGCGGGCTGCCAGGCAAGCAATGGGCGTGGCTGGCAGCGTTTTGTCGGCACTTAACACGTGGCAACTGCCTTTGAGTGCCTGCTCTACCTCTCTATCTCTCTCTCTCTGACTCTCTCTCTCTCTCTCTCTCTCTCTCTCTATGTCTCTCTCTCCCACTTTAACAAAAGTGGAGATATTTAAATATTGAGCCATTGTTTGGCCTCAATGGGTTTCCTTTTACGTCGGTTAGGTGCGATAGCCACAAAAGTTGTCACATTGTTAACAGCTGTCCAATAATTGCTCTAATTGGCTTGCCAAGTGTTTGATAGCTGGCTTCTGCTTCAACAGAATTGTGGTCGATGCTGGAATTCAAAAGGATGCAGCTAAAAATAATAAATGTGCCAGACTTAATTGAATGCATTTTTTTGCTAGAGTAATTTCTTTAACTTTATTTAGTAAGGATAGTAGACTACAGACTACAGACTACAGACTACAGACTACAGACTACAGACTACAGACTACAGACTACAGACTACAGACTACAGACTACAGACTACAGACTACAGACTACAGACTACAGACTACAGACTACAGACTACAGACTACAGACTACAGACTACAGACTACAGACTACAGACTACAGACTACAGACTACAGACTACAGACTACAGACTACAGACTACAGACTACAGACTACAGACTACAGACTACAGACTACAGACTACAGACTACAGACTACAGACTACAGACTACAGACTACAGACTACAGACTACAGACTACAGACTACAGACTACAGACTACAGACTACAGACTACAGACTACAGACTACAGACTACAGACTACAGACTACAGACTACAGACTACAGACTACAGACTACAGACTACAGACTACAGACTACAGACTACAGACTACAGACTACAGACTACAGACTACAGACTACAGACTACAGACTACAGACTACAGACTACAGACTACAGACTACAGACTACAGACTACAGACTACAGACTACAGACTACAGACTACAGACTACAGACTACAGACTACAGACTACAGACTACAGACTACAGACTACAGACTACAGACTACAGACTACAGACTACAGACTACAGACTACAGACTACAGACTACAGACTACAGACTACAGACTACAGACTACAGACTACAGACTACAGACTACAGACTACAGACTACAGACTACAGACTACAGACTACAGACTACAGACTACAGACTACAGACTACAGACTACAGACTACAGACTACAGACTACAGACTACAGACTACAGACTACAGACTACAGACTACAGACTACAGACTACAGACTACAGACTACAGACTACAGACTACAGACTACAGACTACAGACTACAGACTACAGACTACAGACTACAGACTACAGACTACAGACTACAGACTACAGACTACAGACTACAGACTACAGACTACAGACTACAGACTACAGACTACAGACTACAAATAATTTATTTGTCATATTAATATCCCTGTCTCCGTCTAAGTTTGTTCCTTATTCTATCACATTTGCCCTTGTGTTTACGACTCAGCCGTAACTTGAAGCACTCAACGGCCACTTTAAGCTGCCATCAAAGCGGCTTTAATCTCCTGCTTAAGCATTCGCATCCATTCATTGAACCTCTTGTAAGTCATTTGGGCTAACGGCCCGTAGATGCTTATCTAAGTAATAAGTGACTAAAAAGTAGCAAACAATTTGCTAGCATGTAGTTTCTACATTAATAAGAATAATAATGCGCCATTAAATATTCCACACGCACAATAACAAAATGGACCTAAATACAGATTTCATTTAGTAGGAAAAAGAAAGAAAGAGAGGAAAACATTTCGCAATAGAAAATCAACAAAAATACCGCAAGACGATTGAATAATTACATAAATCTCGGTCACATTAGCATTTTTCACAGACAACAGTGCAGTGCAATATAAAAAATACTAAAGAGGGAGAAAAAAGACGAATACAATATAAAATAAAATGTAATACAAAATCGAAGCATAAATTTACAAGCAATCTGGCATGCAAAGAGCCCTGCTCGCCCAGCATTTCTTTTATTTTCAAAGACGCTCGCGTGGGTTGCTTTCGCTCTTTATTGGGCATTTAAAGGTTTTTGCGCATTTGCATATTTGATTTATAGGCTGAATATTGTAAGTAAGGTCCAGCAACGGCTTAACAGCCCACCGAGACCCAGTCAACTCCCCCCAGCAGCAGCAGCAACAACAACAACTCATTGTAATGCAGTTTGTATACCTCACTCACTCTGCTCTCCTCTGTCTGCCTCTCTCTCTTTCACAGGTTACGGCTACCGATGGCGATGTAGATAGACCAATAAATATTGTATATTTTCTAACCGGCCAGGGCATCGACCCGGATAATACAGCGAATAGTAAATTTGATATAAATCGCACAACTGGCGATATTTTTGTACTCAAGGTAAGTGGCACTCACAAAGCTTAAGCCGATTTTTTACCAAGCAGCTGCCAACGATACGCCGTAAAGCCCAGCCGTAATGAATGCCCGTTAAATTCCCCAACCAACAATGAAGTCTACCTCAAAAGCCAGAACCCCAGTTACCAAGCGTCCCTCCCCATCCTCCCTCTCTGCCTCTCAGTCCTCGAATCACACCCGCTGGGCTAAGCGTGCAAATGGCGCGCCATAACTTTTGTTTTTTTTTTTTTTTCCACCTGCAGCGACTATGATTGAGGGTCGGCTGGGCAGGAGGCAGGGGGTGGGAGGGAGGCTTAGGGGTGCACGTGAGGACAGCTGTTGGCAGTTTACAATTGGGCCAACAGTTTATATACACAATGCGCAGTTTATATTGTGTGTGACGAGCTAACAGTTAAAAATATACAACAACAACAAAATACTGAAAGGCAGCAGTTAAGCATGACGGAATACACTGAACAAAAATAAACATGAGCAACAAAAACAGAAACGCAAATTGAAATTTTAAAAATGTATATAATGGCATATCTAAAAAAAAGTTAGCCAAAAAAATATACATAAAAATATATGCATATTCATATGTTCATATTCAATGTCATGAGTGTTTAGAGCTGGAAAATACAGTGAAAATGTAAAAAAAAAAAAAAACAAATTATAAAAAATATATACAAATTTGATCGCACTAATTTAGCTGTAGAAATGCCAATCTCAAAGGATTTCAGGTGGCTGAGCAAAAAGTTGATGCTAACTAAAATAGCAATGTATATAGATAGATGATATTCAGGCTCTTTCAAAAGCTGTCATGACACATAAATTGCATTTTGTAATAGAGAGTAAAAGTTTAATTGAGAATAATAAAAAATTAATTAAGTTAACTTAACAAACATCAGGCAAAAATTAAATGCATAAGAAAAGACTTAAGGAACAAAAATATGATATTTGTAAATCTTTCGAATCTTCATTCGAAATTTAATTTTTTTTATAATAAAAGACTTTTATATTTAAATATATAGAAATATATATAGAGCGATTATGCTTTAGATTTCTTATTAAAATTATGCAAAAATCGTATTTCTTTGACGAAAATATATCCTGAATATTACGCTGCATGGAATGAATATGAGTTGACCAAGGCTAAAGCTGATTATCTTGCCCCATTTTCATTTTGTTACCGCCTCGTCATTTCTAACTGTTTGTTGCATTCATAACAGCTTAAGTTATAAAGAAAAATGTATACATTTTCAATTTTTGAAAGCAATTGTTATTGTTTTCCTGCAAATGAGTCAGCTTGAAGTTTCATTGATAAACGAACGCACCTTCGAATAAAAATGGCTTCAATGCTTTCACGGCATTTTTTACACGCAAAGCTGTCAAAGTTTTCAGTGTCATTTTAATATCGCTGGGCCATAATCAGACTCTCTCGCACATTGTAAATTATAAAATTTAACTGCAGTGCGAACAAGTCGCTGTAAACACTTTGCAGGTTGTTCAAAATAAATGATTCAGCCAGTCATATTGACTGTAGAAACCCACTACCAAATTTGACAGCTGATGCAGCTCTTAAATGTATTCATGCACACACACACGCACGCACACACACACACATAAAATAAATATAAATTTGCCTTGCGCGAAAATACTTAAAATTGTTGTGCGATTTTATTTGTTAACAACAGTCGCCAGTGAATTGTAAAGCTTTCGCGGCTGAGCGGCTCGGTGGCGTATGATTAATTTAAAACTGTGTCAAACCGCACAATCTCTCTCTCGCACACACACACACACATACACACATGCCTGCAGATGGCCAAAAACAACAGCAGCAACAACAACAACAACAAAGTAGAGAGTGACATTTGTGAGCATAAAAACTGCAAGCATTTGATGCCAACTACATGAACTTCAATTAATTTCAGACAAAGTCCATAAAAACAAACCAGTCAAATGGCAGTGCCAACGACCAATGCCACGCCCATTGCGCCCATTTACTGAATCAAATGTTCAAATGTTGCTGGTGTTGCTGCTGATGTTGCCGTTGCTGTTGCTGCTGCTGCTGCTGCTGCTGCTGCTGCTGCTGCTGCTGCTGCTAGAGGCATGCTTTATTTGTTTTATTGTTTTAGGAGCTCGGGCTGTGTGCGCTGTTGTTTTTGGTGTGGTGGGCTGTGGTGCGGCGCTGTGGTGGGTTGATGTGGTGTGGTGGGCAAAAGGGTTGCTGCGGAGCATTGGTTGCCAGCGACAGCATGTGGCATTTGTGGTTTTGACGCTCTACAAGCAACCACATGTAAATGACATTCGTCGTTCGTTATTGGTGCGTGGTTGCCGCGCATAAAATTCTGTTTAAAATGCTGGGTGGCTTTTGGGCGGCTTTTTGGGCATGGCCTGGGCCCCGACTGAAGTTTAGCGTCGACCATTCGACAGCTGCATCGCGGTATTTAATTTGTAATTGCTATTGCTATGCGTGTCACATGCCACCGATATGAGCACTGTGTGTGTGTGTGTCTTTGTGTGTGTGTGCGTCACTTTGCCAGCTTTAATTGAGCGAATGCCATTTGCAAAGAATTTAAGTTCCAACCCATTCACAATTTTGATTTGATGATGGCAAAGTGCTATTGAAACTAAAATATGACAATTTATTTGAACGATTGACCAACAGCGCATTTTTTTTTTTTTTTTAATGGAACACAGTTGTACTCGAAACACAGAGAGGGATAGAGAGAGAGAATGTGAGAGTTTTTAGTGAAATGAATTTAAATCGTCAACTAATTGGTGTATATTTGCCATGCACATGTGGACAGTTAGTGAAGCTTAGCTGCCTGCAGCAGCAATAATTGATGTTCGCTTTTATTTCCTATCTGAGTTTTGCCAACTTAGGGAGTCTGTTTTACCGTTTGAAACGAGAGACAAAATTATGCATAAGTGAAAGATTTCAATATACAATATTAACGTACGTAACAATAGACTGAAAAATATTGAGCAATACTTGAGGAGAGTCATCAATATAGAATGAAACAATCGGAGAGAGAGGAAGCGGGAGGGAGAGATAGGCAGATGCCAGCTACTAGTTAGATATATGGCGCAAGAGAGAAAGAGAGAGAGAGAGAGAGATAAGGAGAGAGTAGAGAGCGGGATAGAGAGAAGGAGAGAGTACAAGTATCAATACGAAAGTTTCGACTTGCATTAGTTCCATTCATTTCTACGCAGCTCTCAGTGTGCTACGCTCTTCGCAACCTGAGTTGAAATTGAGTTGAAGTGAGAGAAGTACAATAATCGTATAATTGAGGGGCGCTTAAAAGACGCCTGTTAAAGTAAGCGAGAGTTGCTGTGAGGAGAGATTTCGAGTAGAGAAGTAGAGAAAACAGTTTATTATGTATTGGGATGTACAAACCGAAATAGTTAAAATAGTTGCTATTAATATGATTTCATGCATTCTTCACTATTCTAATAAAATTGTATCAAGGAAAGTTTTATAATTATAATACTATATAATACCAATTTCTTAAATAAAATGAAACAGTTATAAATAGTCGTCTTAATCAAAGGGCAGCAATCTATTTTTGGTGACTTTTTTGGTGACTGTAACAATTTGAATGCTCAAACAATCTAAAACTGAAAGAAGATATAATATAGTTGCCTTGAAAATCTTTTTAGGATTGGACACATAAATATATATACACACTAATGTAGAGTATGAAGGACATTCAACTTGAATTAGGTGGCCAGATTTCATTAAACTTAATGTGATATAGAAGATTTATGGAAAAACTACAAAAACATAGTTATACAATATTATATATCGTATATCAGATCATCTCTACTTTTACTTTTTGCAAATGTTGAACGTAAATTTAATAATCAATCTAGATAGGACTAACAAGTGCAGCTACCATTTATCACACAATCCCAGACCAAGCTAACATCTAAGTGCCACATAAATCTAACACTCTACACAATCATGTCCTTAAACAGCAACAGCTTATGTTGAACTATACACAGACTTAGGTTATTAGTGCACAGTCACAGACAGACACACACAGACACAGACACACACATACAGAATAATGAATTATAATGCCCATCGAGCCGGCTAAATGCAAAGTCGATTTTAATTTGCATTCCAGCCCACAATGCGCAATCTACAGCAAAATTGTAATTGAAACGAGGCCTAATCCACCTGGGCGAAAAACAAATTCCAAATGAGCAGAGTAAGCAATATTTAAGGATAATTTAAATAGGATTCGGGGCGAGAGGCCGAGCTGACACAATTCCCATTCAGATTGAACACATTTCATTTGATTTGATGGCATTTATTTAGCCCGCTCGCCAGGCCAGGCCAGGCCAGACGACAGGTGGGGTCAGGCGATTTCATGGGGATAACTCATTTAATGAGAGAAATCTAATATGAGCCTGGGCAAATATATTGAGCTGGGGCCAAAGACAGCCGCAAAGAAGTAAACACAATATACAGACAAACAGAGACAGACGAGCAGATAGACCGACGGCTATCATCGCTTGAGTCAGCAGTAGTTTCAAGGACCTGTGGCTGACAATGAGACTTGTCAGCCATAAGTCCTGCTGCTGGCTCAGTTGCAGCTTCCTGCCGTTGGCATAAAATAATTTGCAAACACGCAAGCCAAACAGCTGGCAAATCAAATGGATAGCCAGCTCACTTTACTTGCTCCATCTGCCTCTCTCTCCCACCCATTCTCATTTCTCTCTCTCTCTCTCTCTCTCTCTCTTTGGCACAGCCCCTGGACCGGGATCAGCCCAATGGACGGCCGCAATGGCGCTTCACCGTATTTGCCCAGGACGAGGGCGGCGAGGGCCTGGTCGGCTATGCGGACATTCAAGTTAATCTAAAGGACATCAATGACAATGCGCCGCAGTTTCCGCAGGGCGTCTACTTTGGCAATGTCACCGAGAATGGCACCGCCGGCAGCCCCGTGATGACAATGTCTGCCATTGACTATGACGATCCCAACGAGAGCACCAATGCCAAGCTAATCTACTCAATCGAGAAGAACGTCATCGAAGAGGAAACGGGCGCACCCATCTTCGAAATTGAGCCCGAAACGGGCCTCATCAAAACGGCCGTCTGCTGTCTCGACCGGGAGCGCACACCGGACTACTCCATCCAGGTGGTGGCCATGGACGGAGGCGGTCTGAAGGGTGAGTACGCTGCGTTGCGCTTCAAAATACTGGGCATGCCACTGACATAGAACACTCATTATGCACACACACACGCACACTGTTTGTGGGGGCTAGTGGGGTCTATTGGTTGTGTAAAGAGAGTTGAAGCAAATAAAATAACTGTTAATCAATATATAAATAACTTGCTAAATCATTATTTTCCTCTATTACTTGAATCTGATTAAAAATTAATTTATATAAAAATGAGTTTCATTTCAATATAGCAATAAATTAATATTAATTTCTGTGCAATTAATATTCATGTAAAATTAATATACCTAAACTTCAGAGCTATTTTGGAATATTAAAACATAAATTACAAATATATGAATAAATATATTAATTTTAATTTATTAAATAATATAATTTAAATTAATATTTATTAATATTATTTTCAGTTTAGTTAGTTCACTAAAAGAGAAGCTCATCAGCTGCTAAATTCATTGATAAAAATATTCATTTATTGAAAATATATTAATATATCAAGCACTCACGATATCATTTTCATATTTTAATTCCACCATATTCATTCAATTCAATCCATTTATCATCATCAATATGATGATCAATATGACAATGATTCAAAATCCATTCACATATAAATAGAATATTTATATATATTTGATTTCATATACTTATTTGGCACAGATTAATTTAATTTAAATTGATTCACATGAAAAGTAAATATTATTTAAAAGAAATCTTATGAAAATAAATAATAAATAAAGGAAATGTTAAAAATAAGTCATTTAGGTAATAATTAATAAAAATAATGATAATAATAATAATAATAATAATAATAATAATAATAATAAAAATAATAATAATGATAATAATAATGATACTAATAATGATAATAATAATTATAATAATAATAATAATAATAATAATAATAATAATAATAATAATAATAATAATAATAAAATAATAATAAAAATAATAATAAAAAATAATAATGATAATAATGAAAATAACATTATAATATTATAATAAATAAAGAATTATTATCCAAACAACTTCCGATTGACATTCAGTTACTTCTTATGTTCCCATGAATACATCATTTAAATATAACAAATTATCGATGCAGAGCATTACGCAGTCAGCTAAGTCCCATTTCATTTGTGTTCGCCTACTCCTCTTACATAGGTACTGGCACCGCCTCCATACGTGTTAAGGACCTGAACGATATGCCGCCGCAGTTTACCAAAGACGAATGGTTCACCGAGGTGGATGAGACGAACGGCACCTACATACCCGAGACGCCCATTCTGACAGTGACCGTGCAGGACGAGGACGAGACGAACAGCTTTCAGTACAAGGTGGTGCCGAACAGCGGCTTCGGTGCGGACAAATTTGCGATGGTGCGCAATGCGGATGGCACAGGCTCGCTGAAAATCATCCAGCCGCTGGACTACGAGGATCCGTTGCAGAGCAGCGGCTTTCGCTTTCGCATACAGGTGAACGACAAGGGCGAGGATGGGGCCGACAAATATCATGTGGCCTATTCGTGGGTCGTGGTCAAGCTGCGCGACATCAATGACAACGTGCCGCGGTTCGAGCGGGATCACATCGAGGTCTCCATCTACGAGGACACCAAGGTGGGCACCGTACTGGAGCAGTTTCGCGCCAGCGATGCGGACCAGGGCGGCCACTCGCGCGTCAGCTACAAAATCGTACGCGCCAGCAATCGACGCAGGCAGTTCGCCATTAGCGACAAAGGCGCCATCAGCATACAGCGACCGCTCGATCGTGAGTCGGCGGATCGTCATCATGTGCAGATCCTGGCCAGCGACGATGGCAATCCGTCGCGCACGGCCACAGCCACGCTGACTGTGGTTGTCAAGGACGTGAACGACAATGCGCCCACGCTGGCCCAGGACTACAGGCCAACGCTGCCGGAGAACGTCTCGCCACGCAAGATCATCGAGGTGGCCGCCAAGGATGCGGACGATCGACAGCGCGGCAATGGCGGACCATTCAGCTTTCGCCTGGATCCACTGGCCAGCGATGAGATACGAGCGGGCTTTAAAGTCGAATACGATCGCAGTAAGTGACACGAGAGCTATAATGATGGCTAATGATGCATAATATATATATAATAATAATATAACGTATCATATCGATGCATAAATATTCATATATAATACAAGCTATCGATATGAATAGATAATATAACCTATCTATATGAATATAGATTGAAACTTAGCTGATCTCAATATCTAGCTAGAAATTCCTTACAAAAGTCTTTGAAGCAAAGCTTTCCAATGATATGCATATATAATTTACTTGATTAAGAGTTCTAATTGAGCTGTTCTGCCTATCATTTGAGTTTGATCTTGAATCGGTAAAGGGTGAAGAAGATTAAAGGAAATTTCGAATTGAGACTTAAAAAATTTCGCATATATATAATATATTTTTTTTATATATATACTATATATTTATGTATTTCTGGTAGAAAAGTAAACAAATTCCTTGACTTGAGAAAGTTTGAGTTTACAGAGCCAGAGAATGTAGATCAGAAGCTCCGTGCAAGAAGATACTTGGCTCATGACAAAAGTATATTAGAAATTTTAAAAAATTGTGCGAGGTTCCAATTCTTTGAGATATTTTATATTTAACATCAGATGAGTTCATTAATTTCCAGCGAAAATAGTATTTTACACTTATTCATGGCATATTTGCAAATTATTCATCAAATTACTCATTCCTAATAAAGCTCAACAAAATCAAAAACCTTTTTGAATGAAACACTCAAATCCAATTTAATTTCAAACCAAAACCATAAATTTATCAAACAACTTCATATTCTTGCCATATTCTATAAACAACTGAGCTCCTTCATTGACTCCTAGTTAAACTCAACTTTAACTAAAGTTACTATTTTTCGCAATATTCGCCTCACAGCTCAAGTTGCTTCAACTTGAATCTACTCGCATTGAAATTCATCTCCTGCAGCAGTTTCGGATCGCAGCCAAAACTTTCAATGCACAACTCCCCATTCAGATTCTTGTTTGGCCACAAGTCAATTTGCCTTTATAATCAATACCAATTCTTTGCACAGGCTTTTGCTCTACAAGCCACCAGCTCGACTCTGGCTTGCAACTAATCTATACAAATGCAACAGCAAAAGCCATTCCCAAAAAAAAAAAAAAATAAATAAAAATAAAAGGTAGAAGGGAAAACAATAAAAAGAAAAAGAAATTGCAAACTGACAACACGGAAAGCCTGGAAGCAGCACTTGAAACTCGCCCAGTTGAGTTGCGTTCGAGTTGGGCTTAGTTCGCATTCACAATCAAATTCAAACGCTAAAACCAAAGTGTGTTTGCATAGTAATGGTGATTGAATTATGCCACAGACAATCAGCATCATCAGCATTGTTTGTGCACTGAGTTAGTTACCCAAAAAGCCAAAAACCCACAAAAATAAAAGGGAAAGAAAACACGTTAAAGAATGTGTTACCCTGTAGCCAGATGTGAAAGGTGCTCAGACAGAGGGAATACTCGACTGAAATGCTAAAGTAGAACTGAAAGGCATGAAACGGAAAACAAAAAATTCTGTATTGGAGTGGGAGTTCCACGGATTTAATAATTAATTAAAATGTACAAGCAAATAAAAGAAAGTTGTCATTGCAAGTAAATTTTTGTAATTTCAATTAAAGTTTTCCAAAAAGAAAATAAATTAGGAAATTGATTTATTTTTTTTTATTATTATTTTTTTTTTTTTTTTTTATAAAAATCCCCAGAAATGAAATGAAAACATGTCTGAAATTATTTAATCATAAAATTCTATGTAATTCAAAAGCTTTATGAACAAAGAAATTCCTTAATGCAAATATTCTTTTTGATCAAAAAAATTCCTTGAAATAAAATTCTACATTAATAAAATAATTATCAACAAAAAAAAAATAATAATAATAAATAAAATAAACAAATAAATTATTTTTTAAAAATATATTTATATAATTTCTAATCATAAAACTTTTCATATGAATGGATGAAGTTTGATGAATAAATCATATAAATATACATAATATTTATAAATATTTTTTAATATTTAAATCCTTTTTAAGTGAATAACAGAATTTGATATTAAAAAAATATGTTAATCAAACGGCTCTTATTTATCATGAGCTTTGCGATTGCTTTTCAAAAAGAAATTTTTGAGCATTTCAAAAATGTTTATAATTCCATGCAATCTGTTTTCATACAAAACAAATTTCTAAATGGTAAAGCTTGCGCCCTTCTATATACCAAATTTAATATTCCAGCTTGAGTCTAACGATATCAGATATCAGAATTCCACAACAAATCAAGTGCACTTTCAATATACCCCTCACATCCCACAATTTACAGCCTATTCAAATTGGGCGATATTGCAACCTCTCGGCCAGTTTGAATGACACAGCAACGACTCAAACGTCTCAAACGTTGGCTTTGATTTTGACCCATTTGTTTTCTCTTGGTCGCATCTTAAATTGGGCTTCACTTTCGTAAGCATTGTACGTAAACGGAGTCATTAAAAAGGCTGCAAAAGAAATAAAACAAGCCTAAATGAAGCGCAACCAAAAGAATAAAAAAAATGAACGAAAACAAAAATAAAATCCAGCTAGAATGAAAGAAATACAGAAATTTGAGGTGTCACTCGAGCACACGCGTCCGTTTCTGGAACAGCCCCTTGTAATCAATTTTCAGCACTCCTGGACCCGGGCCGGACCCGGTCGCACTTTGACACGTTTCGCTTTGAGGCCCGATTCTATTTAGTTGGTTTTGGTCCGTTCCGCTCTGGTCGGTGCGTGCTTGGATTTCACAGCGTTTCGGGACTGAATGAATAATTGATTCGCAAAGCCGATTAAATTCATTGCCATCAACAAATAGGTGAATAAAAAAAAAAAAAAAACAAATAGGAGAGCTTTAAACCGAATCATTGCGGCTGTGCGCCAAATTCAATTTATTTGCATGGCTAATTATCTAAATGAGTTGTGTAATTAGTGACCAGAAAGAAAGAGAAAGGGAGATCTGTAAAAAAACAGGTAGCAGTTAGCTATCATTACGGACATAAATTGTTAATCAAGCTAATGCATTTTGTATAATAATTCGCAAATGCGTTTCCATTACACATGCCATGCCATGTGCCAGCTTGCATATGTTCGATTTCAGTTCGATTTGCTCCCAATTAATTATGCCAAATTCAAATTGTGTAGAATATTAATTGTGCACATAAAACCAGAAATATCTGGCTTATATTGGATCGAATTCTTTGCTGCGGGGCCATGGCACAGCGATTCGGTTCACCCACATATTTATAGCCGCATAGAAATTGTATAATCAAAAGTGAAATATCATCAAAATTGCAATAAATAAATATACAATTCTATTTTTGATTTGATTATTATTATTATGTGCATACCCCGCGTGTATTGGATATGGTTATTTAGGATATTTGTGTTTCTGTGAATGTGTGCAGGAGGTGAATGCAGCCGATGCCAGCAAATATTTATATATGTTACTTATTAGGCTGAGGTGCGGAGTTGATTTAGTCGCCAATTCATCTATCCCTATCCCTATCCCAGCCCTTAACCCTAAAAAAATAATACAATTGTTTATGTCAATTAACTTACAGGCCATGCCTGAGCTCCTGCTAATTCATTCGCCTCAGCAATTTATGGCGCAGGAGACTACTTTAAATATAAATTATATTACACTTATTTATTTTAATAATACGTAACTAAATTAATACCATTATGAACCACTTGGGAATCCGCAATGCATTCGACAAGGCAAACTGAACATTCTTCATTTTCAGCTTATTGAAATGAAAAATGCCTTTCATTTAAATTCCATTTGCTAACTTTAATAATGCTCGGAGCCATTCTTGAATTTCGCATTGCTTACTCTACATTTTCGCCTTCTCCCTTCTTCTCTCTCTTTACATTTTCCTACTGGCTATGCCTTTGCCTGCAACAACAACAACGACATCAAATGAAATTCATCGGAACACTTGGGCCATCAATCGACTAACATTCGAAACCTACCAACAAAAAAATCAAAACATCCTTTCGTCTACGCACACACTCAAGGGGGTGACAATGGCAACGGGGTGGCCATAATATCATCGCTGCGTCCCTTCGACCGTGAGGTGCAAAAGTCCTATGACATACCCATCGAGATAAAGGACAACGGAGCGCCGGCCATGACTGGCACCAGCACACTGACTGTGACCATCGGCGACGTCAACGACAACAAAATGCAACCGGGCAGCAAATCGGTGCTGGTCTACAACTACCAGGGCCAGTCGCAGGACACACCAATCGGCCGGGTGTACGTTAACGATCCCGACGACTGGGATGTGCCCGACAAGAAGTACTACTGGGAGGCGCAGGAGCACCAGCGCTTCAAACTCGACACGGACACCGGCATCCTGACGATGCGTGCGGGCACACGCCGTGGCCGCTACCAGCTGCGCTTTAAGGTAGGTGGGCTTGGGAAGTTTGTGAACTGACTAAGACTCGAGTCATACGCTTTAGCCGCCTTTGTGTCGTTCAACTGTACTTTAAACATCTAACTTTGGTTGGTTGTTTGCTTGATTGAGAGCTTATTAAACTTCTTTCGCTGCTCTCTATATTTCTAGTATATCATATAGCTATGACTTATTTATTGGGCCTATTTTGCCTACTTATCTCCCAACTAATGTCATTTAATCTTACATATCAGCTTCTATTGCCGCTATCTATCTATATATATATTTATATATATATATATATATATATATATATATATATATATATATATATATATATATATATATATATCTTCTACCATCTATCTATCTATCTATGTATCTATCTATCTATCTATCTACTCGCCCTTCTATAATCTATCTATCATCTAAATAGACAGATGATAGATAATTGATAAATATCGTTTATCTATCGCAAATTAATCACCCATTTATTGCCCATCTAACGCAAATCGATCGCCTACCTATCGCCTAGCTATCGCCAATATATCACCTACCTATCTATCACCAATCTATTAATCATCTGTCGCCTATCTGTCGCCTATCTATCGCCTAAATATTTCTAATCCTATCTATCGTCTTTCTATCAATCATCTACAATCATATATATACAGAGAGATTGTTAGCTTTCATCTATGTATCGCCAATCTATCGCCCATCTATGTCGCCGATCTATCGCATATCTATCGCCTACCAAGTGTTCATATCACCTATATATCTATTCATCGCCCTTCTATCAATCATCTATCGCCTCTTTATCATCTAGATAGATAGATCGCTATCGGTCTTCCACTGTCCATCTATCGCTTAACTATCGGCAAAGTATAGCACCTTAAACAACTAAATATTCAATTTTCTCCTTTCAGGTGTACGATCGTGAGCACGGTCAGGAGGATATCCCAGCGAATCTGAGCGTTACAGTGCGCGATATTACCGCAGAGGCGGTGCAGCAAGCGGGCTCCATGCGTCTGGCCCACATAACCGACGAGGACTTTGTGCGCACCTGGAATCCGCTGAAACAGCAGGTGGAGCCATCGAAGCTGGAACGCTTTCGCAACAAGCTGGCCGAGCTGCTCTACACGGACCGCGACAATGTGGACGTCTTCAGCGTCCAGCTGCGCGCCCACTCGCCATATCCCCTAACCGATGTCCACTTCGCCGCCCGCTCAGCCACACAGCAGCCGTACTTCAAGGCGGTGCGTCTCAATGGCGTGGTGCAAATGCATCGCGAGGAGATCGAACAGGAGGTGGGCCTCAACATCACCATGGTGCACATCGATGAGTGTTTGCACGAGGGCCGCGGCAAATGTCCCACTGGCTCCTGCAGCTCACGCACCGAGCTGGGCAAGCGCCCCTACACGGTCAGCGTGAATCGCACGGCTCTGGTCGGCGTTCGGCTGGAGTTGAGTGCACAGTGCGTGTGCCGAGCCAGAAATTTCACTGGCCAAGATCATAATTGTCGTTCGCATCACTGCTTCAACGGCGGACGCTGCGTGGAGACGCGCAATGGGCCGCGCTGCGTTGCCTGCCCCGTGGGCTATGGAGGGCCGCGCTGCCAGCAGTCGACGCGCAGCTTTCGGGGCAATGGGTGGGCCTGGTATCCGCCGCTGGAGCTGTGCGGCGAGTCGCATCTGAGCCTCGAGTTTATAACGCGCGAACCGAACGGCCTCATCCTCTACAATGGGCCCATTGTGCCGCCCAAGCAGGGCGAGAGCGTAATCAGTGACTTCATAGCCATTGAACTGGAACAGGGCTATCCGCGTCTGCTCATCGACTTTGGCTCCGGCACCTTGGAGCTGCGTGTGAAGAGCAAAAAGACGCTGGACGATGGCATTTGGCATCGCTTGGACATCTTTTGGGATGCGGAAAATGTGCGCATGGTGGTGGACTTTTGTCGAACCGCCCTAATCTCTGAGCTGGAGGATGGCACCGCACCCGAGTTCGATGACAACGCGTGCCAGGCACGTGGACAGATACCACCATTTGCCGAGACTCTAAATCTGAATCAGCCACTGCAGCTGGGCGGCCTCTATAGGCAGCACTTCGATCAGACCCTCTACAATTGGCAATATGCATTCAGCTCGAAGGGCTTCGATGGCTGCATACGCAATGTGGTGCACAATTCGGAGCACTATGATCTCGCCTTTCCGGCGCTCGCGCGCAACAGTTTTCCCGCCTGCCCGCAAACGGACGAGGTGTGCCTCAAGACGGAGCACACGGCCCGCTGCTGGGAGCATGGCAACTGTGTGGCCAGCCTGGTGCAGGCGAAATGCCACTGCAAGCCCGGCTGGATGGGGCCGGGCTGTAATGTGCCCACCGTGCCAACCACCTTCAAGCCGCAGAGCTATGTCAAGTTTGCGCTGAGCTTTGAGCCGGATCGATTTAGCACCCAGCTGCAGTTGAGATTTCGCACCCGGGAGCAGGTCGGCGAGCTGTTCCGTGTCAGCGATCAGCATCATCGGGAATATGCGATACTGGAGCTGCGCCGCGGGCAGCTGCAGTTTCGCTACAATCTCAACTCGCTGCGCAACGAGGAGCAGCTGCTGGCGCTGACTGCGATTGCCGTCAATGATGGCCAGTGGCATGTGGTGCGCATCAGCCGGTATGGCTCGGCGGCCATCATGGAGCTGGACGGCGGCGAGTCACGGCGCTACAATGAATCCTTTCACTACCAGGGCCATCAGTGGCTCAGCATTGACAAGCAGGAGGGCGTCTATGCGGGCGGCAAGGCTGAATATACGGGCGTGAAAACGTTTGAGGTGCAATCGGACTTCCAAAGGAGCTGCCTGGACGACATCAGGTAGCACTCGACTAACGACTACGAGTGGTCGTTGTTCTAGCTCTCAACTGTTTGCTAATTATGCACATTTTCATTTCTTTTGTGAATAGGCTGGATGGCAAACATCTCCCCCTGCCACCGGCCATGAATGGCACCCAGTGGGGCCAGGCGACAATGGCACGGAATGTGGAGCGCAACTGCCCATCGAACCGGCCCTGCTCCAATGTTATCTGCCCGGACCCCTTTGATTGTGTCGATTTGTGGAATGAATACGAATGCACGTAAGTACATGCTCGCACAGTGGCAAAAAGCTTGGGCAATCTCTCGGCTCCTGCCTCTCCACTACACGCATTTTGTGTGTGTGTGTGTGTGTGTGTGTGTGTGTGTGCGTGTGTAATGGCAATTGTGTTCTACCTTAACTACACTAATTGCTCGGCCCAGCTGCAGCCGTTACACCTGCTCGCATATCATTCAGCCACAAATCGAGCTATGTTCTTCAATCATCGCGGCGTTTTTGGTTTCAAGTCTCTAATTGGCAGGCGAATTCGCACTCGAAACACTAAAATTAAATTTCGTTTAACTGCTGTGATTCTCAACTTCAACTAGTTCAGTGATGGATTAGGTTTTTGGAATAGAATCGCTATTATCTATGTTCCTTTCAAATTTAAGTAATCTATTTAATTCTTTGAAATGTATACATATTTTATTTTGATTATTTTTAAATATGGTTTTAATTTATTTTTTTAGTTTACATACATAAATTTTGATATTATTATGATTTTTATTTATATGTATTTATATCTTTTTATTTTTTTATTTGTATGAAAGTTTAATTCCAATTATATTTATAGGTTTTTTTGAGTTTAATATATTTGTTTATTTTTTATTTTATTTAAATTTTTTCTAGTCATTTTATTTCACTTTTAGATTATTTTTTTTATTATAATTTACATTTTCATTTTAACTAAAAATTTAATTTTCAAACTATTTTTCTTTTAGGTTTTTTCATGTCTAGTATTGAATTAAAAAATGTTGACTATTTATTTTTTAATTTATTTTATTTTATATTTTATTTTATTTTATGTTATTTATTTATTTATTTATTTATTTTATTTTTATTTTTTTTTTTTTTTTTTTTTTTGTTATTTGACGAGCAACTTATATTCTTCTATTTCAAAGGCTTAAAAATAAATAATGAAAATATTGAGTATGGAATGTGTGTGAGTCAAAATTACATATGCAATTTTATGAAAATAAATAATTTATTCAGTTCAATTCAGCTGAGGGCTATTGAAATTTTCCTTAACGCATTCCTGAGCAATTCAAGCAATTGCAAAATAAAAATTGCAGCACAATTTGTGCAAGGAATTTAAGCATAGAGAAAAAATTGAAATAAGCTAAATGTTGGCTGTTCCAACCCATTGGAAGTCGACATTACTTTTAGCAGACAGCAAAAAACAGCAAACAGGCAGCCACAGAAGGGGGTGAACCCAACTGAGCGTAATGCATGTGAAACACATCATTTCTCCATTAACTCTGGCATCAACTTTTCAACGCATTCCCACAGTCATATTCCAGCGCACCTGCTGCCTGATGGCAGGGCAAACATATCGAAAGGCAAGCGCACAACAAATAATATCAATTGTCATCAGCGTGTACCGACAGAGAAACAGCCAACTTCATCTTTTTGCACCCCAAGCACTGACAGTCGACGACACCGCAGAAAATATATCGATATATATATATAAATATATGTATGTATATGTATAAATATATGTATATCTATATATAATATGTATTTGCATTCCCTTTCGACTTTCGATGGGGCTTCGGTGTGTCCTTTTCATCGACTGCAGCCCTTGGCAGCTGCCATTTGCAACACCAAACAGCAGACGAGCAACTCCGAGCACATTTTCCACATCATTAGTTTTGCCGAGTGACTCCATTTGAGACACGCTGAGTACAAACAGACGTCAGAGCATAGCCCCTTGGCACTCCCTGGCCGTCCCCTCACGCCACCTCCCACTTGCCCCCTTTCCGTGCAGCACTGCATCATGACACCTTTGCCAAGCTGCTGCTGCTGCTGCTGCTGCTGCTATCACCAACAGCTTCGTGCTCCATTTACTTTTGCCATTATATC
Organism: Drosophila mayaguana; assembly: GCA_037075325.1. Lineage (NCBI taxonomy): Eukaryota > Metazoa > Arthropoda > Insecta > Diptera > Drosophilidae > Drosophila > Drosophila mayaguana. The sequence continues at coordinate 10,384,789 of JBAMCG010000068.1, read as the reverse complement.
AGTGGAGCTAAAAGCTGCTTTGCTCCCATTTGCAAGACGAATTGAGAAGTTCGCACTTTAAGCAAATTTAAATAGCGCCACACTAAGCCAGAGCCCTGTGCATACACCTGTCCGGCTCTGGACCGTCGTCGTCCACGATGTGCCATAAATTATGCCTGCTTTTTAGCCTCAATTCGAATTTCATTGTATACTCGCTAGCTGCTGGAATCGTGTCAGCTGCTGAAAAATAATGTTGGACTTGCACTTGCCATCTCACTCGCTCTCACTCACTTTCTCTCTATCTCTCTCTTTCTCTCAACACTTACTTTATATTTAATATGTTGAATTGACCCAAATTGCAATTGTGCGTGTGTTTGTGTGCAAAAGGGAAAGCGCACAGGAAGTGAAAAGTATTTAAAACTGAGCAATTCATAAGTATTTCAATTAATGTCAAGTGTTAAGAGGCTTTAAGGAGAAATGGCTGTGTGGAAGGAAACATAAAATGCTTGCTTTTCTTTTTTTTTTTTTTGTAATTTATTTTCATTGTCTTAATTGTGAAATGTTGCAAAATTTAAATACAGAAATATTTGTCGAATTTTAAGTAAGCTAACGAAATGAAGCTATGAAATGTGGACTTTGAGTTTAGAGAATGGACATAGAGATAGAGATAAATGGAAATGAAGTGAAGAGATTTGTGAATAGACTAATGATGCATATATATATAATATAGCAAATATATAATGGAAATGTTTAATAATTTAGGACTATAATTGATGAAAATGATGTGATTAAATGAGCAATATGCTATATAAGACATAGGTATATGACAAGTAAGGGCTGACTCATATGGTATGTATAGCACGTGGAATATGAGCATATAAGACGTAAGGAATATGACAATATGTGGCGTACATATGTCATATGAAAACATATCTAATATGACAGTCATCAAATGGCATGTGAGTATGACAATATGTGGTATATGAATATAACAGTATGACAATATATATAAAATATGACAAGAGTTGACATATAAATAGCACAATATATGAATATGACAATATGGCCATATAAATTACCTTATTGGCATACGCATATGACAGTATATACATATATGGCAGATTTTGGCATATGAATATGATAATATATGCAATATGACAGCATATATCAGGTATAGCATATATCACATTTAATGTATATATTATGCAATATGGTATATATTTAAATGTTCCAAGGTTCTCCTTGAGTATCAAAAGTCTATTGGCTTAAGCATTTCAAAACATCGATTTACTGTCTCTTGCTCTTTCGAATGAGTTTCCTTTGAGCAAATGAAGAGCTTCAGGAAATGAAAAAGTTGAGTGTAAAAGCGAATGAAGTTGGCGGAATGAGGCAGTAAAATGACAAATTTTATAGTGAAATGAGCTAATTAAATAACAAATTGGAAAGGCCAAGCGGAGATGAAAAACGTCGAAAATGTTCAGTGAAATATGGAAAAAGAAGTGAAAATGTGACATGGAGTATTGACGGTATATGAAAGAGAAATAAGAGAAATTGAAAGAGGATATGTGAGCTGGCAAAGGGCAGAGAGAAATACAGTAGACAGCTGTGGAAATATTTAGTGTGAAATAGCAAATTAAATGTGAAAGGAACAAGCGAAAAAAGCGACAGCAATAAGAAATAGCAAATGGCAGAAACAAGTGAGAAGAGCAAATGGAATGGGAATAGTATAGGAGTTGAAATGAACAGGCTAGAGGAACATGAGAGAGAAGTATTTGGAATGTGGAAAAGAAATGAGCAATGTAGAAAATGTCAAATAGGCATCTTACCCAACTTGCAATGGGAAAAATCAGAGAAGGCGAAATGATAAAGTGGAATTGGCAGGTGGAAAAGCAATCGAGCTGAACAAGTCAAGGGAAAATTGATATGGGGAGAAAAACAACATTAATGAGAGTCAGTGAAATGAGTAAGTGCAACAAGAAGGTAACGTGAGCTGCAGGGGGGTGTTACTGAATAGAGCTGGAATAATCAAAAAGAACGAGAAAAGGGGAACAAATCGGTCTACAAAGGAAGTCTAGGACTTACCGAAATAAACTAGTGAAAAGCTAGGCAAATGGGCAGATAAAGAGAAATGAACTATGGGAAAGACAATTTAATTATCAAAATTAAATGGGAGTGGAATGAGTAAATTAGATTCGAATCCAAATGAAAGAGTGACCAGAGGAAAATAAAGAAGTTTTAGAAAAAATTATAATTTAATTCAAAAACCAAAAAAGAAGAAACATAATATTATAAAAAATGATCAATTGAAATATGATCAAAAATGTAAAATGTATAAATTATATATTTTAATTTCTATAAAATGCAGAATAAATAATATACATAAATACATAAAATAGATGAAAAAAAAAATAATACATTGTAGTATTACTATAGAAAATTCATGCATGTAAATAAAAATATGAGCAAAAACTTGGCCTTGAAAAATGTATATATATTTCATTTTATAAAAACTAAAAGAAAATCTCTAATTAAAAAAATATTTTAAGTTAAAAACAAATATATTAATCGGTTGGCCATGCAACATATATATGTATGTATACATTTTAATTTTTAATTACGAAAAACTAGACGTCATCAGCATGAGGCTTAAGCTTGCATTATAAATGTTTGAATAATTTCATATAAATGTCTAAAGCACTGTGATTGCCCTGAGCAACTATGAACTAATCCCTCGTAGAGTGCGCTCACCAGGGAGACTTAGACCGACGGAACTAACACGTTTAATGCACACAAAGGACGCGCAGCGTGGTCCAGGCAACTGGGAAATTCTGCAACACCAGCAACTGACCAACTATTTTCTCTCTTTTTGCTGTTGGTTTGAAACAAAAAGTTGTGAGCTTTTAAAAAGTTATGCACAACATGAATTTAACAAACGACACGCTAGAACTTTGCTTCCCCTCTCTCCACCTCCCCTTCAGTCGCTCTCTTTCTGCTTCTGTTTCTGACTCCATTTGTGACTCTGTCATTGCAGGTGCAGCGAGGGACGCATCATGTCAGCGGATACCAAGGGCTGTGTCGATCGCAACGAATGCCTGGACATGCCCTGCCTGAACGGGGGCACGTGCATCAATTTGGAGCCACGTCTGCGATATCGCTGCATTTGCCCCGAGGGCTATTGGGGCGAGAACTGTGAACTGGTGCAGGAGGGGCAGCGTCTGAAGCTTAGCATGGGCGCCTTGGGCGCCATATTCGTTTGCCTGATTATCATATTGAGTAAGTACTGTAACGGGACAGCCACAGCCGGGCTACCAACCAGCCAGCCCCAGCAGCTGGGTCCTCTCGCTCGCTAAGCTCCTGCAATTTGCCATGCATGTGTGTCAGTTTAAGCGGCTTAAGCCGCATCCGCAGTGCCCTCTACAAAACCTACACTCTCGCTCCCTCTCGCTCTCTCTCGCGCGCTTTCAGCTGTGTGTTTTTACATGTAAATGCAATTTTCAGTAGGTTGGCGCGCTGCACTTAAATCCCAGCAGGCAAAAAAAAATGTATATAACGATGCAAAATCAACGAATGTTTGCATTGCCGGGTCGAAGGCACACAGAGTGCCACATTTCTTGCCTACTTTTTACCGCCCTCTTCTTGTCCCTCTCCCCGCACAAACAGAATGCGTTGTTATCCAAATGGAAATGACAGCGTGGCTAATTAACAAGTGCACAACAAAATATAGTAAAATATAAAATAATCAAAAAAAAAAATATATTTAAAAAGCTGAGCATTTATTTTCCATTTATTTTCGCTACATTTTATTGCCGTTAATTGAAAACATTGTGCACATCTGGTCTAAGCCGAGCTTTGCTAACTGTTTGCCATTCAAACAGCCTCCATAGCCCCGCCATCCAAGCAGGTGATAGACTTTTTGGATGTTAAGCTTACTAGACTCTTTGCAGTTCAAATTTACAATTTTTTACAACTTTTTTTAATTTTCTTTTTTTTTCTTTTTTTTTTGTGAAAAAAAGCAGCTTTAGAGAGCTGAGATCTAACAAAAAAAATACAGCATACCCAAATGGATCTAAATCCGCCAAGATTTGTCCTTTTTCAGAACTTCCTATTCTTTTAAATTCAAGAACCAAAAAAACTATTTAAAAAAATTAAAAAAAAAAAAAATATATATATATATATATATATATATATATATATATATATATATATATATATATATATATATATATATATATATAAACTTTATAATAAAAATATTCAAATTTTTTGTCAAAAAAAAATTATATACATATATATATATATATATATATATATATATATATATATATATATATATATATATATATATATATGTATATAATTTTTTTTGACAAAAAATTTGAATATTTTTATTATAAAGTTTTTTTTTTATTTTACACAATTTTTAGTTATTTTTCAGTATTATTAAAATACTTAAAATTGTATTTCAATTTACTTTTAATACATTTGATCAGATATTGTGTTTTTCTTAACTGAAATCCTTAGTAAAATATTTTGTATATATATTGTGCATTTACAATTATCACGTATATTTAATAGAAGTTCTTATCTATATCTTTCTACATTCTCAACTCACGAATTTCTATTCGAAGCTCAAATCCGAAGCCCATTTGAAACACTCTACATAGACCGATCGATTTAACTGGCTGCATTTACTGCTGCTGTTACAGTTACTGGTGCTAATGCTGCTACTGCCCAAGTCTAAACGGCATTTGGCCATTTTGTTGGATTTGGTTTTTACTTTAGACCAAGATTCCATTTGATTTCAATTGGAGCTATACTATATGTATATGCCCCTGCGAACGCACTGCCACCTAATGGACTTTGCAGCGGGCGTAAATTGGATTTGGTCATTTGCGAAATGTTCAGGGGGAAAAAAACTGAATGAGAGAGTAAAAGAAAGTGTGCGAGAGGGAGACAAACAAATGTGAATGGTGCGCGCTGGCGTATACGCAATATACGACAATTTATTTTTGTTTGCGCGCTGCTCGACTCATTTTACGATTCCAAAAAGGATTTTCAATTAGCTGAGCTTACTTTTTGCTGCTGTCTGAAAGCAACGCAGAGATTTTGCTCGCTCTCCCTCTCTCTCTCTCCTTCTCTTTCTTACTGCCCGTAGGCAATTTATTTAAAAGCCATTTTTAAGCGAGGCTGTGCACATAATCGGCAGGGAGCTAGTTTTAATGAGCGAAAGGCGTGCGGTTTCTAGTTGCAGCAACAACAGTGGTAAATAGCAACAACAACAACAACTCTAATACGAATCTTAAGCTAATTAGTCAGCTTCGGGCCAGCTAATTACACAGTTGGGCCGGCTGGACACGCAGTACGCATACGCCGCGTTGGCCATAAAACCGCTAAACCGCAAAATAGGCGCAATAAATAAACGCAAACGAATGTCCTGGCGCACAGCCGAAGCTGCTCATCGCACACACACACACACACACACGCACACGCAGACACCGCGTTTATGAAGTGAAAATTTCAAGAAACTGACAACAAGTTCGTTTCACTGTAGGCACTGCGCCTTTTGTATTCGTTGTTGTTGCATTTAAGTGGCGTAAAGACAAAAACAAACTAAATAATTATCTAACATTATTTACAGTCAACGCTTTTTGTGCTCTCCCATTCGTTTCCCGCTTCTCGCTCTCGCTCCTCTGTAATCTCAGAATCGCTGAACTGTATTTTGGCATAAAATTTGAGAAGGGAACGCGACTCGGCTGCAGGCATAAAAGCAAAAAAAAAAAAAAGAAAACAAGTAACATAAATGCTCAAAAAAAGAACCAGAAACAAAATGTGAGAATAGGAAGAAAAAAGGAATACAAAGTAAACCATCGCTGCCTCCTGCTGATGAGCTTTTGTGCCACGCCGCGCAACTGACCCGACCTGGTCATGAGAAGTTTTTTCTGCCAGCTGGAAAAAAAACTAAGCCCCATTTTATGTGTGTGTGTATGTATGTGTGTGTGTGTGTTTGGGTTGTGTTTGTGTGCACTGTAGCCAAGTGTAAACAAAGCAGCCCAAAGAACTGGACACGCTTTGTTGTTTTACAAGTGTACTAGTTTTGTGCTTCCTCCTTGCTTCCCCTCGCGTCCATGCAATTCTTGTTTATTCTTGGATATAGTCGCTAACTCGTAGAGTCCATTGTGCCATTGTGGGCGGGCCGTATGTAAGCCTGACCCGGCATTGACCCCAATGGTCTAATAACACAAACAATTGGGGAAAATGAGAAAACGTTGGCCCAACTTAGCTCTGGCCATTTTGTGTCGATGGGCTACATCCTTTGGAAGATATAAAGGAAACATTTGGATATTCTTTTGATAGTCTACATACTCAAAGATGCAACGTTGTTATAATTGATAAATAAAACTAGATAGATATAGAAATATACACAACTTTAATTATTAAAAGGGTATTAAAAGAAAATAATAAGAATAAGCCTTATTCAATTGAAAGAAAGTCTGCTTTTGAATTTAATAAAATATTTTATATTTATTTAATAAATATTTTTTTGAATATATAAATATAAAAATATGAAAAAATTTTAATATATATATTTTAAGAATATTTAAAATATTCTTAGGGTCTTCATTGCCTTACAAAATATTTTGTATTTAATAAAAAATTAATTTTGTGACTTTATATATAATTATTTGGTTTCACTGATTATTTATTGTAGAAATAAATTAATAGAAATAATACGAAAAAATTAAAATATTTATAAATAATACCTTAAGAATATATCTGCTTTTTTATCTTACATTTTTATAGTTCTTAATTCTAAATTACAATATTAATTTTGTACATCTTTTTATAACGCAAATTTCAAGTTTCTTATTTTTTTTTTTTTTTTTTTAATTTTTATATAAAATAAATATTTGCTTATTATATAATAACTGGGGTAAACTATAAACTTATTAGAATTTTTGTATTCGCTCAATGCCAAAAATCTCAATAGTTAATGCCTCAATGCGTAAAATTTAAATATTTGATCTTTAGCTATTTGATACTTCAGACTAGTCTTAAGCAACCCCTTTGGTAAATGCTCTTAAAAACTTTTCGCTTAAAATTTCTGGCATTGATTAGCTTCTGTTACTGCAGCTCATCTATTTTTCTGCACAACTAACCTCAAGTAGCAAATTCTAAATTGAAATGCGACGCTCGCCGTTAACGGCCTGGAACGATTCTCAGAGTTTTCGCGCGCCTGCCAACCAGTCTATCCATCTGTCTGTCTAAGCGCCAGTAGGGCAAAAATGTGAAATAAATACCAAAAGGTAAAAGTCGGCTGTCGGCTGTCGGCTGTCGGCTGTGGAAATGTCAGTGGTGATGGTGGTGCTCCTGGTGTCGGTGGCGTTGGTGGTGGCTGTGGCCATAACAACAACTCCATTTACGTTTAATGATGCTAATTAAATCTAGAGAAAAATGTTCAAAGTTTTGCGCAGCAGCGAAAGGGCAATCGAAAAGGTAGCATGGAGCAGTTTGACGTCTGGGCAGACAGGCTTGATACATACTCCTTGTGCGTTGGAGTAAAAAGTTGGTCTTGTCTGATAATCGATACTAATCGACTTTTGAAAGAACTTATAAAATGTGTCAATAAAATTGTTTAATCGATGTTTTATCCTTGCGTCTGTGCAATATGAGAAATATTAAAATAAAAGGGCATACAGCGTCGAAATCGATTAATATCGATATAAAACATTCTCTACATCTGTTGCTTTATTAAGCTGATACTAAATACGCTTCTAGCTTTATTTGAGCACATAGAAATATCTGTTATTACTTTCTGAATTGAATTTCAAATTGATAAATATCAAAGCGCAAGAAATGGCAGGCCTGAGCTTGAGAGCCTTAGTACAATTTTGATTGAAATCGATATATATTTCGAATCAAAAAGTAAGCAGTAATCTAGTTTTATAAAAAGAAAGCCCATGATATAGAATCTTTCTGAAATTAATATCTATGTTACAACAATATATTGTTAAAATCTTTTAAAAATCGATATTTATCGATACATAATATATGCAATATATAAAGATAAGGTAACTGGCTTGAAATTGGGACCTCAGCTCAAGATCCATTTAAAAATCCAAAAAAAAGTTAATATACTCCAAAGATCACATAATGAAAGCATTTATAATCGATATTTATCAAAATAAAACAAAAACTCTGCTCAGTGATCTGTTGATTATTATAGATCCATAGAAATTCATAGAATTATTTGCTTTCTAGATTAAAGATTTGTTTGATCAGCTCCCTAAATGTGATTAAGGCCTTCTAGCTCCAAAGAGCTGTGGGTATAAATGAAATGGCAAATGGCAGCTAAATACCGTTGTACATGAACGCTAATGATAATGGATGTGCAGAGTATTATTATTTTAATAGAATACTCCTGTTTCTAATAGCAGTCTGCGGATAATAACGGTAATGATAACAAAGAGTGTTGGATTTTGAAGTGCTGAAATGTTTAAATTCTAGGCTATTGTTAATGAACTTTTTTGGGCCAAGTTACGGCCTGGCGCTGTCTCTTTGGACCAGCTGCCAGTTATTGTGGCCCAACTAATGAATCCGCTTAACCAAAATTGTAGAGAAAAGCTGCAAGAAAGAAGAGCAAACCCGCATTCTGACTGTCAGCCACCCAGGCAGCTGCTAAGAGTTTTAATTATTTTTACTTGACTGTCATGTTTGCTGAACCTCCCCAAACAGCCAAGTTAATATTGCTGTCAACCGAAGCGCAAATGATAAAATGCACTTGCAATCGCTACAGCCACGCCCCGTCCCATTCAGTTGCTTGTTTATAGCAGCAGCGAAAATAAATAGAGAGAAAAAAGGACGAGAACGGAAAATGCTGCCAAAGGAATCGGCAAGCATGAGACTTATTAATAACTTTATGCTGCTTAAGCAAACTCTAACCAAAAAGCCAAAAGCCGGCAAAAGCGAAAGAACTTAACAACTTTCGCTGTACAGTCGAAATGCTCGTTGTTTTTCCTCATCTGGTAATCCGACTAGCTGGCAATACTCACAGCCATGCAATGCCGCATATGTGTACGCTGTCTCTTTTATCTCTATAGCTATCTCTTTCTCTCTCTGTTATTTTTTTCCTCCCTTTGACTGTGCACAAAGTTTTAGTCCTGCAATTATCAAGCAATGCGAGCTCTGCCCCAAAGTGAAACTAGTTCATTATCTGATTCTGTTACAGAGCGCGAAGTATCTCTCGAACTTCTAATTTATTTAACCGTTAAGTTTTAGCATTAATGGATAAAGGATTTTGCTACCATATAATTGGCCACTAATAGAAGATAGTTATATTATTTTGATTGTCAAGTTTTAGAAACTTTTGCTGAGCAAAAAGATAAAACATTTGATATCTAAAATTAAATGCGAAAATATAAGAGCTGAACTAAGTATTTTAGTAAAGGAATTAAATTTAGTTTTATTAATAATTGAGTAAAGGAATACCTTTTCAATGGGTTCAGTGTTTAAAAAGGTTTAAAAATACATGTTTAACAATCAGATAAATCCTGTCCAGCAAGCAAGTTCCAAGTGCAGGAGTCTGTATTTGAATACATAAGATACTTAAAATATCAATATAAATATAAGAGAATTTACTCAAAATGCATGCACAAATTGCTCAAAAATGCCAAAACTCTTTAGAGAAAAGAGAAATTGAAGCCAACTCAAAACTCAAGCAGTGCTTTAATAAAGTTTTCCGTTTCACTTGCAGTACTCGCATTGATATTCGTGCTGTACAATCGCAAACGTAAAACCACAAAGAAGAAGAAGCGATCCGGAACGGAAAAGGATGTGCGCGAGACGGTGATTAGCTACGAGGACGAGGGCGGCGGCGAGGATGATATGACGGCATTCGATATAACCCCACTACAAATACCAATCAGTGCGCAGAGCGGCACAATGCCACCGGACATAGCCGCCTGCAAGATGCCCATTATATGTGAGTAAACAGAGACGAGGGAGGGAGAGAAAGAGAGAGATGGAGGACAGATTTGAACCCTTCTCTGCTTTTAGATCCTGTGATGACACTGCTGCCGCCTGGGCAGGAATTGAATGTGGCCTACTTGATGGAGGAGCGCAAGCAGCGCATCGACAAGGATCCCAATGCGCCGCCCTTTGACGACCTGCGCAATTTCACGTTCGAGGGCAGCGGCAGCATTGCCGAATCGCTCAGCTCGTTGGCGTCAGGTAAGCAAAGAAGTAGAAAAAATACCTTGACACTGAAATAACCACACACGCCCATTGCAGGCACCGACGATGAGAATCAAGACTTTAACTACTTGCAAAATTGGGGTCCACGTTTCAATGCCCTTGCTGCGATGTACGTGCATGATAAAGCGAAAACCAAGCAGCAGCAGCAGCAGCAGCAGCAGCCATCGCCTTCTCAAGTGGGCGTGGACAATGCTTTGGCCGTGGTTGCAACGGGCAGCGGTGCCGGACCGGGCGGCGGCAGTGGTGCAGCTGTGCCAATTCAAGCCAACACGACGGAAGTCGGCAAAGTTGTATTATAAAAATAAATAGTTAAGTTGTAGCTAAAAATGATGTTTCAGCTGTAAGCGTAAAGCCAGGATATGGAAACGGATGCGGATGTGGATGTGGATTGTGCAGCAATTTCAGCTCAACTAACAAAACTTAAGTATTCCATTTATGCATCTGTATATGTGTGTCTGTCTACCCGTCTGTATGTATGTAGCTCCTCCTGTGCGTGTGTGCATGCTAGCCTAGGTTAGTTGGTAAGCCAGAAATGCGAATTAAACTAAAGCAGAGCCTTTACATCTACTACTACTACTACATCTCCATAGATATTGGTAAATAGCAAATACTACATATAAATAGCTATACAAAATACATATACAAGTAAAAGTCTAAATGAAAAGAAAGTATTTCTCTAAGCCTTTAAGCTTCTGAAAGTATTCAACTGTACTGAACTTTCGAATGCCATTGGTTTTCTCAATTCCAACAATTTCGTGAGAGAGAGCTTCGATTTCTTTCTACTTCGACTGTGGTACAAAAACTATTTTTAATTTCTAATGAACAAATTGTACAAATTTTGTTTTTGTTTTATTTACTTATTTTTATTTATTTTATTTATTTATTATTATTATTATTATTATTATTATTATTATTATTATTATTATTATTATTATTATTATTATTATTATTATTATTATTATTATTATTATTTTAATCCAAAATTGTCTTTAAAATATTTTACTTATTTCTAAAAGTTATGTATTTATGTTTTGTTTATTTATTAATTTTTATTTTATTTTATTATTTATTTATTTATTTTATTTTATTTTTTTATATATTTATTTATTTTTATTTTTTTTTTTAATCCAAAAATTTTAATGGCTATCTATTTATGTTTATTTCAATTATTGTTCATTAAAAAATACCCATCAAAATTTGTAAAAATCTACAAATAAATTTTAATCAATCTATTAATTTATTCATTTTCAAATATAAAAATATAAATGTCTCAGAATTTTTCATAAACAAATTTGAGCTCATTTCATTCAAGGGAAATATTTATATTAAAATTTTTGATCTTAATAAACTTTTAAAAATTATTCTTTTAATTAAACTTTATCTGTACAGAAATAAAACTTAAAACCGTTGGAATTTAAATCAAAAATAGACTGGAAAGCAAAACCATTTTACTCTAAGTAAATAAAATTAAAGAACCTCAAAAACCAAATCAAACTAAAAAAACAAAATTAAACTAATTTCGTTTTTAAATTATGTGAAAGAGTTCCATAATTTCAATTATAGCCAGCATAAATATTTCTTAGCTACACAAGATATTGTGCTGATATATACTAATCAATATGTCAATGTTGATCTTAAAACTTTACTTTAAGAACTTTTAGATTTTCTTTCAATTTATGCAGAGTCTACCCATTTTCTTTTCTTTTCTGGAAAACTGACCCAAAACTGAAAAATTGAAAAATACCAAGATATACAAAAATTACATAAATTAACTTAAATTAAGCGAACTATGGATATACTACTATTTAAAAGAGTTTATAAAACTTGATACAGTTAGTCAAATACATACACACACACCCTGTATAATAAATGGCATCAAATTTAGCACGTAAGTAAACCTGCCAGACATTTGCCGCAGAACAACACAATCCGAACTCCGCCGGTTCCAGCTCCGGACAGCGGGGCCGAGGCACGTGTCCGATTGCGAAACGATTTTGCACCTGGCCGTTGCTGCTTGGCTGGTCACGTGGGCACAAAAGTTAATGTTGGCGAGGCAACAAACTTTTTGGTGAAATATAAAACTAAAATAAAAAAAAATCGATAAAAAAAATTAAACTGATAAAAAGAACTGTAAAATAATTTTGTATATATAATAATTTATGTGTAATTTTAATATTAAATTATGGCCATTTAGAGAGGCAAAATTATAAGTAGTAAACGACAGAGAAAGAGAAAGAGAAAGAGAACAAAAGCGAGAAACATAAACCAACTACTAGACTAAATGACTACAATTAAATTAAACTTAAACCCAGTTGATTAATTAAGATAACAAAAAATAAATTCATATTTCTGCATTTACTAGCAAATACACGTGGTAATCCCCCCTCCTACCCCTCCCCACACTCCTAAAAGAAAAACAAACAAACAAAAATATAAGTAAAACTAAATTAAATACAGAAATATATATATAAATTAAATTAAAAAATAAAAAAGTAAATCAAAACAAAACAAAAATCAGCAAAAATTATAATAATCTTGTAACATGTATTAAAATGAAATTTATGATGAAAAACCAAAACAATTCGAATACCAAATGTTAATTAAATTTACGTTAGTTAATGGACAATTTGTTAGTAGCTAGCCTATAAGCATAATTTTTTAAAAATCAATAAGCCCCCAAACAACAAAACTAATAAAAGCCAATAAAACATAAAAACTGAACTATGTTAAACATTTCGTTTTACTCCAGTCAATTGTGATGCGAAACCATTCCATTCGCCTGACTAACGATCCTTGAATCCCAGGAATCTGGCCAACATTTCCGTTGCTGCTGCGCCCAGCAGCTACTTTAATATGGCGTTAAATTTAAAGGTGTCAAAAACGCTGCCACACATCATTTTATACATTTCTTTCAGAGAGATTTTCAGCAGCTGATAAACGTCTAAATACCCTGGGCTGTGAATTGATGTTGAATTTATTTTCTATTCAATTGAAGTGGGCTTGTATGAAGATGCATTTATTTGGCTAACAACAATTTATTATTGCTAGCCGCTGCTGATGATGTGCTTTCGAATACCCTGTAAGTGTATTTCTTCTTTGTTTTCGACTCATTGAATTGGATATGAAAAATTTAAGATGAATATATTATATATTATTGAATATATTTAACTTATTATCTCTTATTGATATACTTTTAAATATCCTTTGAATTTATTAGCGTTAGTTTTTCTTTTGCATTTTTCTCAAATTGAAGTTAAAAAAGACAAAAAGTCGAGATATGCTGTCAAAAATCAAGTTAATATTACTTATTTAGCTCAGAGAACTTGGAGAGGATAGAGCAGATAAGGGATCCTGGAGAAAAGTAGCAATCTTTTGATTTCCAGGCAGGAGGTGGTGTTTGAGTGCATTTTTCAAAAGTTTAAAGATTATTTCTAAGTTTTAGTTGATAAATTTAACCTTAAACTATTTTTTTTAAGATATTAATTTTTTTTAACTATTACTTCTAATTTTCATTTCAACAATAAAAGAGAATTTATTTTAAATAATTTATATATTCTTACAAAAAATTCTAATATTTAACTCAAATAAAATAGATTTAAAGTTTTCCATTTTATTCCTTTTCTTCTACCTTCACTTCAAGCTCGAATTTTCAGACTACTCCCGTCTAGGTTTTTTAGGCAAAGCCCAGCATATTTCATTCATCCCACATACAGAAAATCAATTGAATTTTGACATATTTGAAAGGGCAAATGCTACTTGATAAAGGATAGTTTAAATTTTTCCTTTTAATAAGCTGTCTTTCATTTGAGAATTTCACCAACTAGGCCCACAATATACCCCATACAGACGCCTACAGTGAGCATTGCAAATAGAAAACTTTCAGCGTCTGTGAGGCTTGAAAAACCCAACGAAGCATGCGACAAGCGACAGGACAACATGCATTGCGTTTTATACCACAAACACAAACAAACACACACACACACACACACACACAAGGAGTAGAGAAAAGGGCGAAGCACGAAGGACGTTTGGGCGACAGCGGAGCTGCAAACTTATAGACATAAAAGAAAGGCTAACCTGACCTTTAAAGGTTTTCGGGCTTTTTTTTGGCAAACGTCTGGCCGCAGCGCAAGTCTGTTGTCCTTATCGACGGCTACCACGCCCCCTACGCCTTTGCCTTAGATGTGACTTGCTAAGATAAAATATATTTTTCCCCCTCGTTTCATTTTTTTTTTTTTTTTTTTCGGCGCATAATAAATGAGGCAGCTTTATGATATCGATGTGAAATACGACAGAGTGGACGAAAATTTGCTGATGAAATTGATTGCCCCAATTAGTTTACAGATAAAATGCACAGTATGTGTGTGTCTGTGTGTCTGTGAGTATGTGTGGGTAAGTGTGTATGGTTGTATTAGGTGTGAACTGTTGCTGGAAAACATCATTTTACAATTTGTGTAGATGAAAGAAATTCTTCTATTAGAAGCTGATGGAGTATATATTTATATATATACACATATTTATAGTTATTTATATATTATGAGTTATTATACATGGAATTGGAATAGGTTTACCATACGACAGAAATAATCCATCCCCTCGGAAATCCCCTCGCGCCTTGGCCCTAGGCACTTCTCGTGGCAGTTTTTCAGCTTGTGCTTGGCCCCAGCTTGCTCGTTCAATATTTATCTATAATTATCAGTAATACGGATATAAATATCACTTCAAGCATATTTTATTAGCACACAATAGAGCGGAACCTATTTCAGTGCTTCTCTTTATAGATAGATCTTTAATTAAAAAATCATTCCAAGAATTTTCATTCTTAAGCTCAAATCGCTTTTCCTTACTCAATTTATTCGGCATGTTAAGCCCCTCATTGCCCATTAAACAATTGCAAATATTTCATCAACGCTTTCCAGTTAAATTTTAGCTACAGATTTTGGTTAGCCAGAAATATTAACAACAATATTTAAGACCTTATTGAATGCGACTCAAGTTATTATGCACTTCAGAAATTCCAATACTTGTGGCGCTCTGAGTTTACTTACAATTATGTTCGGTCCAACTATAATGAGCTCAGGGCCAACACACACACCCACTCACACACCCACTCACACACACACTCACACCCACATTCATAGAGTAATCAGTATACATTTCTGCTGTAGCAAATATGCTCATGTTGTAAAGTACAAATCAAAGCAGCATAACTAAATGCAGTCAGGCGATGATCAATTAGGTATACCCTTTATATGTCTAGGAGGATGATTTGGTTAAAACTAAGTGTGCTAATAAAAAATAACAATAAAATAAAATAAACTAAAATGTGAATATGTAAGAAATTCGAATGAATATTGAATATTGAATATGAATGAAGTAAAAAATGTAATAAAATTCCTTAAACTTGAGGATCGAAAAATAAAACTATTTAAAAAGATAAAAAAACAAATTTTCTTTAGAGCATTTAAATATTTCTTAAAAGTTTCACTTCACTAATTTAAATAAAATATTATTATTAGATATAAAATATAATTAGTACAAGTAATATTATATTAATATATATAATGATATTGATGAAGAAAAAAGCTTTAAGTGCATGTATATAAAGTCATTTAAATAAACAAAATTATGTGTATTAAAAATAATAATAAAAAAATAATAATAAATGTAAAAATAAATAATAAATAATACGGAATAAATAAAGCAATAGCAATAAATAATTAATAATAATAAATATTGGATAAATAAAACAATAGCAATAAATAATAAATATAAATAAATAAATAAAATAATAATTAAAAACAAAAGTTAAACAAAAAATAAACAAAATTAAACAATATCCAATTTTTAGACATGAAAAAAAAGGAAAATAAATATATTTTTCTTAAACTATATTAAACAAAAAAACAAAAATGTGATTTTAAGGCAAAAAATTATAAGAATTAAAAATGATAACAAAAGAAATTGTAATGAAATTTCTGAAAACAAAATGAATTAGTAAATCTGAACTTAAAAGTATTGTATTTGCTAAAAAAAAAAATTAAAAGAAACTAATAAGCAAAGGTTAATTCAATGAAACAAGATTTTTGATTACTTTTATGAAAAAAACTTAGAATTTTTAATAATTCGCACACTTCTTGCTTCGATATTGCCAACCCAATTAAAAAGTAATGACCTCAACTACAGGGTATATTAATACACGATAATAATACACAATAGTTACGTGGCATTTGTTGCTCTAGTAACCGTAAGATTCCAACAGAATATTCCAGTAACGATGAAGCTGAGACACGGACAAGGGGCGAAATGTATTTACTTCAAAAAGCTGCTAATTGATGGACGACAGCAACGAAAGCTCAGCTGCTACAGCAGCTCCAGCTCCAGCTCCCCAGCAACAACAACAATTAAAAAGGGGGACCAAGGCAAACCAAAGCTGAGCCACATAGCAACTGGATGTTGGTCTCTAATTTATGATATTTGCAAAGTGTGTACACACTGCCTCGGTATGGCAGTAGCATAATAAGGTATTAATCTGCATGTGCAGATGGGGGGAGGAAAATGAGCCAATGGTTGAGATATACGTATTTCAATTTGTTTTCATATTCAAGAAATTGGAGAGAAACGCTCTGAACTGAAGTCGATGGATATCGATAGATAATTTCTTGGCAGAAAGTGAATCGCTAATGTGTGTTAATCAAGTAAAGCATTTGATAATGGGTTGAAGCATATTTTGGTAATATTAAAGTCTTTATATGCTGTGGAAATGAAATTAGAATGAGCCAGCCGGAAGTAGACGAGTGTTTAGTACTTTCTTACGATTCAAGAATCTGAAAATTTTGATCGATAACGAAATTTTTTTTAATGTTCTTTCATCTAATGAACAACATTACAAAAACTATTGGTCTATATAGAATTCTAGTTCTATGCTCTGTATTGGTACCTTTTCTTTTACTCCTGATATCCGATAGATTTACAGTTTTGTCAATCTAAAAAAACGACAATATAACAAAGTAATTTCTGTATTCAAAAATACGGAACACTTCAACAGATGAGGCTACAATCTTATATAGCCTATAATGTGGGCTACCTAGCCTTTCAAATATCTTCAATAACTTCATGCACCCAGCAACACTTAGCAACAAACTAATATACCCATTCAGAAATTTGTAAATGTAAACATTATCATTAGCATGTTTAATGCTTTCAACCATATTTAAATTATGCAAATGCTGTTTTATTTTTGAGCATTCTTGTTTTTGTCATATTTTTAAATATTTCGCTACAGTGAATACAAAAAAATATTGAAATATGAACAAGTTTTTATTAGCTATTTATTTACTTATTTTATTTATTTATTTATTTATTTTTATTTTTTTTTATTTTAAGAAATTTATTTAAAATTTATTAAAAGTTACCCTTTATGTTTATGTTGAATCTGTTCACTTAGTTCATTGTAATGGAATAACTACTGTTTGATTTTGATTGCTTTCACTTTATCAATTTGCGTATGTCCACTGTATTGAATTTATTTATTTATTTTTTTAATGCCAAACTCCTATACACAACTATCATTGCTTTAATTAAGGAAGTGTTTATATGTGCACATGTATATATATATATATTTCATATGCAAATTATATTAATATACGTCTGACTTGTTTTGAACCCATGGAAAATGAGAATCGAGGGTATTATGTCTATGCGCAATCATATGTTACATATTGAAGAGGGAAGCAGAAAATATAATATACAAATTTAAATCGTATCACGAATATATTGTGACTTGATCTTGTCAAATAATTGAGTGCTAACGTCTGGCATTTTTTTGTTAGAGCAGTGGAGGTATTACTCAAGTTGGCAGCACGCCGAGTTGGCTCTACAAGAGCGTGAGAGGACAACATGGCGGGGCCTGAGCGTGATCCCGCCTGTTGCTGAGAGAGAGCGAGATGGCATGTAGGAATGTAAGTGCGAAGAAGTCAGTGTATTGGTTGCTTGAGAGCAATAGATGCTGCTTAGAGTTTGGAGTCGATTTAAAAAGAGAGCAAGTGAAAGGCACAGCAACATAGGCAAATCATAGAGCTTCTACGAACATATAAAAAGTTATTCTGAGTAAACTCTGACATATACCTACATATATTCTTGATCAAGAGAGTATGCCTAGCCAATCAAGCTAAGTCTAGCTCTTCATCTAATGTTCGTAAGAGCGCAACTATCTAGTAAAGTACAACAACTAGACTCTTATTATTATTTTAAATAATTTTTTGGCCATAGCTTATGCAAAAAAAGTGAATAAAGTTTATGTTTTATCGATAAAATGCGCACTATCGATAAAATATGATGATTCCATTTGATATAAGCGTGTGTGTGTGTGAGTGAGTGTATGAATGTGTTTGGGTACTTGAGTTTACATACATATACATATATCAGAGAATAGTGCACTATTTCATATATCAACTTAATGCAGGGTATCTCTTAGTCATGCTCTTTTTTTCTGATTTTCTGCTGTACTTTATTTAATTATAATTATTTTTATTGCGCAACGCTGCCATAACGAATGCACAAATATTTATGCATTATTTTCGATACATTCAACAGCTCTCTCGCTCCCTCTCTCTCCCTCTCTCGCTCTCTTCATCCCACCTGCTCTCCAGCCAATAAAGCCCAGCTCAGTACGCCGTGCATTAGTTAGCTGAAATTGGAAAATAGCATTTGGCCTTTGTTATTATTATTTCTAATTGCCTTTTGGCCCGACTCCTGCGCCAACTGCAGCTGGCCAACGGCAGCAGCGCTGCCCCAGCGGAAGCATTTGGCGATTCGGTTTATTAAATTTAAGCACATCTAAATTCGCGCATTAGCATCAAATTTAATTAGTTGCTCGAAGCACCTATCGTTCTGTTTGTTTTTCGATTAACCTAGCCGCCTGTGCCTATTCGACAGCAAAACCAATATAAGTTGATATTTATGATAAGACTTATCATATTTGAAAATCAATTTGGTATTTTTAATAATTTAATAAACAGTACAATTTATCGATGATACTGATGTGAGAGGCAAATGTCAGTTCTGAAAGCATAAAATCTGACTTACATCGATTATAAAACACATTAGTTTTTCAGGATTAAGAACAGTTTGCACTATATATCCCAGTTACTATATTCATCGCAGTTAAATTCGATTCTTTCGTAGAAATGTAAAATGTAAAGAAATTTTCAATAATCTTTTTGCCAGTTATTTCCATTGATAATATACTTTCAAAAACACTAATTAATTTACTATTACTATAACTTATAGTTTTGATTGTGATGATTCCCCAATAGGTACTATTTTATCTAAATATATCAACAATTCTGGACTACAATTTTTCACTCTAACCCGGTTGCTGTCTATGCTAAAGTCGGGTTGGCAGCTTGGTCACAGCACCACTTATAATTTGTCTCGGAGTTTTAGCACATACCCAAACCAAGTATAACAGCTGCTAATACACAAACCAATTTTAAACTGCTTTGTGCAGCATGAAGTTATTATGCAGCACTGTTTTATAAAACGTTTGAAAACCAAATAAATTTAATTTTTTGGTAAAGCTAATTTCAAATATTTAATAATAATATTGAAATATTATTATTAATATTATTATTAATATTGAAAATTAATATTGAAAAGAAAAAGAAAATATGATAATCAAAATAGCTAATACAAATATACATAAAATAAAATATATATATATATACGTAAATATGGCAATCTAAAATATCAACGCATATAAATACAGATATAGTAAATGAAAAAAAAAAATAAATAAATAATAATAATAATGCAAAAAAAAAATAAAATTATATATATTTACTCAAAATAAAAACAATGACATATTTTTATAAAATTTAACGTTTTTAATTTAACATTGTACGATTTCTTTGTTTTGTTTTTTATATTATTGAATTTGTCTATACTATAAAATATAATAGCTTATATAAATTTATATTAGTTTTTAATATGTATTACTCTTCTTAGATATTATAATATTATAATTAATTCATTCAGTAAATATAAAAATAAAAAAATAAAACTTACAAATAAATGGCTAATTAAAAATCAAGAAATATTTTGTAAAAACTGTTAATCTATATTCAATATAAATCAGTGTTAACACTTAGGAATTTCAGCTAGAAAAAATGATTGTAAAGTAACCAGAAAAATGAGTTAACTAATCAGCACGGCTCATTCAAAAAACGTTTACGCAAAAATTCTCACGTTAAGCAGAGATTCAAGTTTTCAAATTGAACTTGTTAACATCCCGCAGAGCTGCCACCGCAAGCTGAACAAAAGATGTTGTGAGAGGGAGGAAGAGAGCTAAGTAGACAGGTACACCCAATGGACCACACGTTGCGCACATCTATCCATCATTCAATTATTAATTATCAACACATAAGGTAGTCGACATGAAAAACATGAAGAAGAATATAATAGAGAATTCAGACGTATGCAAGAGCTACTAGAAAAAAAATGCTAAATTCAATAAATTTAATCCATGGAATATTAATTCTAATTAGTCAGACAGAAATAAATCAGTTTTAATTATATAATAAAAAAATAGGAAATTCAATCGTCGACAGATGAGAGAGTGAAAAAATGCTGTAGTCAAACCCTTAAGTGACTGTAAAAATGCATTTGTAAATGACAACAGCAGAACAAAAAAAAAAAAAAAGAAAAAAATAAGTAAATAATTTATTAATGAGGGACAAATTTTTTTAACTAAATATTTCCTCAGCTGAAAATCAATAATGAAACTGACCTCAGCTGCTGGAAGCTGTAATTGTTGTTCTGCCATTTCGCGTTGACCTTTTGCCAACGACCGCAGTTGCCTGAAAGAAAAAAAAAAAAAAAAAAAAACGAAAATAAACAGCAAAACAAATTTTAAATGAATTCGCGAATAACATTCCTTAATGACTTTTTCAGCTGGGGCAGCCCGTTGAAAGTTAATTGTCGCTGGGCGCTTTTAAACAAGTAAGAGCATTTCAGTCGGGCGTAACCGACTTTGGAATGCTCATTCACGGAACAAACGCTGCCAGATTCAATTTCTCCAATTAGTATATATACTATTTACGTGCAGTAAATGAGTCTTTGAATTTGGAATTTCTTGTTCAAAAACTGTAGAAAATCTTCTTTTTTTTTATTTCAATTTGCCATATCCCTAATGAGCGTAGATATATTCGACATTTCTTTCTGGACACATCTCAATTCTCTAGCCGTTCACTACCATGATACCGGAAAATGCATTTTCCGATAAGCCACGACAGGGTCTAAATGGCTTGCATTCATGTAGACAGACGTACAGGTGGATGGATGGACAGCAAACCGAACACTGCACAAAACCAATATACTCATTTTAACTTCCACAAATGTGCTTGAAGAGATAAATAAATGCCAGTTTCGGAGAGTGCGAGCAAAATATTTCGAAAATCTTTGCCATGTGAGCCATGTTTTAAATATGTTTTAAATACTTTGCTAATGAGTGAAAATTGTTGGTATTTCCGTGAGTTAAATGCATGCCACAAATATTTGCCATGGACACAAGGCAAATTACATGAATGTAAGAAATTTAATGTTTTAAGTGGTCTGCAGATTGAAATGAGGTGAAAAGCAAAATTTTGCGTGCATTTGAATCCCTCAGTTCTCATGGGAAATACAATTGAAGACAGAAGTTTGCGCAGCTTGTGGTAATTTCTTAGCCGAGCTCCATTTGCTTCAAGCTATTCACAAATAAGAAACAAATATTTGTAAGAAATGCAGAAACAGTGTGGTATACACTAAATTGTTCCCTTTTATTTCATTTATTTAAATTAATTCATTTAAAATAAATAATTAATTAGACTAAAATAATAATAACTCAAAGACTGCAGTTGTTATGGAATAGGAAAACTGATTCTTTTATATGCAAGGTCCAAATGTTTCCTCAGATTTTCAACTTGACTCAAACTAATGCATTTAAAATGATTTTGCATATTTATAAATTAATTTTTCTAAGATGATTTAATAAAGAAATAATGAAAATATATATATAAAAATAAAATAAATTGTCAAAAAAGTAGAAAAAAAAACATCATAAAAAATAAATAAATAAAAAATATATTATTAAATATTTGTATTCATACATTTTAACCATTATCTATACAAGTATGATATCTTAATTGAAGAAGTAGTTCCCTTTTATGTAATTAAATTTAGTTATAGAAATAAGAAATATATATATATTATGATAAAATAAATTGTCAAAAGAGTAGAAAATACATGATAAGAAATTAATATTTTTTTTACCCTGCTTTAAATATTTTTATTCATACACTTTAGCCATTATCTTTATCCAATCCATTTTATGTAATTAAATTATTGTATAATTGTTTTAATTGTACTGAATTTATTTAAGTATCGAAAACTTGATAGTGAAAAGGTATCCTCTATCCATTGAAAAGGGAAATTGGCTCTAAGCTGTTCCCCCTCAAATAATCGATATCATTATCGATAATCAAATAAAATATTATCATCTCAGTTGAAACACCACTGCCACGCCCTTAAGCCCAGAGTTCCCAATACAAAATGCCATTGCTGACCAAAGGATTTCTACTTGTCATATTAAATAAATGATTGATAAATTCATAAATAATTGTCATCCAAACGGAAAACTTCCTGAGCTGGTTTCATCCCTATAGAGTACTCATTGGGGAAAAGGAAAACTTGACTCTTTAAGCTGCAATAATGTGGAGAGCTGACTTAATGCCCGATTTCAGCTCTACGATGCTCATTATCAGGTTATTTAATTTTTTCCTGCTGCTTTTGTGGCTGTTATGTGAGCTGCAAGTGAAAACTTTTTGCCAACTGACACTTTTATCGCGCTTGCGGTTCATAGTGCAGGCAAATTTGTTCAGTTTTTCACGTGGTCAAAAGTTTCATTTCATTTTATATTTATTGTTGAGAAATCTTTCGTTCGCCTTTTGTTGTATTTTATGGTCGGGTTTTTAATGACTGACAACGAGCGCGGACAAACTGACTAACTGACTTGGGCTTAACTGAATGGCCGCCAGACGCACGTGTCCAAACGATTCCCGGCCAGAAGTCGAGCTCCAACTCTTTCCTTCTCATCTCTCGGGTTACCGCAGTGCGGGCAACTGTCCAAAACACACCTTACGCACGTCTTTCTAACTAATTTCTGCGCTTCTCAAACTTTTCCTTAAAAAAAAGAAAAAGCATCAGGAAAAAAAGAAACAGAATATCCAAAGCTGGCAGACAGTGTAGGCAAGCTGACAGAGACAGAGAGAGGGCGAGAGAGAGAGAGGGAACGATTTGGCAGTTAATTTTGGCTGCTGCCAGAACTTTATTACCAAGGCCCAAAAGGGGCCTGGGGGAAGGCCCCCAACTGGGAACGTCAATTCTAAACGGCACTCATTCACATCAATAGCAAACCGTGGAAAGAGAGCGACAGCGAGGGAGAGAGAGAGAGAGCGAGAAAGAGGGAGCGTCGCACATGAACTGCGACTGTTCAGCACTGGCAGCTTTGTATACCCGCTCAACATGCAAAGCAGTATATAGGCTCTGTGGTTGTGAGAGTGAAGAGCTTGACCTTATGGGCACATAATGAAATATCCGAGTCTGATGAGAATTGTAGCAAGAACTTGGAAACTCTTACAGTTGCTCACAAAGTAAAGAGAGCATATTAGCTCTTTGCTACCAAAACAACATCATCGTTTAATAGTAGACTATGACATCTGGAGTCTTGATATATTAAGATAACATACAATAATTAAGACGGTTTTTTGTATCTCTTATGTTAAATCAGCAAAACGTTTTTCGATTACGCCTTCAATACTAAAGTGAAGTAATCTAAAGTAAAACAGGTATATTAGCACTACGAATGGGCAAATATTTATATAAAATATTTATTATTTTTGAGTTTCTCTGAGAATTTAAGAGAAAGCTCCAGCACACACAGGTTTTATTTTATGTCAGGCATAAATAAGTAATATCCATAATACTCTATACATTTTGGATATAAGTTTAAATTTCTGATATTTTTGTTAGTTTCAACAAAAAATGAACAAATATTTATTTTTCTTATATAATAATTAATCGAAATTTCTGCCATGAAAAAATTAAGTTTTAAACTAAATTAAGATGACAATTTTTTCATTTCGAATAAATTGTTATTATGAATATTTTTGAATGTAACTGTGATTATTAATATTACATAAATTTAAGAAAATATGTATTTTTTTTAGAATTTTTAGAATTACTCAAAACTCTGCAGTGAAAAAATTTAAATTTATTTTTAAAATAAATTGAAATGACAATTTTGTTTTATTATTTATTGTTAAGAATTTGCAACAATAATAAAAACTAAAATAAACAAAAATTACCGAAGCAATTAAGAACTTGAATGTAAGTTTTATTTTACAGATTTTCTCATATAGAACAGAATGTGCACTACCTAACCTGATATTATCTAGATAAGGTCTGCTTTATGGTTCTAACTTGAGCGAGTATGCGACAGTCGCTCATGCCCCATAGCAACGTTTCTTACTTGTTTTGATAAGTTTGACTGCTGCGGCTCGCATGTATCGCAACTCCGGTTTGTTCAGGTTCTTTTCAGGCACTTGGTGGAGGCTGCAGCACGACTGTCTCTGTGTGTGTGTGTGTGTTTGTGTGTGTGTGCTTGTATATCTGTGCGTTAATTCATCATTCGCTTAAATGGGTGTTACCTGTTAAGTGCGTTTATCACGTGCTGCTACGCTGCTTCGTTTTTTCTTCTTTCTGCTGCTGCTTCTTCTTCTTTTTATGAGCTTTTCTCCTCGCGTTGCGGTTTGTAGTTAGTGGGGCTTTGCCCACTTTTGTGGCGCTACTTAAAATGCGGGGTTGCTGCGGCAACGGCGTCTGCCTTTAAAGCCAATAAATTTTGATTGATTCCATAAAAAAATATAAACAATATATATCCAATAGAGCTAAAGGGAGAGGGAGGTTGAGAGAGATAGAGAGAGAACGAGAGAGATTGAGGCGGGCTTTAATTAAAATTGAATATTTTCTTTAATGCGCTATTATTAAGTGGAATTTAAGATTTTTAGGAAGAAGAAACAAAAAGTTAAAATTTCATATATGGAATTCTTTAAAGATGAGAAAAGAGAAAGAGACTATTAGAGTGAGCGAGGGAGAGAGAGAGAGTGTGAGCGAGAGAGAGAGTGAGATAGAGAGAGAGGGAGAGCTTGAGGTAGATAGATAAAGACAGAAAAAACTACAGAAAAAGATATAGGGATAGGTAGAGAATGATAGAGAGAAATTCAAAGATATGGAGAGAGTCAGTGAAAGAGAGCAAAGAGAAAGAGAGGCAAAGAATAAAAACAGTGTGAGACAGGAGTGGGGGAGTAGCACAAAGAAAGAAAGAGAGAGAGAGAGAGAGAGCGAGAGAGAGGGATAGAGAGAAACACAAGAAGAGCTAGATGTATAAATGTATATATAAAACATTTTCGCAAACAAATATATTTCCTTCCAGCTATATTTCTTTCTTCAATATATACTTTAAATATATTTAAGTACATCTCTCACTTCGACAATTATTCAATCTTCAATTGCCAATTACTATATACCAATTTCTGAACAAAATAAATAGTTCTCAGCTATCTCAGTCCAAACAGGTTCTCGATCTGTGAATCAACATTTCCATTCCGTTCCGCAAAATGGCAGCTGCGCCTATCTAAATAATTAGACATATTTATGTGTTCATAAATTTACCAGATATGATTACCGAAAACGGACTGCTCTATGTTTTCTCATTAAGCGCGTAGATAGCCATAAAAACAACAAGAAGAACAACAACCGAATCAAAACTTCGGCAGCTTTTAATTAAAGTCAGATAAAAGCCGAGAGATTCGTTGCGGTTTGTCTAAGCGGGCAGCTGGACAAAGGTAATTTAAACAGAAGAAGAAGAACTAAATTGAAAGAAAACCAGAGCCATGAATATTATATATACATATATATTTTCAGATGACGATTTCCTTATCCACATTCTTGCGCACTTATTTATGTAAATCTTGAAAGCGTTCACAAACAACCGAAATGCATTTGTGACTCCTCCAAGAGCGCTCCACAAAATCCGCCCCAACCCACAAATCCGAAACTAAACCAAATCCAATCGACCAATCGACCACTCGACAAAACGAGAGCCAAAGCCAAAGCCGTAGCTAGAGCCGTAGTCAGAGCCAGAGCCAGATATTCAAAGCCTATTGAATAAGTTTGAATTGATTTCGTTGCCTTAAAGTTTGCTTGTGCTTGTTGAGATATTGAAAACTGGGTATATTGGTTTTGTGCACTCACAGACTAGGCATAAATTCATCTCGCTTGAAGTTGGTGATTTGATATTTGGAATATATAAATGTTTATATGATTTTTTTTTAAATATTATGAAGACATTTTGTGATAATCCTAAATGGTTAAGAGGGATTACAATATATATTTATAATATTACAATATCACTTGAATTGAAAAACTTACATATATACATAGGTACTCGAGTATAGTACTAACAAGTAAGGAAGCTCTAGTCGAGACTGCTCGACTAGGAGATACCCTGATCCCTACAAAGAGCTGATATTCACGCACGCATAAGCACGCGCTCTGCTAACTGCGCAGTAAGCAGCGACTGCGCTTGGGCTGCGCTGCAGTGTGGGCAATACTATGAGAATTTTGTTGCTAAATAATTTCTCTTGTAATAGGACTATCTCCATGAAACTTTCAGAACGTGATCATAATGTGCAAATGTGTATACATTCTACAGCACAAGTCTCTAGTACTTAAAATAGGTTTTTTACAAATTGGGGGCGAAGGGGGCGTGGTATCCAAAATCTGTACATGACAAAATTTGCGTATTGATCAGATGT
Organism: Drosophila mayaguana; assembly: GCA_037075325.1. Classification (NCBI taxonomy): domain Eukaryota; kingdom Metazoa; phylum Arthropoda; class Insecta; order Diptera; family Drosophilidae; genus Drosophila; species Drosophila mayaguana. Next base: position 10,357,643 of record JBAMCG010000068.1, on the reverse strand, counting down.
ATATACACACCAAATCTGAAGTCTCCAGGTTTAAAAGTATTAAAATTACGGTGAATAAACAAAATCAATTTATCGATTATTCGCGATAAAAAAGTAATCGGACGAGTTATCGAAAAAAAAAGATAAACTTGTACTGCGTATGGTATACATGAGTATGCATACAAAATTTGAAGTCTCTAGCTCTTATATCTTCTGAGATCTAGGCGTTCATACGGACGGACGGACGGACGGAAGGACGGACGGACGGACGGACGGACGGACGGACAGACGGACAGGGCTATATCGACTCAGCTCGTCGCCCTGATCAAGAATATATATACTTTATGGGGTCTGCCACGCCTCCTTCTGCCTGTTACATACTTTTCACAAAACCATTATACCCTGATTTCCCATTTTTAATGGGATCAGGGTATAAAAATATATGAGTTATATATGGAGCTATTTTAAATACAGACCTCAAATATAAAGACTTAATGGTAAACTACTATAAGAAGTTATTGATATAAGCTTCGGATAAGAATGTATAGATTTAATAATGTATAGATATAATAATGTATGGATATATACCCAAAACTTACTTATGTAGTAGTAAGGTATAGAATTTCTATTCTATATTCTATTCTATTCTCTAGTTGTGCCAATTATTTGCAGCTCAATAATTTTTAGTTTAGCAGTTAAGTTTTTCGCTTACCTTTTAAATAAAAGCTCTACTCAAATTCAATTTAATTCCCATTAAGCCTTGAGCAGACATCACGCAGTCAGTTACGCCCGACTGGCACATTTGCAACTTTTTATTTGTGCTTTAATCACTTAGTAACTTGATTTTCCACTTTATGACGGATTATGTGCAAATGTTTAGCCATCACTTCAAGAATCAAACAGAGAGAGGAGGAGAGAGAGAGGGAGAGGAGAGAAAGAGGAAGGCAAGCAGAGATAGAGAGCAAAGAAATAAGTCTATAGAACAATTTATGCGCATTGATAGATCTTAGCCAGGCTAACAGACCTTAAGCCATTAATCATTCGAGCTTCCTTTTAGAGATTCACGCTTTGAAGTCGTTAAAAATTTATTACTGTTTTCTGGCAGATTACAATCTGATCAAATGTGTCAATAAAAAGTAAGAAATCGGTGCAGTATTTGGGAATTTTGTGTGGCTTTAATATTTATCTACATGTTAGACGAAATTAAACTATTCTAAAAATACAAAATACAATAAATATAATTTAAATAAATAAATATAATTTATTTGCTGTATTAATGTTAAATAAACAAAAAATTAAGATTATTAAAAATGGAAGTAAAACAAAATCTATAAGAATTATATAGAACAAAACTACAAATAATAAAATAAAAAATACAAAAGCTTTATTTGGAACTTACATTTTAATTTTAAAAACTTGTTACTTTTCTTTAATTTATGAAAATCATTGAAATAAAATAAACTTAAAATATAAAAATAAATAAAATATTTATATAAATTATATAAATAATATACATTTAAAAAATTTGATTATGTATTTGTGGCTTATCCTTCTAACAAAAATATTACAGTACTAAAAGAATTAAATTGATAAAGACAAAAAATATATACAAATTATATATATATAAAAAATATATACAAAAATATAGTCAAATTTAAACAACAAATGAATTGAACAAATTTCATATTATATAAACGAAATTATATCAAATTATGTATTTTATTAATCATGTATTTTAATAATATATTGATATTTATTATAATCAAATATCATGAGATTATAAAGGTAATAATGAACAACAAAAATCATTTAGCTGATGCCAACTTAATTTTCCCAACATAACAGATCATCACAGATCTAATTGTATTATGAATGAGCTTTAGTGTTAACACTTGGCCAGCTTTAGACGGCCGACATCCGGTGGGCAGCTGTTTCAGCTACAATACCATCAAGTCCATCATTCCCGCAATGCCGTCAATCCCTCAGTCTCGAGTCTCGTTGGCCCGTTGACCATTTAGTGCTCGACGACTTCCGTTACGCTTGAAAAGAATTTTTTGCGTTCATTTGTTCTGTGGACGCTTTTGTATTATTCAAACCTTTGCACAGATGCCTATCTCTAGTTCTCCCTCCATCTCTCTCTCTCTCTCTCGCTCTTGCTCTCGCCCTCTCGCTCCTTCCTTCGCTCGAGTGTCTGGCTTTTGTTGTTGTCCCGCCAGCCATTTATATCGCGCCGTCGATCGCCTTTCATAATTGTCACACATTTTCAATAATGCAACGCCAACCGCGCCCCACCCCTTTTCTCTGCCCCTCTCCCCTTACCGGTTCCAAAAACTGGTTTCAATGCCGGCACAAATTTCACTGGGTCAAGTCTGAGAGTGGCGACCGAAACGATTTTTCCATCATTAGCGCATTTTAGTGCAGCGGCTTTTCCCACTCCTCGACCACTGTGCCGCTCGTCCGTCTCTTTCACTCCTCTTTCACACATTGCACGGCAGTGACAGCTATTTTGATTTATAATTATTCTCATAATGGCAACAAATGGAAGTATGTGTGTATGCATGTACATGTGTATGTGTGTATTTGCTTTATCATTCGCCTAATGAGCACAAATGGAAGCTTCAAGGCTGCATGGAATAACGGTTTCAGTACTTATGGTCAGCAAGATAAGAGAAATGTGAACTTTACAATATGTGTATATGCATATATACATAATTAATATATAATTTAACTATTTTTTGCTGCTCTTCAATTCACTTGAATTACCTTTGCACTTAATTCATCTCATTGAGTAGTGGCGTGCGCGTTCACTCAAAACATAAACAAACTGACGTTCATTTTACCGGCTTTTTGACGCCGCAAAATGAACGCACACACTCTCTCGCTCTCTCAGGCGCTCATTCTCTTCGCACTCTTCGGATCTTTCACTCAGCCAAACAGCACGTGCAACGGGATAGCTACAAACAACAACTGTGTGGGGGTCAAAACGTAGCTCACGCGCTCTTTCGCTCTCCTCTCTTTGACAGCAGAAGACTGCAGCAACAACTCAACAGCTAGAAACGAGTTGCTCTCGTGTTTGCTTCGCAGCACGAATTGATGCGCCTGCCAGTAACAACAACAAGCTATATTTCGTGCTGTTTCGTGGTCAGTGGGCACTCACGATCGCACCACCACTTTAGCGCGCAAAGCATCCAATTGGAAGAAGCGATCGTCACATTCGCCTTTCAGTTCGATTTGAACACACGAAGCGCGCGCGACACACGGAGCGGAGTGAAAGAGAGATTTTCAATTGCTTTTTCGACGTTTTCGTCAATTCAATTTAATTCGTTTGCGTCTATGGCAATCAAATTGAAAATGTGTTCGAGCTGTGTGCGTGTGTGAAATATAAGCAATTGCAATAGTTGGGCAGTGCGTGGGCGTGGGAGATGTGTATAAGAAGAAATCGCATAAATTACAATTTTTACTGAAATAACGGCAAAAGGGAGACTCTGTGCTCGCGCGTCTTTTGCTTACATTGAGCGCTCTGTGTAAAGTTATTTTTGGAGTTCCTCTCGTTCTCGTTTTCGCTTTCATTTTCGTTTATCGTTTCGGAGTTTTAGCATTAGCGGTACATTTGCATTTGTTGTTCTCGCAGTTGCGCTTCTCCCCATCGAACCATTTGCATTCGTTTTTGTTTTTTTTTGCATTCATTTCCGCCGCTACGCCAGCCAGTGTAAGCTAGAGTGAGAGGCCAATAGCTGCCCACATATGCAAGCGCATTTATTTTTGGGCGCTACACCCCTTCTAGCCGCACCCCGTCCCAAGCATGTGTTTCTAATAATGAAGTGTTTATTTTAGGCGCCCAAGTGAATTGTTTATGCCAGCGAGAATAAAAATCGTTCGCTCATACGTTACATGTTTTTTTTTTCCTTTTTGGCAAAGTGCAATGCGGATTATCTGTGAGCAGGCGGACGCGTGTGGCCACATAGATTGGGGTAAGCATAACTGCACTTTATATGTATAGCAGCAACAATGCTCGTAAAACGAACCTCTTGATTTTGCGATTGACTTGAGCTGGAATATATATATATTTTTTTTTTTAATTTGAATTACAGTTTATATGTTGATACTGTGAAAATTATGCTAACGGAAATGATTTTTGCAACTGCAATATATCTCTTTGAATTTTAAATATATAGTAGGTATTTAAGATATTACAATACTTAAGCAAACACATATTTAATATTCTATATCGAGCTTTAAAATTTGTGTATTTGAATATTCATATATACACAAATACTCTGTAGGTTTCAGTTTCTATATTACGTAGATCAATCCCAATAAATTAATATTTGGATACCGCGAAAACTCTGTAGGTGGATTTATTTATATTATTATCATTCTTTAAGTTTATTTGACGCGATATCTTCATTTTTTTTCCTTCAATGCGTCTCTCATCATATCCAGTCTTGCTTTTCATATTATCGTTCTACCGTCTCTGTCTATATCTCGCTGTATGTTTCGTTACAGTAAAAGCAGTGCACAGAAACTTTTCCATCTCCTATATTTCATACAATTGCCTATAGATGCATATATCCCATACTTCTATAAATCTTTCACGCCAAAGATGTTCCTTACCAAATGCGTTTTTTCTTTATTGTATGCGCAACGTATCTATATTATCCCCATAATAAAGTTTATCTCTATCTCTCAATTGTGATTTATGCACTTGCATATTGCACATATTTCGTATTCCACATATTTCGTAGCTCCCTTTGGGGTCTTCTCTTGCGGGAGTCGGTGTGAAAAATGGACAATTTAATGGCTGCTGTAGAGCGAACTACAGTTCTACATACATATATGCATACATACATACATATGTATATATGTATATATATACCACAATTTGTGAGATTCCCTCGCTGCGATAAGGATTGCTTCCAGCGATCCGCAGCTTGTTTTTGCCTTTAACAATTTACAAGTAATCATATTTAATGTTTTATGCCTCTAAATTAACAGTTCATTGTGGCAAAGCCCTGCGAATTATTTTAAACATGGTCTTTATATAAGCTCGCATCTTTTATTATATAAAGTAGGCTCAAAAGGTTTTAGGTGCTGCTTATACTCTAATAATGATTGTAATCAGAAACTTATTTGGGGGAGTAATTTAAGCAGGTAACAAATTTAAGTTTTTTGAAGAAAAGAGCACTGGAGATGTTGGTAAAGTAAACTACAATGTTTTGAGAGCCTTATGAAAGTTGTTTATAGATAAACGTTTCAAAAATATAACTAATAATTTTGTATGGTCATAATGGATAATAGATGAATATGTGGAATATCTTATAAACTCAAAGCAAAGGCTAATATAGTTTTTGGTCACAAAAATTATTTTTGGAAATTATATTTTTAAAAGTAATAATTAAATTAATATATTTATTTTATATTTTACGTATTCAAACCAGTCGCTCTGTCTTTAGTTTACTAAGGACGATTTATAAATAATCATTTATATAAGACATTATTTCATTATTTATAAGACGTTCATTAGATCTTGAATATGAATATTATGCCAACATTTTAATATATTTTTTAATATTTTTATTTTGATTGACTAATTCATTTAGCTTCATTCTGAAAGCAACTTTGCACTATAATCTTATCAAAACTTGCAGAAAAAACAAACTTATCGAGCGATAAAATAAAATTTCGTTTGGAAAAGTTTGATAAAATATTTCTAACAAAAAAATATATAAATTTCTTGCTTTTAAATTGTTGTAGCATATGCAATTTTGAGACTTTCAGTATTTTTTATTTTTTATCTGAATTTGATTCTCTGCCTAACTGAAGACTTTTAGTTATTCAAAATGTTAATTTCGTAAAATTCCTTTGCCACTTTTCTTATATTCTTTGGCTTGCAAAGTTCCCTAAAATTTCTCAATTTCCAAATCCTCTCTCAACTTTATATTATCACCATTTTGCAAGTTGATATTTTTCGCCGCTGCTGATGCTCGTTTCACTCGAGAAAATAATCTTGAGTGAGCAACATTTTTGTTATTTGACTCGGGCCATTTCTCTTTTGTTATTAGAGAATGTCAACCACCTTTTGGCAGTGTTGGTGTTGTTGGCAGAAAAGCTCAAAAAATGCGCCTGGGGACAAAAGTTTTTAAGCAACAACACACAAATCATATGGAGCGAGAAAGAGAGAGGGGGAGCAGAGAGAGAGATAGAGAGAGAGAGGTGAAGAGGACATCAACTGGGCTGGAGGACTGAGGAAGTACTCCACCAACTATTTGCACACATAAATCTGACTTATGACGCCCACTCTAAGAAGGCTGAAGGGCGGGGCCAGAGGGTCAGCAATGCCTGGTTCCAAGAGCCTGATGTTTGGTGCCTGATGCCTGGCTTTCATGTTGATGTTGATGATGTCTCGTCTTGGTCAAAGAGTGATGAGAGAGGAGAGGGGGAAAAGAGAGAGGGAGAGAGAGAAAGAGAGAAAGAGGGAGAGAGGGAGAATTTGTGGCGGCTGCTTTCGCAGTGAAATATGCTGATAACTGCAACAAATCACACACACACACACACACACACACACACACACACACTCGCACTCACATACCCTAGCCAATGGGCCACTTGTCGGGCAACGTAACCTAAGCTAAAGGAATGTAAACTCGTTCATAAAAATCATTTATGGCCCCCAAGACAAAAACAACTCCAAAGAGAGAGACACAGAGAGAACGAGAGACAGGGCGAGAGAGGGAGGGGGGGGGGGGTCAAGTTGGCGCAGTTCCCTAAGCAGCCACCAAAAGCAGTGCCTAATGATGAATGCAATTGCCGCAATTTGTTTTTACTATTATGACGCGAAACGTAAAAAGGGAGAAGAAGCTGTAGAAGGGGGAAAGCAGGGTGGGGGGAGGCAAGCAAAGTCTGCCAATGCAAAAGGCCAAATGATGCTACAGTTGATGAGGCAAAAGGGGAAACAGATAAGAGCGGGAAGTGGGCCAATTGTGGGTGTTGCCAAGCTGAGCTCGTAAAATGAAAAACCTATTTTACACTGTCTCGAGTGTGTGTGTGTGGGTGAGTATACATAAATATTAGTATGTGTGTGTGTGTGTGTGTATTTACTTTAAGATTGCAAATTTTAGCCTTTTGACGTTGCCAAATCGTGTGTTATTAGCATATGCAATGCCTGAATAGCTGAGCTGGAAACTAACATTTGAGGTATAGACTACAATTTTGACTAATAAAATAATTAGAAATATGTTTGTATAGGATATGAAATATATATATAATATAAATATATGAAACGCTGCTATGGATGTTTCAGAGCTAGAAATTGTCTTCTACATATATTTGTATATAATGGCGTATATTCCTATTCCATATAAGTATAGATATTCGAAAAATTTCCACATAACTTCGATTACTATCTGAAGTTCCTGTCTTATTAAAACACTAATTGTAAAGCTTATATTTTATATAATATCTATACATATAAATAAATATTTAGGCACAATAAAGAACTGGTTTTTATGCATGCATATCAAAAAATATATATGTAAGAAATATTCGTTATAAATCCAAGCTTTATTGCCTGTATTTATTTATCAAATATAACATTCAGATATCACTTGATAGCCTTGGCAGCTTAATTTCATACAAGAGAATTTCACAAATTTGAATTGCTTTAAAGCGATTCTTACTCCCTAAAGGCCTAAAGCAGGCCCCAAATTCAACTGAAGTTTCAATTGCGCTGTTCAACACTGAAAATGTGTTTTATTGTTGTTGTTGCTGCTGCTGTTGCTTTTGTCGCTGGCTTAGCAGGAATTGACAGCAAAATAATGCCAGTAAAAATTGCCAAAAAAAAAAGAAAAAAGAAACAAAACAAAAACGGAAAGAGAAACGAGAGCCCAGTCAGAGAGTCAAGCTGAGCTGAAGAGATTTGGTTCCACTGCGTTCCCAATGGGTGTGGGAGACGGTTGGAGCTGGCTGAGAGATGATGATGAAGATGCGCGCGAAAATCGTGACGTACCCAGGGCCAGTTTAAAGGCATTATACGATTATTGTTGCTGTTGCCGTTGCTGCTCCTGCTGCTGCATTGTTTTCGCGCTGCAGCAACAAATGACAGCGAGAAATTTGGCTGCGATAAAAAATAACAAAAAAGTAACAAAAAACGCCATTGGTGGAGCAACAGAGCTGCCTCCGTTTTGTCTCCCAAGTGGAATGCGATCCGAAATGTCAAACTGCTGCAAATTGAGGGCGACAGCGAAAATATTGTATTATCGATGGGTTTACAATATTGTCAGTTCGCTAGTTTTGACATTAATGATAGTCGCGTCAAACAAAATTCTTAAAAAACAACTTTTGACAGCATTCAGCGAAGCGTACTGAGCTCGTGATGTGTGCGTGACACGAACTCTGTTTGACATGATTTGAGGCGGGCAAATGTGAAAATGGAATTATTTGACATGATTTGGGCAACATGCGAAAAGAGATTTATGTACAAATCATTTGATATCGCTATAGAATTAAATAGATTTTAATAAGATTAAATTCATGTGAATATATATCGATTGGAAAACAAGTATATATTCTGAAGAGAGTTAAATATGTATTTAAATATATAGTTCATATTTCTTCTATTCTTTGTAACTTACTAGAATTAGAATATGAATGGAAATATTAATAGGAATAGGAATAGGAACAGGAATAGGAATAGGAACCTTACTTCTACTTCTTCTTACTTCTACATAATTAGAATAAAATATAAAAATCATATTAGTTAAATAATTGTATACACTGAACCTATTAAAAATGGGAAATCAGGGTATAATGGTTTTGTTGAAATGTATGTAACAGGCAGAAGGAGGCCTGGCAGACAACATAAAGTATATATATACTTGATCAGGGCGACGAGCTGAGTCGATTTAGCCCTATCCATCTGAGTGTCCGTCTGTCTGTCAGTCCGTTCGGCGGTCTGTCCGTAGAGAAATCAGTTTTAAGATTATATCTCCTAGATTTTTAGAACTAGAGTCTCCTAATTTTAAACATATATTCATGTTTATTTTATAGAATTTTGATTTTTGTTAAATTCTACCTCCGCCACCACATTGACCGCCTTTCCCCCAGATTTGTAAATGGCGTATTTCAAATACTAGAGAGATACTTGTGGTTTGGGCAATAAACTCATTTGAATATTATCGTCACGATCTGAAAGTACAAGTGGTGTTTTTTGTCTAAGACAGAAAACCGACTTAGAATTATTGAAATATCAGTTCCTCGAAGGGCTTAGGGGATCTCGTAGTCGAGCAGTCCCGGCTAGAGCTCTCCTACGTGCTTTTTTTTTCTAATTATCCTACATAATTAAGTATGTACATTAACTTCAAATTGCATTAAGAATAAACGACTCGTCAAATTGATTCACGCTCACATCTCTGCTACAAGTGTCTAGCAGCTCAGTTGTTGTTAAGCGCTCTGCCGTTGTGTGTGCCTCCCACTCCCACTTCCAATCGCTGCCACTTTGCCCCTTCAGGCAGCCACCCTGCTCGCCCCTGTGTCCCACTTCGTTCGTCGCGCTCGCATTTTGCTAAATTTTATTTGTTCCCACAGTTTGTCGCTTGGCATAAATACGTCGTTAGTCTCGGGCGCTGGTACAGCTCCAGCTCCAGCTCCAGCTCCAGCTACAGCTTTGGCTTCGGCTTCGGCTTTGACTTGAGCTTCAGCTCTACTTGAACTAAAATGGGAAAAAAAGAGAAACAACTTGCAGGAAGCCGCCGCAAAAAGCTGAACTAGACAACTACAGCAACAGCAACGGCAACAACAACAACTGCAGCAGCAGCAGCAACTGCAACAACAACAACAACAACAAGTCGAAGTCGTCGTCTTCAATCCTAATAGCAATAGTAGTTACTGCCATACAAGCACGTTTAATGTTCTAGCAGGCGGCGTACAGCAACAACAACAACACGAAGATGAGCACGAAAAAAAATAGACAAATGAGAGATTTGATAAGGCCATTGATACCCTGTAAACATGTGTGCAGTTGCGGCAGTTGAGTTTAAAAAATTTGGGTAAATTGCATCCGATACGGACAAAACTTTCTGAAAATTTAAGCGAATATATAAATGATAAATACTTTTATTTAACTATAGATTATAATAATGAATTATTAATAATAATATAATAAATATAATAATAATATTAATATTAATTATTAATTATTAATTAATATATGTATCGAGCTGAATATGAGCTGGATTTAAACTAGTCCAGTCTAGACAAAGCCAGCTCCCAGTAGCAGAATTTTCAGGCCAGGCTGTTCAAGTACCGATCTAGCTTCTCGACATTTATTTTGGCCATCTTTTAATTCTTACCATAGGGCAATATGATTCAGTGTAGGCTCTAGAGAAACTCTGCATGCTTTTTGGTGTCTGCTTTTCATTCTAGAAGCAGATAGGTTAGCTGCTGTCTATTAGACATATACTTAAAAGCCAATATGACCGCTTTCACATATGTGCACTACCTACAGGGTATGCAGAAAAAGTAAGCCCGTGTATCTGCTTTCGGTGAAGTGTCTGTGAAATGTTGCACAAGTGAAAACAGCAAATGGGTCGCCTTGCCAGTCTACTTACAACAGGCACTGTATGCGCCACACACAAAAAGCAGTTGACCCACACGTTCCATTCGCGCAACCCCCAACACACACACCATCACAACTTCCCCTCCCTGAATGAATTTCACGTTTCTTTGGTGCCCCCGTCGATTAGCTGCCAGTAGACATCAATGTCTGTTGTCTGTTGTCTGTTGTTGGTTGTCGGTTGTCGGTCTCCTGTGCCCTAGCTAGGCTAAGCACCCATCCCATCTCCCTCAGTGCTCTCTCTCTACCGAACTCTACACTGTCTCTTCCCCGCTCCCTCTCTCTCTGCATCTCTCTTGCCCTCGTCGCGTAAAGTTCTGCACAATTGCTCATCAGGTTGAGCTACTTCTCCGCTCTGTCACTGCTTCGATTCTCTTTCCACTCAAAAATGAGAAATTGTCGCCGATGCTCAGTGTATGTGTGTGTGTGTGTGTGTGTGAGTCTGGTGTGGCTGCCCTTTAAGCTCTATGCCCCTGGACTCCACCAAAGTACTTATAAATCAACTGGGTCTCATAATTCTGTTTTTTATTATTTTTTGCGAATGTGAACCGCACTTAATGAAGTCGCACCGAATGACGTTCCTGCCGCAGCCTCTGGCTAATCCCGAGGTCCCACTTGAAGCGCATTAAAGCATCTGCACGATTGAAGTTGGAGCTGCCCTTTAAAGAGGATGTTTGCATTTACCATATTTATATGGCATATATATATGCCATCCGTATTCTACTTTTCGAGTTCATTAAGCGGGCTCCATTTGAATGTGCCGCTAAAGAGTTCCCTAACAGAAAGGGTAAATAAAGGCTGAAATAAATTGGAAAGGGTAAAAGGGAAGTTAGATTAGAGTTTCCGTTCAACGATCAGCAGGATCTTGTGCATTGAATTGATGATGCCTCTATAGCTTGAATGTTTTTAATACTCTTTTGTGTGAGGCAAAGTATTTAGGAACCCTTGAAATTGTCTAAATTTGCATGTGAAAATATTTTAGCCTAATATAGTTGCCTAAGTTACGAGATGTGAAGCATGGAAGAATGTAAGCAAATCTCAAATTTAAGAAACTCAATACTGATCTCTGATCTCTTGAAGCCCTGAAACTGATTGTAACTTCAATCAAATTTAGCAGCTCAATGAGCGATCACTGATATCTTTTCATTTGAATATTTATTTAGCTACTTAGTAGAAGTTAGAGAAAGCTAAAATGTTTTTCTTAAGGTCCTAAACTGATCTCTACTTCATTCTAGCTAAATAGCTTAATTATCGATCAGCCAAATCTCAGCTTCTTTTAAGTATTTCTTTATTCTTTAGGTAGAATTAAGAGAAAGCTAAAACTGATCTATTAGATATTAAACTGTTAATTTCTTCATTTTAACAGCTGAATTATTTAGATCATCTAGATTTCCATTTCTCTTAAATTCATTATAGAACTAAGAGAAACCTAAACCTGATCCATTCAGATCTTAAACTGATCTTGCATGCAATACAAGCTAAATGGCTAATTAGGTAACATTTCTCGTTCCCTTATAAGATCTCTAGCATAACTTAAATCACATTTCTACAGCAATTCTTGAAGCTGAGAAGTTTTCCTTCAATATGCATACAATTGCTTTCGATTCTCCCACGATTAACAATGCTGCAAGCGCCGCAACTAATTGTTTCATTAAACGAACTGCACCGACCTAAGCCACGATTCATTCACTCACTGCTCCAACACTCCTATACTCTGCTCTCAATGAGTACCCATATCCGGGCCCCTGTCGAGTCGTCAGGCCTGGAACACATTTGGCTACCACTTAATTTGCAAATAGTGAAGCGAAAGCTGGGGGCGCTGCACGTTCTGAAGACCCAGAAAATCGCAATTCCTATAAACATATTAGAGGAACTACGAAATACAATTACTTAAGTTGAGCCCGGTTAGGCGGCGTGGGGAAGCGGGGCCAGCTAAAGGAAGTAGGTGCTGATGCTGCTAGTTTGTCAACCAATTTGAAAAGCCTCTGGGCAAAGTCGCGTGAGAATCTTTTTGCCACAAAAAAGGAAACAGCCAAAAAGAAAACGAACAACGGACGAACAAATACCAAGAGTCATGGCAGAGAGAGTGCACGACTTGGATATACCCTGCAGAATTTTGTAGTGATAAATATTGTGTTGCTAAGATATCATAATAAAGGTTATAAAAAATAAAAGGTATAATAATTAAAACAAACTAAACAAATTAAATTGAAAAACAAATTTTTTTAGTTAGGCATACATAAAAAAATATATATAAAATAATTTAAAATGGAATATAAATGAGCTAACAAAAATAAAAAAACTAAAGAGGGTAAACAAATAATAAAATAATAAAAAGGTAAAAAAATTAATAAAAATAAAAAAAAAACAATAAAATAATAATAATAAATCAAACAAGATATATTAAAAAAAAAATAGTAATTAAAATTAATTAACAAAATATATTTTAAAAAAGTATAGAAATTTATAAAACAAATAAAAATATAATATAAATAAGCTAACATAAAATAAAAATTAAAATAAATAATTAAAAAACACATTTTAATGAAAAAAAAAGTAAGGAATAAAAAAAATAATTAAATTAAAAACAATAAATTTTAAAAATAATTAAAATTTTTTAAATTAATTTAAAAAATAATTAAATTCATAATTCCCTGTGGAACGAATATTATTTCATAGGGAATATGAAATATAATAAGAGTAAGAATAATTTATAATAATTTATAGTAATATAAGAAGGTATATTTTCAGCCTACTAATCATATTCATCTGCAGAGAATATATACCCCAGCATCTCACATTGCGTCCAGGGTATAAAGACGATGCCTGAACAAATGCAAAGTCACGCGCAAGATTTGTTTGGCCCGGAGCGCGGGTCGTACGTTCAGGTTCAGTTTTCCGTTTTCAGTTTTCAGTTTTCGGCTGTCGGTTTTCTGTCTTTGGTTGCAATTGCGGTGCGGCTGTCGATGCTGTTGTTGGCAACAAAATATGGTCGGCGGAGTTAAGGCCAAACTTGCCCCTTAAGCGCGGGCGTGCAAATAAATCTTATGGCCAGAATTGCCCCAGCGTCTGGGACAAGTGCAGGACCTTGTGCAGCTCTACCTGCATGTCCTACCTTCTGCTCAAGCTCATTCTCATTCGCATTCTCATTCTCATTCTCATTCACATTCTTATTTATATTTTGTCTTTTTTTTTTTTTTTTTGTTGCCAATTTTCGTATTGTCTCTAGGCAGACAGACGAACACAGATCACAGAGCGCGCAGAGGGTCGCGACAGGCGCTTTAAACGCTAAACAGTTCCATGGAATGCGCTGTGATTGAAGGCACACGGAGCTATGCGCACTGAGATATCGTTCCCAATGCCAAATCAGGTTGCACTTGTGCAATAATAATGACGAACCCGACAATGATAATTATGATGATGAGGATGATGATGATGGTCATCGGTTGATCAGTTGAGCATGTTCTATAGCTACATCAATTTATTTGTAGCTTGCCGTTTTTGTTTATTTTTATTCATGTTGTCCACATGTTGTGACTTTGTTTGGCATACATAATAACAACAACAACAACTATACGAAGAAGAAGAAGAAGAAGAAGTACGGGCAAGTCGATAGATCACTGACTGATCATCAATTCGCTGACTGCCTTGTCATTGTTGCTGTTGTTGTTGCTGTCGCTGTCGCTGTCGCTGTTGCCTGACTGCCTGACTGCCTGCCTGCCTAATGATCGTCATGAGTTTTATTTTGTTTGGCATGTTTATCTGCATCTTTCATGTTCGCATGTAATTTACTTTTGCCCCGTCGATCACTGATCTGTGCTGATCTTTGCCCACCTCTCTCCACCTCTCTCTCGCGCTCTCTTTTGGTATGTCTGTCCATCATTGTTTATCTTGCTGCTTACTTGTGCCTGTTCTTTAAACCTAATTAGCTTTTTGACTTCTTGTCGCTGTCGCTATTGCAATTGCAATTGCTGTTGCTATTGCTGTTGCTGTCACTGCCTCTGATTTCATGTTGTCGATCTGAGTGATCTTCTTCTGCTGTCTACACGTCCAAGCGATCTTCGCGTCAATTGTTCATGAGAAATAAAACGTGCTTTTCCTTTAAGTGCTTAAATGGAAATTGAAGTGGAATTAGCTCGCTGGGCTAACAAGCGAACAATTATAGAGACCAGAGCAGACATTAGAGATCACTCGTTTAGCGTTTACGCTGAGAATCGATCGCATTTGGTATTTATTTGCCAGGCAGGTATATAAATATCTTTGAGCCTATCCATATATACTGAGTGACTTCTTAATTGCTATTCAATCAATTCTTAGACAATATTTTCCGCATATCCCTAAAGAAATATGGAGAATGAATTGACCAAGCTGCTTTTAGCTTTCAACTGAATTGAGTTACGTTTGAACAGATTTATAAGAAGTTTAACATTCTCTTCGACACCGATAAAGAACAAAGAGTACAGATCTATTTTTCTTACATTTTTCTTCTCATAAAAAATATTTTTGAATTTATAAATTTTTTTTTTTTAATTTTATAAAAAATTATGCAATAAGCAGCATAATCGTTTTTCTTTTTTTAAATTCAGGAACCAAAAGAAATTTTATAAATTTTCAAATATTTTATATCAAAAAAGCTACGTAACATTTGCTTTTATTTATTTATTTATTTATTTATTTATTTTGTTTTTATTTTATTCAGGAATTTCCACATATCATAATAGATCTGTTATCCGAATAGTCCATCGACAGACAAAGACAAATTGACGCATTAAGCGATAGCCGATCTAAGGGAAATAACAACAATTAATTCAATTTGCATTTGTTTAAAATGAAACAAGAAAACATTTCAAAGATTTTGCCATGCATCGACGATTTATATATATATATACACAATATATTTATATCTGTATATATATGTATATGCAAATTGAGCAGACTAACAATTTGTGAACACACATACAGATACACAATGAGTCGACGGCGGGCGCTATCAAAGCCAATACACAAAATAGTTGTCGGCATGCGATTTTATTGACCATTTCAGATTCAATTAGGGGTAATTTAATTTCAATAATAACTAGATATGTATACACACACAGGCACACAACTACATAGACACATTTTGTAGCTCATCTCTCGTCCGCCTCTGCGGTCGGATTCGCCGCTGCTGATGGCTCTGTGCCGCCAGCCTTTGGGCGCGTTGTTTGTGTTGCATGTTGGCGGCTGTTGGCAGTCAAATGATGTTGTTACTGCTATATGTGGTTGTCGTTGTTGTGGATACGTAACTGGTTTTTTGGCCACAGCCAAATGCTGATGCGAGTTTTGCGTGCGGTAAATGCTTTAAAAATTAGAGTGCGCAATGCAGTTTTAATTTCTGTTCAGCCAGATTAAGTTGGTGTATGAAATGCGACTTAGATTATGATTATATTACAGCTATGACAGTTGGCTATGAATTGCATATGGCATTTTAATGCACACATGAGACACATTGTGGTATAGATGCAACTGTATAATGGGCAACTATATAATGATAATGAATTAACAAATTTGTATTTGCGAGCTTTCAATTCCTGTAATGAATTGTTCTCGTTCTCCCTTCATAGTAAATGATTAGCAATTTAATTTCATGATGCCTTTCATTGAAACTTTTCTTATTTTACTTTTTCTCTCTCTATTCCTCTCTCTTTCTGTCTTATTTTCAAACTCCGTCACTGAGTCTCAGTTTAGTATTTTTGATATCTTTCAGTTTTAATTTTAGTTTTAAGCTTTATCACTGTATTTCTGATTATTTTCCTACTCTATTTATTCCTTTTCTCCTATATTCTTACTGTCTTCCTTTCTCTCTCTCGCGCTTTGACTTTTATTTTCATAGTCTATATCTATTTGTCTGTCTCTCTCTCTCTTTCTCTCTCTCTCTCTCTCTCTCTCTAACTCCTCTTTCATAGTCTATCTCTCTCTGTTTCGCACTCTGTCTATCTCGCTGTCTCTTTCCCTCTCTCTGTCCCTCTCTCTGCCTCGCTCTCTCTGTCTCGCTCTCTCTCTCTCCTTTTTTCTCACTCCTACTCTGCCTTTTACTTATATAGTCTCTCTTTGTCTCTCTCCATCTGTCTCTCTCCCTCTGTCTCTCTCCCTCTCTATGTCGCTTTTTTCTTTTTGTTTCTCTTTCATTTCCTTTTTTCTCCATCTATCACGCTCTCTCTCTCTCTCACTTTCTAACTCTCTTGTTTGTTCTCTATACTGCTGTCAATATTTAGATCATTTTCGACATAATATTTAACCGAGGCTTTTGACATATTGTCAAGGTATATCAAATTACATTGTATTATATATTTATTTATATATTCTATTCTATATTATATATATAATATAAATATATCTATATTTTTGTATGACTGATATCCTTTCGAATTATCGCCAATTAAATTTTATATCAACTTGAATTTGTTTGCTACCAGAATTTGATTTGACAGTATCCCAGCTCTGTCTATTCGCTTCTACCTGCCCTGCGGGCGCATTCGACTAATGAATATGTTTAGGGACTGAGACACATATTAGCTCAAATTCCAGTTGTCTGCCCCTTGTCAGGTATTTTTTAATTCATATGCTCGATTTCAGCTAATTTGTTCGTCACTTGACCACAAAGGAGACAGAAAACAACAAAAAAATGCCAAAATACATTTTGTGGAACGCGCTGAGCTGGCCGTGTGTGTGAGTCGGTGTGAGTGTGTGTGAGTGTGTGTGGCTGTGTGTGTCTCTATGTGTCTGGCAACTCGTGTTGCTTTGTGTGTCGCGTGCAGCGTGCCTCAGCCCGATGTCAGCTCATTGTGCTGGGGTCCGCATTTTGATGTTGACCCCGGCACCTGCGAAAACAATGAGCGGCACGCAAATGAATTCTTTTAAAATTGTTATTGTTGTGGCTGTTCGAGTGTTGCGTTTTGTTGGCTGTTGCGGTATTTGAAAACTCCGAAATAAAACAGATGGAAAAACTCGAAAATTGGCGCCGCTGCGTGCTGCGGCTGTAGCCCAAAAGTTTGAAAATCGAACAAAGCGACAAGATTATGATGCCATATTTATGATACAACAACAACAACAACGCCGAACGGCAGCCGTGAAAATGTTGTTGGCCCAAGTACACACGCACGCATTGTATCTATGTTAATTAATTAACAATTAATTAAGCGAAACAGCAGCAACAACAACAACAGCAACAGCAGCAGCAGCAGCAGCAACAACGACAGCTACTTCATCGATGACGTCGCTAATGGTTAATGATGAGTTTTTGGATTTGGGCTTGGCCTCGTTTCAAGCCGGTCACCGTTGACGGGGGTGGGGCGGAGCGGGGTCAGGCTTTGTTTCTGTCTGTGGCCACGGTTAGCGTGCCTAAACAAAATTGTTTTTGTAGCTCAGTCGAATTGGAGACTCTTTCAAGCTGCCGTCTGCAGCAGCTTCGTGCGGGTGCATGCGTGCTCCAAGCGCATATTAAAGAAGCCCCAACAGCCCAAACAAAAAAGAAATACAACAAAGAAGAAAAAAAAAAAAAACACATACACAATCCAGTTGTTGTTGTTGTCGTTATCAGTGCCTATATCAAATGCGGACAGCTTTTTTATTAGCGAGAGCTCTCGACTCCTGCTCAGTCGAAAAAGTGAAGCATATGAAATTGATTAATACAGCATGATAAATATTTTCGATTTCTTATTTTATTTTAATTTTTTTTCTCGTTTTTTTTTTTACAATTTGTGCTGTGAACGATATCGGTTAAGCCCATGATGTATAGTTTTTCGATAAGTTAAACACTTTTTTCCATATTTTTTGGGTCGCATTTATGCAGCCTCTAATCTAAAAAAGGTTGGGGCGCGGCAAAAAAAAAAAAAAAGACAGATCCAAAAAATCCATTTAACAGAGATTTAATGAAATTTTGATAAAGTATTTAATGAGTCTTATCTGTGGAGGGAAAATCTTTGATCGATTTTTGAGAAAGCAGCAAATGATGGAAATTGAAAAGAAACAAGCAAATCTTATTTTCGAATAAGGTTTCTGTTTAAAAAAGATAATAAGAAAAAATATTTATATATAATATGTAGGACAAAAATAAATAAATAAATAAAAAAAAAGTAAATAAATAAAAATATGCCTATATAAATATATATTATATTAATTTTTAATATTATTATTAATGAAAATATTTCAAAGAATTTATTAGAAATATTGATTAGCTAAAAATAATTGGTATATAATAATAAAAATAATTTATAGCTTCAAAATATTACAAAATAAATACAAAAGATAACTATAATAATTTTACATTATATTTAAAATATTTTCTAAATATTTTAAGCTTTAAAGTTAAATTACGAAAATATTTTTGAAAATACTTAAATAGATATGAGAAAATAAATTGTTTACAAAATGGCTAAAAATTTGGTATTTAATTATGAAATAAAATATAAAAATAAACGACCCGAATGAATGAAATCTTGTGAAAATATTGATGTATAAAAGCATATTAAAAAATATATTCAAATTAAATTTTTAATTAAACATATAAATTCTTAAATAAAAATCATAAAACAAATATTACAAATTTGTGCAAATAATAATATTAAAAATAAATTTAGAAAGAAAATTACTTTCTAAAATTGCTTTTTATTAAATTATAAAAATAATTATGAAGAAAGTTAAACTTCAAAATTCTTGCGCACCATAAAAATGATCATAAGGAAAGCTAAAAATGCTCGATTTCAATCAACACAAATTATGTTCGCTAATGTAAATACAATTTAATCTTCTCCGATCTAAGGCTAAAAAGAAAGTAAGTCAGCAATTTAATTAGTTGTCTCTCATGTTCCTTTTTTTTGAAGAGCGCGCAGTAGACATCGTCGGCTGAATTCAATTAAAACGCGCAGAATTAATCACAAACTAAGCAGCAGTAGCATCAGCACCAGAAAAAGCGAGTGCTTAAATCCAGCTTGTAACTAACACACCTTCAGGTTTTTCGAGCAGCAACAGCAACAGCAACAACACAGCAGTTGGCGCGCGCGTCATTTAACAAGTGTAAAATCTGCGTATAAATCTTCTAATCTCTTGCCCAAAATCGCGGACAGCAAACACAAAGCCAACGCCTTAGCACCTAAGGTACGAGGAGAGGGTTGCAGAGTGCTAGAGAGAGCGAGCGCGGAGGGAGGTGTGGCAATTTGTGGGTTATGGCCCAGAATGGGGCAACGCGTCTGCTTCGTGTCGTTGGCAGCAACTAAAAATGAATCAAATTAGAATGCGAAGCCAAGCCAAGTCAAGCCAAGCCAAGCCAAGACCAAGCCCAGACGCAGGCCAACTCAGACAGAACACACACACACACACACACAGAAACGACTTCCGGCCGAAAGTGAACTTTCGAAAAGGGTTAAACAACTCGCGTCCAGGCCATAAAATTATTTGGGTGAGGCAGCTTTTTAACCGCTGACAGGCAATGTGTGTGTGTGTGTGGGTGTGTGTGTGTGTGGGTGGGTGGGACACAAATTGCTCGCATGTCTGCGCAGTTTTATGACAATCGAAATTTGTAGCAGTTAATTAATATTATGTATTCGCGTGTGTGTGTGTGTGTCTTCTGTTTGCACAAATCCTGGAAATGTGGCAAGCCTTAAGCATTTGCAATATGATTAATTCGTCACTTGATACTGAGCTGGGATTAATTACCAAATGCAAATTTAGAAATTAAATACGCCTATAAATCATTGATAGGAAACATAAGCCATAAACCATTAGGCAATAAAACAAAAGTAATTACCTTTTGATGGCATTTTATGACAAATGAAAGCTAACACAAAAATATTAAAATATTAATTTGGAATTTCATGTGGAGTTTATGACAAATGAAAGTTGAGTTTTGAAACAGCGCATGTTGAGCTTTTCTTGAAGAAATTTGAATGTTTAGTGAATGTTAAGTAAGTCGTTAGGAAAAACAATATTAAAGTCGAAATTCCTGCGTCATTTGTTATTAACTGAAATTTAGAGTTTGGAAAAAAGTAAAAAATTGTATATGAATATTATTTTGTATAATTTTATTTGTTTTTAATTTCATTAAAAAACTCAATAGTTAAAAAAAAAATAATAAAAATAGAACTAAACAAAAAATAATAAAAATGTCAATAATTAAAGAAAAAATAATAATAAAAAAATAATAATAAAAATAAAATGATAAAAAAATAATAAAAAACTTAATAATTAAAAAAAAAAATAATAAAAAAAATAATAGAAAAATGATAAAAAATAATAAAAAATTCAATAATTAAAAAATAATAATAATTAAAAATTATAAACATAAAAATAATAAAAAAATTTAAAAATATTTATGCTCAACTAAAACACAAAATAAATTTCGGCTATATTTATCTTAACTAAAATATAATAAAATAGCCCCTAAAATGTTGTTGAGAATAAATCATGTCTCTCCATAAATAAAAGAAAAACAATTTCAGTTCGGCCAACAAAATTTCAATTCAAAAATCATTTATCAACGCGTAAACACCTGGAATAAAAAACACAACTCATACAATCCCATTCCTTTCTATATAGAAAAAGAAGCCCAGCCAATTAAATTAAGAATTGTCAGTTAAAAGAGGAGTAGCTGCAACAGCATGAGAACAACAATTGGAGCAGTGTTAACAGCCACGCCCCCATTTGAACTGATTGGCCTCCCCTTCTTTTCAAAGAGGTCAGCAGAATTGCTGCGTAATCCAGATCGTTGCTCGACCCCCCATCCCCATCGAAAGTAGAACTCTAGGTTCATATGGCGCAACGACTTTCAACTTTTCATGTCAAATCTTTTAAGAGTCATCAGCATCACTTAGGCGACTGCATGATAAATGATGCACACTTGGTCCAGGCATCAGTTTTGCTTCTCTTTAAGCGTTCTCTCTCTCTCTCTCTCTCTCTTTTTTTTTTTTTTTATTGTTGTTTTCGTTAACGGAAGTCGTCTTCAAACATTGCAAAAGTGCACATCATCATCAACATCATTATATTGAAGCAGATCATTAGCGTGTTGCTAAACAACAGCAAAAGTCGCAGCGCTCATAACAAGGATAGCCAAACTTTTGCTGGCCAAAGAGAGAAAAAAGAAGCTGAAATAAGTAAATCAAAATTGTTTTTTGCTTTCTGAGAAATGTTGTGAGAGAATCGCTGCTGCTGCTGCTGCGACGGCTGCTGCTGCTGCTGCTGCGACGGCTGCTGCGGCTGCTAAAGTTAAATGTAGAGACTCTGCCTGCTCGCAATGGGAGCGCAATGAATTAACCGCAACACTTATCACTAAACGCAGCGGGACTGTTTTACAAAATACTCCAGTTCTTGAGAAAAACGCATTTTGGTTACTTAAACGTTGGCAGTTTGTTTCGATGCTTGTTTAGTTAAATGAGTATATTGGTTTTGTAGAGCTTTGTAATACTTTGTGTGTAAGCAATTGAAGTCAAAGATTAGCAGAGCGTATTTTAACATATTTTAGCCACTGTTTTCGATTGGGTTCATAGATTTTATAGCTATTTTGGCATTTAATCTAGTCTATTTAGATTTCTTGGCTTTCTATACGGAGATGTCCATATTCGACGAACCCATCTGGCATCCCTACAAGGTTGCCCATATTCGAGAGACCCATGTTTTTTTTATTAATCAAAGAAAAACAATTTTTTTATTGACGATAATAATCACTTTTTTGCTTAAAGTAGATTTCTTGACATTACTTTTTTAATATGAGATCTCTCAAATAGCCGCCTTGAGCCTGTTGGCGTATTGTAGCTGTCTCTGTTAGTAGATATAGGGTTGTCCGTCGAATGTGGATAGACCTGTATAGTTTTAGAGATAAGATAAGGCAGCTGAGATCAGATAGGAACAGCTTAGCTGAAGGCGAAATCAATCTAGATCGATAGCAATATATTGCCTAGAACAGTCTGGTCCTCTATCAGTCTTAGCAGTAACATCTTAACTTCTATAATACCTTAGCCCACTTCTCAACACCTTCTCATTGTTCATTCATTAAAAGCAGAGCATCGGACAGCCTTGACTCTCATTTTTGTACACAAAATATTGTTTATGGCATTGGCAGTGCCTAAATGGAGCACACAATGGGCACAGCTGGCGCGTCGACACAAGCGCACTTTATGCACACATACACAGACATAGATACATATACGTATGTGCTCCACTCTACATATATAACGGATGATAAATGATAATATACGCAAATTTGTTTATGAGTGCAGCGCCGTAATTGATGGCTGCACTTCTCTGGCAATGGCTGTGTGTGCGAGCCTAGCTTTAGCTACACAATCACAATTGTGACACCAAAAATGTGAGGCTTGATTTTGATGATTTGATGCTTAGTTAAAGATTGGCTGCAGCACGGCATCGTTAACTGGTTTAATGGCACTCTAAAATCAACGCTAATGACTCAATTCGTTTGTGGTTCACACACACACACACAAACACATACGTGCCCGCAAGGAGCTGACATAAAACTGAATCCGCAATGGTAAAGGCAAATAAATCAATATTTAAATTTTATTAGCAGCCAACGCCGCTGGGCACCGGGGCGTATGCGCGCTATCAGCAAACCGAACAAACGAATGTTTGCTGCCCGCTGCTGTAAATAATTGTTAATGGCCGCATAAATAAAAACAAACACGCGCTCGAGCTATAGCTTGGCTGCTTGTTAAGCAAACATTTGCATTTACCACTGATTTACACACACACACACACACAAGTGAATAAAGCGTATGTATGTAAGTGAATTGCTTGATGTGTGTAAAAAGCTAACGAAACAATAATAACAAGCTTTATTTTAATAAGCTTACAAAAAGCCTTTGGGCCCTGTGATTTGCCATAGCCAAGTATTGATATTGTCACAAAGAAAATCAATAATGAAATAGCAAATAAATAATGCATAATAATGCGAAGCTACATTTGAGTAACACAATGCAATGAGCTCACAGAAAAAAACTAAAAAAAAAACTACACCCACTAGAGAGCCTTAAAGCTACAGCTAACAACGATTCCTGCACAACAATAATTGTACTTGTATATATATATATATACAGGGTTCCCCATGTTCGAATGACCCATCTGGCAACCCTACAAGGTTGCCCATATTCGATGGATCTATGTTTTTATTTTTTAAATCGATGAAAAATATAATTTTGTTCACATTGTCGATAATAATCATATTATTTGATTCAAGTAGACTTGTTGACATCACTCTTTGAATATGATACCTCTCAAATGGCCGCCTTGAGCCTCTACGGCGTATAGCGCCCGTCTCTGTCAAAAGGTATAGGGCTGCCAGATGGTTCATTCGAATATGGAGAACCCTGTATTTATTTGTTTTTTCTTTTTTTTATAAATTAAAAGAAATCTTATTAAGTCATGTAAAGAGCTTTCTACCTAAAACAAATACAGATATACAGAACTAAAGAAATATCACTTACTCAAACCTTAACCAGGGAGGTTTTAGGCAAAAAGAGGTCTAACTACATTCTTAAAATATATATTTTATATAAATATATCAAAATATTTCAATAAAAACCAAAATGCATAAATAAAAGAAGTAAAATACTTCTGTTTCTTAAACATTGAAAATATGTTCTAGATATTTGTTTTATGTGCAACATAATGCTTTGTTTATCTACTTAAGGGCTCCTGCTCAATCAGTCTTGCTACTCTCACATAAATATTAAAAGACTTTTAGCTATTATTCAAAAAGAGAGAGATAGAAGGATGTTTATTTTTATTGACAAATTACTCTATCAAAAAGTGAGTCGCCCCACAAACCAAAACAATAAAAAATAGTTTCTCTGTTATTTTCGCATGCCTTTGCTCAGAACAATAAGTGTGTGTGAGTGGCGGGAGTTCGTATGTACAGCATATAATATATATGTGTGTATATATATGATTGAGCCTGACGGGTAGTGATAAACATTTTGTTGTGGCTTTGGCTTCTTACTTGGGCGGGTAATGGCAGTCGTATGTAATGATTATGGGGCCACTTTTCTCATAAAAATTCAGGCGGCAGACTCAATGATGATGACCACGCTTGGAGTCGAGTCAGCTGTTGATGGCAAAACAAGCAACAAATTAGACTGCCAGCACAACAACAACAACAACAACAACAACAACAAGAGCAGCAACAACGAGCACTTGAATTGAATCATTGATAAACAGAGAAGCGACGGCTTCTATTGCCTTTGATTATGCCACTCCATGGAAGTTTCGTTATTTTTTTTTTTTTTTTTTTTTGGGCGCAATCCTGATTATGCCAAAAGTATTTTGCCAACACATCTGGGTCCGGACACACACACACACACACCACATAATAATCATTATATTTTATTATGTATATTAACACGAGAGCGAAACCCACACGAAATCAACTTTTGCCCGCACACAAACAAAAAAAACAAACACAACAGAAGCAAAAAACTTGAACGCCTCAATCGCCGTTTGTTTTATCAACCGAAAATGCTTCAATAACAAAGCAAAAAAAAAAATGTTTGGCCCGCGGCACCTCCTAGTGGGTGCCCAACAGAGCCAGAGGCAGACAAAGCAGTTGCTCTGAGCTGGGGTAGGCTGCGAGGTGAGCTCCTGCTACTGTCGAATTTTTCTGCCTTGCCGCCGTCTCCCCTTGATTTGCTAATTCGGTGGGTGTGTTTTCTCGGGCATTTAGACAAACCAGCGGCCGCTTTCACTCATGATGAATCAGGGCATGATGGTTTTGTGCAAGTGTTTGTAACAGGCGGAAGAAAGCGTGGCAAGTGCCAGAGATTATCTATATTATTGAACAGGAGAACACACTGAGTTGATAGAGCAATAAATTTGTAGAGAAAAGTTGGAGGTTTGTGGGGTAAATTATAGCAAAAAGCGAAATTTTATAAAATACACATAAATCTATTTTGAAAATTTGGAGACTCTAGCTCTAAAGATGTAGCAGATATAATTTTATAACTAATTTTCGAAAGAATTTTTTAATCGATAACGAAATAACGAGAACAGTTATCGATTTTTGGAAATCGCGTGCAAATCGCTGACTGTGAAGTGAACTCAATTCTTTTTATGTGTAAAGATCATGTAGGTCTCCTTCCTGTAAAATTAATTAATAAAAGTCTTGATATAAAATTTTATTTTATGATAAATAAATACATAGAGCTGCCCTTAAGATACTCTGAAATTTTGATTAAAAATCTAACTAAAACTTATTCAACAATTCATTTCCCAGCCTAATGAAAAATCGTGGTCTATTAAATTTATAAAAAAAAAATTTATAAAGCATTTGTCTTGGGTAATTTCGGGGGTAAACCGACTGCATAACAATTGCTTAGGCTGCAGGGTATCTTTAAGTCGGCCACTCTCGAGTACACACTCACTCTGCTTTCTTCTCCTGTTCTTTATGTTGGCTTCTGCTCGGGTTTCCTTTACTCTCCTTTTGAAATCGAATGCCGCCTCTTTCGTGTGCCACTCTGCTGGGCGTCTTTCAAGTTTCAAGCTAGCTCGACGGCTGTCTATCAATTGGTTTCTTGGGAAACCGAAATGAATAGCAGAAAAGTCTTGCAAGTATTTCCTTTTTCGTTTTAATTTTATTAAATTAAATGCAGCTCTGGACTGGAAGCACAAGTTGAGCTAGCGGCAATACATTCAATTGCCTCGCTGACCTCGTGCTAATGGCATTTTATTCTATATCCATGCTCAAGAACCTTTCAAGTATCCCCAAGATATAGCTAGGAAATCCTTGCCAAGGCAGCGTTTCGATTTTGAAATTTCCTTACGACTTAAATTTGCAGACCCTTCACCAGTGCCAACGATATCCAAATGAAATACAATAAGATATTATCAAAAGTAAGTTCAGTGCACTAAATTCAATTGTTGTTGCACTGCTCTCTAGATCCTTGCCACAGAGTCTGTTGAAGAGCTTTGAGCAGAGGCGACGTTTTTTGGGGCAGACACAGGTCTCGTTGCGCTTCAGAAATGTTAGCTGCGCTGAGAGCTTCTGCGTGACCGGCGGATAGTAATAGCAGACGACAAATAGCCCATTGAACATGATAGCCGCAGCACAGCCGACAAACTCCAAATTGGGCATCATCACCTGGACGAGGGTCTTTGTATGATCGATATTTTTGATTTGCTTCTTGGGGTTCTTGGATAGCAGCTCCATCACCCAGTGCCTCACGGTGCGGCCCTCCCATTCGTCGAGGACGGCGACATGATGCAGCTGCACATAGACCGAATTCTGACCAACTTTATAGCCACTTTCACCGATGAGACGGCACGTATCGGGATAGGGATGGCATAAATGCAAATACTCTTCGGCCATTTGCTGCAGGTGATTATTCCAATAGACGAGATTCATATTGGCGATCCGATAGTGACGGGCTAGATTGTTGCGCAGTCCATTGTGCACGTGGACCATCTTCGACCTGGAGCGAAGGGTGCTTTTGATCAGCAGGAAGCGGGTGCATTTCGACGACGGTGTCATTGGATCTTTGCGGCACAGGAAATTCTTGCTACCATCCAAACAGGACTCATTCTTGGGGCATGGTGTCTGCGTGATGCCAAAATCAAAGTAATACGGATTCCAATGCATCCGTATACTGTCGTCGCCCTCATTGTTATTATTTGCCTTACTTATGATATAACCCACAATTCGAGCCACATAGATGAGCAGTATTTGTAAAGTTATAGGATGCATAGTGTGCATAGCGTGATTATCGATGTACCTGCAGCATTAATACTCGCCCATCAACTTGAAAGGAGTGTATTGGTTTAGTGTGAAATTCGTCTAGCTACAGTTTGAATATGCTTGCGAGGCGCCTACTTGGAGTGTGACTAATCTAGTTATATCTTATGAAAACTGGACATATATGTATATATTTAATACTATAAAAGGCAGAGCAAACTCGACTAACTTTTAATTGATTGCTAATAAATATGCAATACATTTTATATCGAGTATCTGACTTTCCATGCATTTCGCATGCACCTGAACTTTTCAAGCAAACAGGTCAAGTTGGCTGCCCATCTGCCGCTTATTGGCCCAGTCGCATACTTTGGCAATAAATTTAAAAAGTAAAATGCTATGAGAGCCAGCAGTGCTGCATGTGCTGGAAAATTCAATTCCATTCAATTCGATTCAATTCAATTCAATTCGAGTCGATTTTATTCAGGCGGGGGACTGTTTGGGGCTGGAATGCAATATGTTTATCAGTTTATTGATTTTGCTTATAGAAAACAAACATTTTTGCTCCCTTCGGATTTGTTTGATTGCAACATGTGTCACAAACACACGCAGAGAGGCAGAGGGAAGTAGAGAGAGAGAGAGAGAGAGGGAGAGGGAGAGGGAGAGAGCGAATGGCAACTGTATCCACATGCCGTGCACAATTCAGAGCGCCCCTTAAAGACTTGTGTCAAATGGCAGCAGATCAAATATCCTGTGGTTAAAATGCGATTCAGTGATAAATGCGACACAGGAATAGAGAGAGAGAGAGAGAGGGAGCGAGAGAGCGGGAGGGAGGGCAGCAGAGGGCAGTCCCAAAACAAATACAGACGAGACCCCTGCACCCAGCAGACTCGCTGGCTAAGCAAGGTTAGCAATGGGGTCATTTGTGCCCGTCACGCGCCCAACGCATAATCCATGCCCTGCCATCAATATGATGTGAACTGATGCTGCCCCACCTCCCGCCGGCCCAACACCTCCCCCCATCGAGGCAAAGTTCTTGCACGTTCTGAGTGCTTGGGTCGATGCCATTAGTTTTGCCAGTTTTTTTGGTCCAGCAGCGTGCTTGCGGTCGAAATTAAATTGCAATTTCCAACTTGCTTTAGTCAGTTTCATTTTTATGGGATTTGCGTTGCGCCACGCTTTGTTGCAACTACTTGGATACGTGCAAAGTGCAGCTAAAGTTTCGTCCAGCCACCATTAAATGGATAAATGGCTGGGTCGACGCGCGGGGCGGAGGGGAGGGGCTGGGACTATCTATGCTCTAGGTGGATAAGTAACTTCGGGCTCTCAGTTACCGTTGCGCTTAATGCATTCGATTTGCACTCGTCGTGTGTCATCGTCTTCTTTTACTTCCTGCCTTAAATCGTCAAACTATAAAGACAATTCAGTTTGGTGAATTGGAAGTCTGAGTTGAGGGTCCGATGATCATGTCCGGGAGGCAATACAAGTCATTATATATCAACTTTAGTTTAATTGTGCATATTTTTGGAACTGACATAGAAGACGTTATAAAGATTGGGGATATAGAGGGCATATTATTGATATATTATATTATATTATATATTATTATAAAGGGTATATTATTTATATTATTGATTTTTTATATATTTTTAATTATATATTATTTATATTATTATATTTATATTATTGATATTATTGAGACATTGTATTCATTTAAGTCTGCGGTAAATTTTATTTCAATATGTCAACTCTATTCATAAGTTTTATGAAAACTGGTTCAATTACAACGTTTGCTTGAACTAGTTCTTGTTATGGTTTCAAAACCCATTCCAAAATTTTTTGTAAACTAAGTCTTTAACTTAGTTACATGACTAACTGTTTTATATAACTGTTCATCTGAGCTAGTAATAAAAATATTTTAACAAAAGACAGAAACTTTTTTCATTAAACATATTAAAAGTTATTTAATTTTCAAAGCTAAAGTTTTCGATGATTTTGTATTGTTCATGACTGTTCAGTCTAGGCAAAAGACGTCAATTTAATATTATTCTGATCTACATAAAATCAAAATTGTTTTAAACTAGTTTCAATCTGCATATTTTCATCAAAAAATCTTCATTTAAGTTCCTAATCACACTCAGCTGTGTGATTAGAGATGGAAACTAAATTATCAGTTATATATTCTAGTAGCGCAATTGTCTACGGAACTAGTGCCAAAACTAGTTCCACTTGGGCTCTCTAAGACGTTTCCTAAGCAAATGCAAATGAGCTAGAATTTGTGCATATAAACTACTTCTAATTTCAGTTTCAATTTGACTTTTCGCACATTTCCCTTAGCTCTTCTTTAAAGCTTATATAAGCTTAACTATATGAGCTATGTATATAGCTTATATTCATGCTGCCATTATGGTTAAAGATATATTCAAAAATTAGTTCCAAATTAGTTCCAAAGTAACTTCAGCTTATCTTAATATAAAAAAGTTATTCACAGTAAATCTAAATCTATTTCACTCACAAGACTATCTCATAAATATTTCCTCCATTGTGCCAGTGAGTGTATTCATAATTCAACTGTGAGTGCCTTCTCAATATAGTTAACCGCATTTTCCTGTTTTTATTTGTTCCCATCTCGAATTTAGTTTCGTTTTGGTGCCTTTGCTTATTTCGTTGCTTTGTTTTGTTATTTTGTAACTCAACTAAGGTTCATTCATTTAGCAATGTCAACAGTTGGCTGACCAGAGGCGCCTTTGTTCGCGCTGAATGTGCGAATGAATGAATGAATGCTTGGTTGGCAAAAGGAGGGCAAAGGCAGAGGGCATAGAATGGTAAGGCTCTCTGCGAGTTGGCTCTCACGTAGCCGCAGTTAGTTTGGGTCGTGTCAAGTGTCGTTGTCACTGGCGCGGAAATCCAAAACCGGGTAACTCGACTGACAGACTGATGACTGATAGGCAGACGGATAGACTGACTGACTGACTGACTGACTGACTGACTGACTGACTGTCTGACTGGCTGACTGACTATGCGAATGTCTAAGCCAAGACTGAACGCTTTTGAATGGTCGTGCGAAATCTGTGCGCTACCAACAATGGGCCAGGCAACTTGACCAACTTCGAGTCGGCGAAATGTGGCAAGAAAAATGATATGATGCCGCTCAGGCGTACTGGCCACTGCAAATGAATTTGATAAATGAACCGAAAGTTTTGTAGGGCCTTCACTTGGCAAACTTGCATTGGCAGAGATAAGAGACAAGGAGCGACAGAGACAGCAAGTGGTAGCAGATGAGAGAGCGAGATAGCTGCCAACTCGCCTCTTGGTTGCATTCATAATGCAATCATTAAGCAAGTTTTTGCCGTCAAACGAATGCAATTTGCACAAGTTGAACGCTTGTTTATTTGTTTGACTGAAATTGTAAAGTCATGAGCTCATTCTAAGCGTACAAAGGGTATTTAAGGCGTGAGTGAAGCTGAGAGTTTTTCATCGCGTGTTTTGTGGTTGCTTGTAGAGCAAGTAAAGATGGTCGAGGAGAACTAAACTTGATTCAAGCTTACACATTTAAGTGAAGACTTATGCTAATTATATGTGATTAAAATTAATCAAACAAATTAATAGTAAATGAATACAGAGTAATTAAATTGATAGAGCTGTCGCTCACTTTATATGCCTTATCAGCTTTTCATTTTAAGCTTCAATTGAAA
Organism: Drosophila mayaguana; assembly: GCA_037075325.1. Classification (NCBI taxonomy): domain Eukaryota; kingdom Metazoa; phylum Arthropoda; class Insecta; order Diptera; family Drosophilidae; genus Drosophila; species Drosophila mayaguana. The sequence goes on along the minus strand of JBAMCG010000068.1, from coordinate 10,326,652 downwards.
ATTCTGTTTTAGGTAACCAGTTTCCACATTCCCATGCTCAATTGTTTTCTTTTCATTTCTGGTTTAATTTTCATGCTGACCTTCCATCCAGCATCAAGTTCAGGCATTTGGCGAATGTATTGAAGTGCACATGATTTGCATTCATGTGAAGCTGTGAGAAATGACCTAATTGCCATTTTGTAATTTAAGTATTAATTAGACACAAGACACTCAAAGAAAATGGAAATTCAATTAAATTTCAGTTGAGATTTCGCTGTGAATCATAAATATTTTCTCTAAATGTAAATTGATTTAAGCTAAGGCAAACAGTTAGCCTATATGGAATAATTATTGAATTATACACAAAACTTTAAATTGATGTTAAATTGGGAACTGTTTAGCTAATCACAGAAAATTAAATTCATTGAATTCCCTGTGGATATTTGACATCTAATATATAGATGGAAGTTATGACAAAAGCATATAAATTAGAGAATTATTGATATTTTCCAGTTATGACAAACAATTATATTTTCTGGATAGATTATTAAATATTAAGATTGATTTATATAAAACATAAAAAGCTGTACTATAACTTTTACTCAATAATAGTATGAGCTTCTAAAGAAAATTAGAAAAACTTTAATATTAATATTCAAAACGTGTTAATCTTCCAGCAAGCCAATGCAGAATGCTTTATATCTCAACATATCTGGTTAATAATTTAACAATAATTGAGATTCAAATTCAAAATGAGTTTGGCATGCAAATATCACACCCGAATTGAGTTAGATCAAGGCAAACGTATATACATATATAGCATATATGTATCTGAATGAATATTATTGAATATAATGCTTTATTTTGCTTCTATATTTTGCACATTTGCATTATGGGGTGTTTAGTCCGCCTTAATTTGAAGCGTAAAGTTGTAAATTAGTATTTTTGCTCTCTCTATTTAACTTGAACTTAAGCAAGTGAAGATAAGGCAGCAAAAAAAAGTAGCAGTGGAAACACCAGCAGCAGCAGCAGCAGCAGCAGCAGCAGCAGCAGCAGCCAGCAATCAACGCTTCAGCAGCACCCACAAAGCTTCTGCAATTAATTTCACTTTCAATTTAGCGGCGGCTGCTTTTCATTTTTATTTTTTCACTCTGTAAAGTGTTTGCGTGTGTGTGTGTGTGGGTGTGCATCTGTAGCTGTAGGCGTTTGTCTTTCTCACTCTCACTCCCTCTCCCTCTCTTCGTGCGTCCCTCATTTGCACTGCATTTGAGGGCCAATGTGTTGTGAAAAGTCGTTTCAAGTCACTCGCAGCCGGCATGAAAATTAATTTTAATTGCTACAATTTAGATAATCAAATGAGTTTTGATGTTAAGTAAATTAAACAAAAATGCCACGCCTACATTTAACACTGCACTGCTGAAAGTTCACAATTAATACTTGGGCCCGTTACTGCCATTAGGGGCAGCAATGCGAACACATTTAGAGCTTCATCATTGAATTTTACATTAAAAATTTGAGAACCCTTTAAAAATTAATTTTTTTGGTAATTTTTTATTCCACTTGTAATTGAAATTTAATGGAACGTCACAAAAAGCATTTAATGAAGCTGTGGAAAATTAAGTCTAAGCAGAAAAGGTGCTTGTGGATGCTTGAGCTGAGCCGATGATAATGAAAGAAGTCTGCTGATTATGTTCGTTAGTTAATCTATATATGACTTTTTAGAAATATAGATTAGAGATTTGTATGGCTCAAACTTTATATATTGCTGTAATAGAAGAATAATAAATTTTTTTTTAATTATTCTCCTTTTTTTAGTTTTCCTGAACTGTTTTATCATTTGTTATCCAGAGCCACTTCAACCTATCTACGCCTCATAATTATGATAGCCCTAAGCTTGGCTTAGAAAATCTTACGACGCACTAATATTCATTAGGTAACCGGAAAGTTTGAGTCTAAGCAGCTTTCTGCTTCTTATTTTTCTATCTTCTTCAAATCAATTAAACCTTCCTCAATTATTAAATTTGTTGAAAGCATCAAATTGCAATCAGCAACTTCCGCTCGAAGCTTGACCACGGTTCCCCAATTATGCACAATTCATTTTTTCTGTTCGGTTCGGATTTATTGTTGTTTTTTTTTTCCTACTCGCACGAACTTCCCATTAGCCTAATTCCAGAGCTTAGGTTTAGTTTTTCATTTCCACACTTTGGATGCGGCACCTATTTGGTTTGGGTCAGTCGGCAATTAGTTTGGTCGCATTAGCGATTCAATTGATGCGCGGCCAGACAAATGCGACAAAGTGCAGCTTTTGCGGCTTAAAAAACTACTTGAATAAAGCCCGGCCGAAATTATGAGAAATGCACTTCAATGCTTGAATATATGTAGGTGTACAGAGGTTAGAGATGGACGAAAGTCACGAAGCGATAGTCGCTTGTCACGAACATTTTTTGACTTTGTTTAATCAGAGATGACATTATATAAAATTATAGAATATTTAAGATAATTTTTAGAAATCTCACACAAGTTTTACATGAGCATATTCTACATTATAGAGCAGAAAAACAGAAAACGATATTTATCGATTTTATTTGGAAAGGCATAAAGAGTAATATAGTAGCAGTTCACATAAAAGAAATTGAAATCTCAATAAAATGTGCCTAAATTTTATATTATATAAGACAGCTTGTATTTTAGCATACTTATTGAAAATCGATAATTATCGATATCTGCTTTTGAAATGTCTAATGTATAATATGTTATTCTCAACTCGTATTGAACTTCATTTTGGATACTTTTTGCTGAATAGCGAAAAATTCCCATACGATATTTATCGATTTCATTAAAGTCGTGAATGTGTGCCATCAGTTGAGGAATCGCAGAAATGCATTTGATTTTATGCAAGAGTTAGCCACAGTGCCCAAAAGTTTTAGACAACCCCAGCTGGCCGATAGGGTATGCCAAAAAAAGGAGAGAAAAACTCGGGAATTAAGCTGCACAACTTTTTGGCTAATGCCCAAAGCTCGTTTTGGTCGAACGAACTTTTCGACATGGCACGCAAATCGAGACAGGTGGAGCGGGCAAACAGAGCGAGAGAGAGAGAGAGAAGGTGATAGAGCGGGAGATAGAAGGGGAAAGAGAGGAGTCGGAGGACGAGACCTCACTCACTGCAAAGTAATAAACACTTAAGTGTTCGCCATTGTCTAGGCAGGACATTGGTTGAGCTGGCAAGTGGATAGAGCCAAACGGTCTTCGATGCTGGGCCGAAAACTTATTAATTATTAATTTACTTTTATTTATGTATCATCTCGTGTCTGGCTGACTGCATAAAAGCTCTCGTAATGCTTGAACTTTCGCTGTTGCACGAGCCAGCCAACTCGCCTTCGTCTCCTGCTCCGCCTCCGACTGGCCTTACTGCAGATCCTTTCGGGCTGAGCATGTGGACATGGCAATAAGAGCTATTGCTGGGCATTGTTATTGCTCTTGGCTATGGTAGTTGTTGTTGTTGCTGGTTTTGTTTTTTTTATTGTTTTTCGTGCTCTTGTATTTTATTTCCTTTCCTTTTTGCCCCTCAGCTGTGTTGTGGGAAAACTAGGCAGCGCGGCAGCGCAGAGGCCACTTGACTTCTTTTAACTTTGACATTTTTACAGTTTTGGCTTTTGCTATATTTTTCGCCGTGCAGCGTCTGCGGCTGCCCTTGGCATTTAGTGCCAGCTGGAATATGGCGAATTGCATCATATATGCTTTTATATATCGATTAGAATATACAACTAGATTTGAGCAGGGGTTTGATAAGTCCCATCAAGCTTTTAGTTTGATTAGGATAAAGGAGTTTGCTTATTAGCATCAAGTGGATTCATTGGGGGGAGATTTGGCGCAGACAATAATATATTTTGCGGAGAAAGCATTTAAGTTGAGCGCTTAAGTTCTTCATTTATTAACATTGAAACTTCAAGTACTTTCAGTTTGATTTTTTAAAATATTTAAATTAACTTAGACACTGTTTGAGGCAATCGGACTTTTGATAACTTTATTTACTATAAAAGTTCTTTTGATTGACCTAATAAAATCTGCAGTTTTTTACGAAGAACTTTACTGCGCTGAATACAAATATGATATCAGAATAACGTTTTGTCTAAGCTATAGCTGAAAGAACTACTACTGAAAACGTTTCAGATTTCGATTTGATTAAAATTATATTATTGATCAAATTATTATTATAAATACATTTCAATTTATTCCATGTTTCTTTTTGAATTTTTGTCTTAAATTTTATATTAAATTGTATAAAAAAAAGATAAAATAAATAAAATAAAATGTAAATCCAACTTTACAAACACACATTCAAGCTCAAACTTTCATCCTCTCCATTTAATATTTTTCTTACATTACAATCACAAACCCGGCTTAAATTTTAATCATTATTATTATCAAACTCGGCGTATTATAAGCTCTTTATCATTACTACGAAAGCTTAACGGGATGTAATAATGTTGTTTTTGTGGTCTTAACATATTTTCGATTGGAATCGAATCAATATGAACTGTCTCTGATTTTAATGTTTATGGGTTTTTATTATAGACCTTTTGCATGTATTACTTGGCTTTATTTATTCATTTTTTATGAATATTATATGCGAGCCGTAAATTGAAATTGTTGTGCCATCTGCTAGGCGATGCATTCAATTTATAATCAATTTGCAGTTAAACTTTGTGCACATGACTCCGGATGGCTGCAATTGAGTGCCAGCAACGACAGCAACAACAACAACAACGGCATTTTCTTTATGTCCCATGCAAATTTATTAAACGGTTTCCTGCTCCCTCCCTCTTTGTTTTCACTAATTGTAAAAAAGCGGCAGAAACATTTGCGTTGCGCCAAACTGAAATGCAGACACATAAATTTGCAACAGACACCAGTCGGCGTGTGACATTGAAAACAGCCAAAAGTTGTGGATAAAACGTGGCTTACAGGAGGCGCGCGGGGAGCGAGGTCAGGGTTGAGTGCCTGGAATGTGAATGGGCTGTGCAGACGTGTTCAAGTGTCGCAACTCTAATTTATTTTGGCACCGGCCAACTGCAACTGCAACTGCAACTGCAACTGCAACACAGACCAAGTCTTAATTAGCCGCAGCCACTTGAAGAACAACTACAGCAACAACAACAACAGCTAGTTTTTTGGCCAACAACTTGGTCAATTGTCTCTTGGTGGTCGTTCGGCTCGCCATCATCAAGAACTCATTTCCCGTTCGCATAGCAGGGCGCGCCACTTCTTAAATGGAGCGCAAAATAAAAAAATAAAAAAACAAATAAGAAGCAAGGGAAGGCCCTTCATGACAAGTTGTGCTGCCTAATCAAAAAGTTGGACTCGGAAGCAAACTGCTGCTCCCACTCGGTTTACAGTTTCCGTTTTGCCAACTTTGACGTTGTCGTTTTCTTTTTTCCTTTTTCTCCCACAGCTCTAATTATGAGCGTCGTTTTTGTGCTGGCAATGTTGATTAACCCAGGCAGGATTAGCCAGGACTGCTGCTAGTGTGGATGCATATGGCATAGCTGCAGCAGCAGTTCCTTGCCCAGCTCATTCATTCTAATTGAGTTTCGTGTGAGCCGTGACAGACAGTCAGACAGACGGGCAGGCAGGCAAGCAGGCCCGGAGAAATAAGAAATAGCTGCAGTGGCTCACCTCACTCGGCGCTCTCAGTTTGATGCATGGCATTTTAATAGGAAACCAACAAGAAAATGAAGATAAAGCTGCTGTTAGATACGCTCGGCTTACTCTTGCTGTTGCTGCCGCTGCCGCTGAGGCACCGATTGACGAGCTGCTGAAAATCGCAAAAGAATACGGATTTAGTAATGGATTAGCATTGGTTAACAAAGCACAGTTGAGGCTGCCTTAAATCGTGTGATTTCTTTTGATTTTGCAGCACCTTGAGCAACACTGGCTTAGAAAATATAACTAGTAGGCGTAGCTTCTCTAGTAGTAGCTTCTGCTGAGCATAGCTAACAGCATTTCAGCATGAATTTCTTTTTTAGCGTATATATATTTTTAACTTATAATAGTCATATAGAGCAGTGGGTATACTTATGTATAAAATATGATATATAGCACTATTTGTACAAAAGACTTTATTTAATATTGAATACACCTGTTCGAGTTCGACGGACCTATAATTTTTTTTTTTTTTTTTTTAGATCAATAAAAAATACAATTTTGTTCACTTACAAAATGTATTAATATAAATATTTGCTTAGTTTAATATTTGCCGCTGAAATCATTGTTGCTATTACTTTAATCCGTAAATAAAAAATATATAAAATAGAACACTTTCCAGCACTGAAAAAATTAATATTTTACTTTCAGTCATTTCAAATTTCACTGAATATTTTGATCTAAAAAAAATCAATATGGATCCATATATAAAAATTAAAAACAAGAGCTTTTGCTTTAGCAAACATCCATTAATTATTATTTATTTGTTGCATAGCATTTTTAACCAATACTAAATTCAATAACATTTAAGAATATGAAACTTTTCTAAATAACTTTACTTCAAAGCACTAGCAGAGATTTTGACAGAGTTTATAGCAATATATAAAAAGAGAAAATATTCCAATGACTTCTCTATTACAGATTCTAATATACCTACAGTACATTTCCAACACTGTTTGCTTGAGTTATTTGGCAAAGCACTTTGAATTTATTATGCTATATTTGTGTGTGTTCACAAAATGATATGTTAAGCTGGGGCATTTATATGCGCAGCCATTAAATGTTTCCCCGCTCCCACTCTCAATCACTTTCCTACACATTTTACAACACTCAACACAGAAGCGCGTTAAGTAAACTTTGTCCGAGCCACACACAAACTGATATCAGAATAGTCAAGCTGCTGCACAAATGAAAATCAATTTTTGTAACTTGGACTCATTCGAAAGCAGCAAAGAGACGAAAGTCTAAGAAGATGAGCACAATATGATTTTGAGTAGCTGTCATTTGTGTGTCTGTCTGTATGTGTGTGTGTATTGCAATAATAATCGTATACTATATAGAGTAGAAGAGCGAAAAACGTAGACGAAGAAGAAAGCAACAAATATAGAAAAACTTTATCGCTGGGCAAAAATCTATTAAGAAAGTTTTGCCACAACGCAGCAGTTTAGTTTTAGTTGGGTTTTTGTTTCTTACCCCAGTCGAAGAAGCTGCAAAAAGTTGCAGTTGGCTTCGTGTTTGGCTTTATGAGTTTATTTCTTGTTGTTGTTACTGTTGCTGGCAAGCTGCCTAGATAAGTGTTAGCGATAGGCTATTGAAATGGTAGCAGCCCCAAACCGAAACTTGCCCGAAAACCCAGTTTTTAAAACCTTTGCCAAACAAAAGAATCGACGCAGTTGCTTTTACCTTCTAACAAGCTAAAAACATTTCACTTTACAGTGTACGAGTTGGCCAAAAATTTTGCTGAGACTATGCTCAAAAGTCGAGTCAACTGCAGCAAGAGCACAGCAGGAGTTACAGGAGGCAGCGGCGGCGCAAGCTCCTCCCTGGTTGAAAATCAGTCAGCAAATTGTTTTGATTTTAGCTGCGAGGCATTCAACAATTGAGTTTTAATTAAGAAAGTTATGAACGCACAAGCAGCGCGCAGCTCTAATTTAATTTGCAATACTCTCACAATAGCCCAAAAACCCAAAGCAAGCCACGCACTCTACTTGTTAGCCAAGTTTGCACTTTGGGCTAGAATGCCGAGTGACTTTCAAGCAAACAAGCGACATCAATGCCAGGCGACATATCAATTGTCATTATTTGCTAGCATTGCCATTATTTTATGAGCACAGAGGGAGAGAGAGAGGGAGAGAGAGAGAGAGAGAGACATTCATATGGTGGCTCCCATAAGTCTGTTGAAATGTCAGTCATGTATATATATACAATGTATGTATATGTATGTACATATATATTATTTTTAACTGTCGAACTTGAAACTACTTTTTGTCAAATTGTGCTTATTGCTTATTTCGCAAGAAAATATGGCTGGGAAAACTTTTATTATTGCATTGCTTTCATTTTTCCAACTTTTGTGCGTCGTATACCTTGTAAAACCGGGATATGGAGAGTTTAAGCTGGGGAGTATTCATAAATGGAATAAACAGAAGAAAGAAAGTAAGTTTACTCTCGCTGTTTCTCTCTCTCTCTCTCTGTTTCTCTTAGTGTATCTTTCTATCTCTCTATAAAGCTCTCACTTTCACTCTTTATCTCTCTCACACTCTTTGTATTTCTCTGAATACAGCCAATCTAAATCTATCACTCTTTTTCTGTAGCCTTACAATATCTTTCTGTTATTGTATCCCTCTATATCTTTCACTTTTACTGTTTGCTTCTCTAATGCATAGAAAAAGAGAGCAATAAAATAAGAGAGAGAGAAAGATAAGACGAGAGAAAGAAACAGAGAGATGCAGAGCTCTCTCTCTGCAGAACAGAGATAGGTCTCTCTGTTTCATTCTGTGGTTGTATCTCTCTCTATATATCTTACTTGTACTCTTTATCTTTCTCTTTCTTTCTCTGCATCTCTCTGTTTCTTTCTATCTCTCTCTATATCTCCAACTCTTACTCTTTTGCTCTCTCACTCTCCGTAGCTCTCACACTCACTGCATCTCCCTCACTTTATTTCTCTACCTCTCCCAATCAATAACTCAGCTCCATTCAGTTTTACGCAATGATGGCTTCTATTGTCTCTACTTACGCGGTATCTCTTGGTCTACTACTTTTTTACCTTCCACTCCCACGTTCTTGTGCCACTTTAAAGGCGAGTGAAATGTTATAGCATTGATGCGTGTAAAGTTAGCTATTCGCAAAATGAAATGACCAATTTGCGGGTGAGTTACAAGCGAGGATGTTTTTACAATACGATTTCCTGCATCGATAGAGCAGTGGGAAACGGAAAAATCAGGGACATTTTAAAGAAATAAAAATAGCTAAAAGAGAATTGCAAACAAATTGAATTTCCATAAGAAAAGCACAGATAATCTAGACAAATACTCAGACTCTTAGCTCGTTTAAGCTTGTCCTTTCGCATTCGAACGACACCTTGAAAGCTAATGAGCATTGAGTTTGAAATTTTAAAAGAGCCCTCGACATAAATGTATAAATAAATAAAAACTAAGCATTAGTAAAAAAAATAAAATAATGGGAGCTGAGAGCTAAGCTGGTCACGGCGCTAGCCTCAAGAGCTGAAAGAGTATGACATGTACGTGACACGAGTCGAGTGTGAAGCCACAGGAATAGCCAGGCAAACAAGGGAGAGAGAGAGAGCGAGAGAGAGAGAGAGAGACAGGGATAGTGTGTGAGTTAACTACAAGCATGCCTGGCAGGACACTCCGTTTCCTTAGATGCGTCCAGCGTGTTTGTTTGCTCTACTCGAGCTGTAGTTGAAGCTGTTTGATGATGATGATGATGATGGTGGGGATGATGATGATGTTGCTCTGTTGCTGTTGCTGTTGCTGTTGCTGTTGTTGCAGCATTGGCCACAGCCCATGTGTCAGCATTGAGCATGTCCTTAGCAGTGAGATACGTTGGGTCAGCTGCCAGAAGCATGTGTCTAGTGTGGCAACAGACAGCAGCCACCAGACATGATCATTGCTCGGCTCGGCTTGGCGTCGCTGCTTTGTATTTTAGTTGTGAAATGAAGATAAATGTTTTAATGTAAAGCTGAAAGGGATAGAAGGTAGCTGACGTGTGTGTGTGTGTGTGTGTGTTAGTGTTTCTGAATTGAGGTCTAGGGAAAGTTTCTGTAATGGAATTATGGCATTATATTAGTGCAGATATATGCATATCATAAGCTTTAGCTAAGTACGTGGATAATACGTAATGTAAGCAAATGCTCTTACACGGCTTACTGTCACGTTCAACACATTCGTTAAATTAGCTCGAGTGTGATATGACGGGGCTTCACTGTACTGAAAGAGTTGGAGAGTTGGAGATTTTGAGTGAATGGGGCATAGCATGGCCGACATATGCAAGCAATTTATTTATATGATATATATTTAATTTTTCCTATTTTATATAGTATTATTTTATACTTTATTTATATTATATCATATATATTACATTTTTAATATATATTTGATTTTTATTTATATTATATTAAATATTATTATTATACTTTTATTTATATTATACTATAAATATATATATAATATATTTATATATATATTTGATTTTTATTATTTCAGCTCATATTTGGTAGACTGAAATAAAATCAAAGTGAAATGTTGGAATATATAAATGTAGATTTACAATCTCTTAATACAAAAGGTGAGTGAACAAAATTCTTTGACGGCTCTTTTTGTTTTTATATAAATATATATAATTACTTCATTTACAATTTACATTCTAACAAAACAAAAGCTATTATATTACATTATACATTCATAATACAAATTTTAGTGACAAATATTTACTCCCTTCTCTCATCTTTAACCATTCCCGCACTTTGCTAGCTAGTTACTCCTGCTCTTTTGCTTTATGAACCACATTCAACTATTTTTTGATAGCTTCGCCCTCTCTTTCTGTTTCAAAATATCTAAAAGAAAATAAAAATAAAATCAAGTGAAGTTTTATGTTTGTTTAAGCTGGCAAACGTTGTTTTTATTGTTCTGCTTCATTTCGGTTTTCTTTTCGCAATATTTCGGCATTAAATTTTCATGCCCAATCGCCAAGAGTTGCTTCGAGAATATATTTTCCACATTTTGTATTCATGGCGCGTTTTCTTATTTTTATTAGAAAATGCAGCCAAGCAAGCCGCAACAACAACAACAGCAACAAGAGGCCGCAAGAACCACGAAAAAAGCAAAAAACAAAAATAAAAACAATGTTTATTTACATTGGCGCGAGCGGAATTTCTTTTCTCGTCTCATCTTGATTTTTGCGCTTGTTTCGTTGTTTCTTTCCTTCTTGTGGGTTTATTTTGTTTGATGAAAATTATTTCAACATAATTTGTCTCATTAAAATTCCATAAATGGCGCAGCGTGAAGAAAACGAATGAATAAAAAACAACAATATTTAATTGCTTTTCTGTTGCGATAAGAATTGATTGCGCTGCTTCAACACCTCGCAGCGAAGCAACACTTCAGCACTCAGATGCATCCAACAGCTTCTTCTGGCCTACCTTCAGCTTCTTCTTCTCCTTGTTTTCTTTCACAATTACCAGTTGTGTCAGCTTCTGTATGCTTGTGATGAGATATCCTGCTGATACCCTATCTGATGTATTTGCCGGGCCGGCCAGCCCTTGCCTTGCGCTTCTGCCTTTTAAGTTTTGTTAGCTTGGACTACATTTCTTGTTTTATATTCAGAAAGAAACGTTTTTTGTATATATTTTTTATTGTTGGGTATTTAGTTATTATCTTATATTTAATTTATTTTTTTCTGTTTGTCAATTAATTCCACTCTTAAGCCCATATGACACAGTAAACCTGTTTTGAGATTATCCTATTCAAACATCTTTATTATTATATAGCTACTATATCTAGCACTACATCACATTTCTTGTTTTATATTTAAAAAGAAACATTATTGACATTTTTTTTATTTATTTATTTATTTTTATTTGTGTCTCATTTTTTGTTTTATTTAATATTATGTTTGTCGATTAATTCCTCCTTTAAGCCAATATGACATGGTAAACTTATCCTATTCATATATTTATATATGAATATTTCCGGTCAAACATTATCATATACATAGCTACTATATCTAATGATGTTGAAAATTTTCTAGCATTTTCTACAAATTTTCTAGGTTATCATCTATAAATACAACTCCGGAGTTGAAGTCCAATAATTCTTTAGCTTTTGCCTTTACCTTACGCTGTCAAAGGCATTTCCTTTACGACATATTGAAGGTTTGTGCTAACGTGAATTCACTCTAACTTCTTCGCATTCGTGCACATATTGCACGCACATGTTTTGTTTATATATGTGTATATGTATCTACGCCCTATAGACTGGAGTTGTTTTTGTCTGCATTACACCCTGAAAATATTTTAAAACAATGCACATAACATATGGGCGACTGCCCTCATAAAAGGTTCAAATTCATTGGATTTATTAAATAGTTGACCTTACAGCTTGCCAGCTCTCACTCGCTCTCTCGTTCTCTCTCTCTCTTTCACCCTCCTGATCTTCCCTCTTCCTCATTCCCTCTCTCTCTGTCAACACGCGCACCCACTCACATTATTTTTTATTATTTTGACTTTATCTCAAATGCTTATCCATCGCTTAATGTGAGGCGCCCTGCTCCCCTCGTTTAGCTGCTCCTGTCATGATCTGTGGCTGCGCGCACAATGTGGGAACATGCCCGACGCGGTCATTCGTCTGATTATGATGACATTATTGGATGAGCCCGAGTCAACCAGCATCATTTGCGGTTGCGCCCTGCGGCTGAGCCCCTGTCGCTGTCTCTGACTCTGTCTGAGGCTTTGATCTGCGGCTGCTGCTGTTCAGTTTGCCCTTGATCGCATAATTATAGAGGGGCTTCAAAGGTTTTGTTTCTGCTTGACTCAGTGGGCTTTACGTATATTTGCCTTACGCTGCTTCCTCTTTTACTCAGTTGCCTTATCTCTCTGCTTCTCCCTGTTGCCTTCTGCGTGCAACATCTGCTGCAGTAGCCGCTGCAGAGGCGTGACGTCTGCCACATTTGGTTGCAATTTTATAATACCCTGTATTTCTTGTATATAGAAATTTTGGAACTCGTAAAATAAATATTCAAAATATCAAATTTTTAGTTGAATACAGGGCATTTCTTAGTCAGAATTACTGAATTTACAGTTACTCAAATTTAGATTCATATAATAACGGAAAATATATGATATATATATAAGATATTTTATGCATAAATTTGTATACAGGATATTTCTTAGTCAGCTTAGCTAAATTTTCAGTTCCTTAAATTTGATATACTCTGTGCTTCCATTTAACCATTCCCTACAGGGTATTTCGTCGTCTTAACTTGAATATCTACCATTTTTTTTCTTCATTTTATAGCTTGATTTTTTTAGTGCATTTCGATGTCACAATAATTTGAGCACAACATTTTCATTTAATACGCTTCATTTGTCGCTCTGTTGTGACATTTTCATTTGTCAGCAGTTCATTAGTCAACGCTCGCGCCTCAATTTGTTGCAGGATCTGCCGCCCGCCTGCCTCCTGCCCAGCTGCCTTCCTAACTTCCTGCTGTGCTGTCGATATAGCTAGCTCTCTTGACATTCGATAGCTTAGCTATTTTGAATTGACATTAATTTATGTGCACATATCGTCACCTTCTGTTACCTATGAGAAACTATTGGGCTGAGAGCGTGGGAGCGCCACTTCAAAGCGTATCAAAATATTTCTATAGAGAATTGATAGAAATAAGGTCAGCTCATGAGGGTTGATTCCAGCTAGAAATTAAGAACTTGGCATTCTCTGAAAGTTTATTTAATATACGACTAGGTCACAATTCGGTCGATATTTAAGCCTAATAGCATGTTTGTTTGGGACATTAAAAAGTTTTATTAAAAAAGCAATAAGCTGCAATGAAAAATAAATATTTAAAAAAAAAATAAATAAAAAAAAATGCATTGTATTTTAAAATATAGATTCATTTTATAAGCACAATATAAAATTAAAAAAATATATATTTATATATTTAATAATATTAACATTTTTTTTTTCAAATATTTATTTTCAATTTAGTTGCTCTTTTAATATAATGAAATATTGTCATTCCTTTTGTTTATACAATAATTAAATTCTAAAAAAAAGCGAAAAATGTTTAGTATGTACTTTTTTATGAATTTTAAATTTAAATATATTATTATTTTTATATAATAAAATATTGAAACACATACTTCAACTTCTTTAGAACTAAATTCATTTTTTGTTCTATTAAATTTAAATATATTATTAATTGTAAATTAAAGAATATTTAATCAAATACTTCAACTTCTTTAAAAATAAATTAATTTCTTTTTCTATACCTTCTTCATTCAATTTTCACACTTGATTGAAAAAAAAAATTCAATAAAAAAATATACAAATATATATTTATTAAATATTAATATCGCATTATCCTAATTTAGTGCATTACCAACTAAGCCAAATTGAACTATTTGATTTATCTGACCTTTTCTCACTTTCAGTCATGGCTTAATTTTATTTGCATTTCGGCTAATTGCAGTCACATTGAAGATAGTGCGATTTAACTGCAAATTCGTGTACCTGTCCGTTAACCGCTAAACTATTGCCAGCTCAACTGTCAACGTTGCCGCTGTGGCTCCCTCTGCTACCCCCTCTGCTCCAGTGTCAACTCTTTAGCTACTTTTCCTTAGCTGCACATTTGAATTCCGCAGCTTTGGGTTAATTAATTGCGTTCCTTTTAAATTTGAGATTAAAACAGCCTTAACCCGAAACTCACCGACTAAACCGACACCCAATTCCCCAGCGCTGTCAAGCCCAACCCCTGCCAGACCCTCCCCTCCCCACATTAGCCCTGCTCGAGTATTGCCAAAACTTACGCATAGCTGGTGCTTAATTACAGGCATTCGTGGGTAACACACACACACACACACAGAGAGAGTGCACCCTGTTTGCGGAGCGCCGTTTGTCTCTCTGTCTTTGTGTTCCACTTTCTCAAAACGTTCCGCCTGCGCTCCTTGCCAGCGAGCCACGACAAGTTCCACTCAGAATTCTGTTTGCTGGCGTCGCGTGCAGTGCGTTGCGTGTGTTTTCTCGTCTCGTCTGATTGGAAAGCGTGCGACGGGTTTCTTTTACGGTAACCGTGCTTCGTCTGTGTGTGCGTGTGTGTGTGTATTGCAGACTCCAGGAATCTGTGTGTGTGTGCTTTTCCCACTTGGCGTGTTCCCATTTCGCTGCCAGCGTTTTTTTTTTTCTTTTCGCGGGTTACAATTTTTTGTGTCATTTCTTCGGCTAACTTGGTTTGTGTGTGAGTGCGTGTGTGTGTGTGAGAGGGTGTAACTGTGTGTGTGTGTGTGTGTTTACTTCATCATATGGCGCGCATTTTGTGTGCTTCCTTCCCTTTTGCTTTGCCATTGCCTGGCAGCAGGGCCAACTTCCTGAGGCGTCCTTTTTTTTATTTTTTATTTATTTTTACTTCAGTTTCATATATTTCTTACTTTTTCTTTTTTTTTTTTTTTTGCCCACGCGTTGATTTCATGCTAAATTTACCGACTTTATGCGAGCGTTTATTGTGTGCATAACTGTCGCTCATGGCCTCTGCCGGGCCACCCCCCAACCCTCGCTCCCCGACCAAACTCCTTGAATAACTGCACATGGCACTCCACTGCACCGTAGATGTATATGCTTCATATAATATTGTGGCGAATTATAATTTTTAGCTGCGCTTTGCCTGGCTGCAGCTCCTCAACGCTTCTCCTTGCCCCTCCCCACCCATCCATCCACACTCGGTGGATGTGCAGTCAAATGCAAATTTCATTTTATGTTTTTGCATTCATGCAAATCAGTATTTACGAGCAGAGCTTGGACTGCGCTTTTGACAGATGCTTTATAACCGAACCGGGGTGTGGTTTACTCTCTGTGTGAAACAGTTAGATATGCTAGTTTGTGAACTATGTATAGGATAAGTATAGATGAATTATAGTCAAGTTGACTGAAGAAAGCTAAGTGGGCGAGAGTTGGCGAAAGAGAGAAAGAATTTTATGGGAGCGATATAAAGGATTACAGTTTGGTTGGCCGAAGAAATTGCAGATTAGGTTGAGCTCTGGAACGACTCAATTTATGGCAGGTAGCTATAGAAGAACTACAGCTTTATGGTAAAAACTGAGTAAAAATTCAAATTTGATGGCTTAGAAACATAATTTTTAATTTAATAATTTTATGCTAATAATTGTATATAAACTGATATGGGTAGGGAAATTTTAAGTTAGAGAAAAAATAAAGCCTGAGCTCATATTTTGTGCTATATATACATATATACTTTTATATATATATACATTTTTTGTTTAAATTTACTTGTATGTATTTTTTAAATATTATTTTATTAATTAAATATTAAATATTATTTAATTTATTTTTTTTAATATTAATTTTTTATTTTATTTATTTATTTAATTTATTATTTTCTTTTTTTCTATTTAAATTATCTTTAATTAAACACTTCTTACCTATTAAAAAATTGATTTTAATTTTAAATTTTATATATATTAAAAATATATTAGAATATTTTCAGATATCTAATATTTGTATTTTTTATAATTCTTTGGGCGTACAAAGCTCCTGCTGACAACCCTTCAAAGCTATCGAAAGCCGCTGTCCAACAAAAGTCTAATACAAGTAACTAAAAAATAAGAAAATATAAATTACATTTGAAGTAAGAAGCTAGCGGAAACTAATGAAAATACAGGATATTACACAAATGCTGACAAGCGACAACAGCAACAAAAACAAGAAGAAGAGCAAGATATTTCTATAGGCTAAAGCTGAGAGTAGTCTAAGTGGTATAAACGAAATGTAGGAAGTCAGGAAGTTTCATCTGCGGTTGCCATCAGACCTGGCTGTGAATAACAGCAGGATGTGAGGATATCCAAACAGATGATGAGCCTCGCTCTCACTCACTCTCACTTGCGTCGTCTCTCTTTGGATGTCTAGCTCTCTCTCTCTCTCTCTCTCTCTCTCTCTCTCTCTGTAGCACACAGAGTGTCTCGCTCTCTTCCTCTCTCTTTTTCTGTTTCTCTCTCAGTATTCCATTGCGTTCTCGCTGCACAGAGAGAGAACACACAGACAGCGTTTTTGGTGGTGGGAAATTTTCGGTCGAGCCTAGGCCGTGCTTTTCACATTTTCATCGGCTCTGAGGACTTTTCCAGACTGCTCGCCGCTCATTGTGTCGATTGAGTTGCTCGTGACAGGACAACGGTTGCGGATAGTCAATAAATATATATATGTATATATAAATCTATATATATGTATATATTGTTTGTTGAACGTTTTGGCTTTTAGAGCTGAGCATTAGCGCGCACCGACTGAATGCAAGGGATATTCAGACACACGCCGACCCGGTCCTTCATTGTCGCCGCCCCACATAGTACATAGGCAAAACTTATATACGTGTACGTGTGTGTGAGTGTGTGTACGTCGCGTCGCGTTGCGCGCGTGTGTGTGTGTGCGTGTGCGTGCGTGAAAATGGGCACAGTGAAAAATTGTTAAACAAAATGCCAAAATAATTCCGATCACAACAAAAAATCTATTCCAACTGCAGGAAATTGTAATACCAAAACGCCGTTGGCAATATCATAAATAGAAATTATCATATATATACATATATATATATATGCGCGCGTGTGTGTATATACATATATATACAAATTTGTGTCGTATATTGTGCATAATAAAAGAAGCAGCAATGGTGCCAGCCAGTGGTGTTTAGCAGTGATTGCAAAACTAAACAAAGCGAACGGAAAAACTTCGCCGCTCACTGAAAAGCGAAATCAAATAGAAAATCAAATAGCAAAGAAAGCAAAGAAAATCAATAATTTTTGGATTAGTAGCTGTTGTTGGCATTTCGGCAAAAACTAAGGACTCAAAACAAAACGTAAGCAATGCAATCAAATGAAATTTTTAATGTACAATTTTTAGTTTAAAACAAACAAGAAATTTATAGAAATTTCACAAAGCGCGCCACGCGCTTGTGGCAAAATTTAAGCTCCAAATTTTTACGTATATTTAGCTAGTAACTAAGGCTGAGCTGCAACTAAATTTAAATTATTTTTGTTTCTATTAAATTTATTAAAAAAATAAATATTGAATTTACCTGTAGGAAGTTTGCAAAAAACTTAGAAAAATTCTACCAACTTTTAATGCGCTGTTTTATTATGTGTGTGAAAGTGTGTTTGTGTGTGTGTGTTTGAGGTTAACACACCTTAGACTTATACACACACACGTCACACACACACATACTCACATGCACAGAGAGCGCGCTTTGGAGCTCGCTGCTCTCTCTTTCTCTCCGTCTCTTTGGCTCCTGTGCGTATGCAGCAATTTTTTGTCTGCTCCCCTTTTCGGCTGGAGGCATGAAAAATCGATCGATGCCGCCCCACTACAATTATGTGCGGCCGCCCAGACCTTCCACGCCCCTGCTCCTCGCCTCCTGCTGGCACTGGACGGACCCGGCTGCCGCGCTTATCAGCCAGGCGAAATACTCCGTTTGTAGTATGCGTACTATGCACAGGAATTGGCAGCACTGTCTGCAAAATTTCTACGACTACTACGTGCTGTAGATGTGTAGGTGCATGTGTGCGTGTACTTTTTTTGTTGGGGTGCTTTTTGCGCAGAGAAGCGCGTGAGAGAGTGAGAGAGACTTTGCAGATTCTCTCTCTCTATGCCGCCGCTGCTGCTGCCATGTGCTGCACTTGTTCTTTTACATTTTTGCTTTTGCTTAGCGTTTCTTGCCGGTTTTCTGTTATTTGCTTTCTTGTTTGCTTTTGTCGCTATATTTGTGTGGGTTGAGACAGAGAGAGAGAGTGGGAGAGAGAATGGGTGAGACTGGGCAGAAAAGAGAGAGTTGGCTGAGCGGCTGGCGAATTATTAGAAATCAATTGCATTTAAACGTTTTCTGTTTGTACAAATAATTCATAAATTATTTAATAAATTGCTAGCAATTGTCTTCAAAATAAATCCATAAATCGCTGCGCAAATTGTTTGTCAAAAAATATCGTTTGATTGAAAAAACTTATACAACAAAAATTTAATAACTATAATTCAAAAGTCAATAATAACAGCAACAACAACAATTTGAATCTAGCAATTTGCCAGCAATAATGTAATCAGTAAATTGCGTCTACACTTTGAAGCAACAACAAAAAACTAAAGAAAACTGAGAAAAAAGTGAAAAAACCCGAAGACAAGACGAAGATGCTTTAGGTTACAAAATAAAAAATAAAAAAAGAAATAAAATTAATATATACATAAATCTACGTGCCAGTCAGAAAATAATAAAGCCGCGTCTGGCCAGCAGACGGCGGAGCATGAGCAAAGTGTGGCACAGCACTGTGCACAGTGGTGCAAAATTGGCAGCCATTGTAAATTATTAAGTTGAAATAATTCGCAAAATAAAAATAAGTTGAGAAAAGATTAAATAATAGTCGGTTCATTTGTACAAACTCAATATATTCAAAAGTGTTCAAAATAGTTTTTTAAACATGTTTTTGTATTGGAAAAAGTCTAGGAATTGTAGAAATATTAATGAACTTTTAATAGCTAAACAAAATGTTAAACAATCATTTCTTTAATTATATAGAAGATCCAGTTTGGATGAATTTTTAATAAATTAGTTAAAAGTATTAAAAAATATTTGTTAGTAAAATTATTTTAGGTAATATACTTTATATATATGAGAATCTATTAATAAGTTGCAAAAATAAGAAAAACAAAATACTAATTATTAGCCAAATATTGTTTAACAAACAAATTTAACAATTTGTTTGCTTTGTACTAAAAATATAAATAAAAGTTAAATATTAAGTTTTTCTTATTTTTAAATTAAAACAACTTTTCAATACAACATATAATAATTAAATTTATTAGTTAGGTCAATGAAGTCGACGTTTTAAGAACTCTTGAAGGGCAGAGTAAAAATCAATCAATAAAAATCAAAATCAAAATAAAAAAAATCAATTAAAATTAATAAAAAATATTTTTTTTACTTCTTTCATAAGTCTAGTTAAAGTTTGACACATCTAAAGTTGGTAGATATCTCCATAAGAACTTTGAAATATATGCAACATTTTAAATATATTGAATATTAACAGGAACTCGAGCAGTTTTTTCATATATTCACTATATATTCAACGACTCGTTATAACTACTATTTATATTCATCACAAAGCCCGTTTGACGCGCTCACCAACAATTTTGGCTCCACTGTGCTCCGTTTTATACCATTGACAGCCATTGGCAGCTGTGTTGATGTTATCGCCTTGGTCCACATCCAGCTAACCGCTAAGGGCTTTCAACGGTGTGGGAACATTTCAGACAGTCAACAGAAAAGGCAACAATAGCAACAACAATAGCAACAACAATAACAACAACAGCAATAACAACAACAACAATTCAGGCAAAGACTTCTTGCCACCTCAAAGCTTTGCTTTTTCTTGGCCAAGTCAATATAATTGACTTATCTGCTGCATTGCCATGCTCCAAGTTCTTTCGCAGAGGTCTCTGCGCTGCGGTTGGAGTTCGACATAATAAAGCTCGCCGGCCTCGTATTTGACTTATTGCGGTCGGAACTGGACGTTGCATCAAAAAAAAAAAAAAATTCATTCAGCTGCGGCGTGAAAGAACTGACAACAGAAGAAAAAAAATTATATAAAAAAGAAGGAAAAAGAATGTGAAAGAGACACGTGAAATATTGGGTCATAACTATTGATTGGCTTGGCCAATGGCTCTGGCTCAGTCGCTGCCGCTGCGGTCAAATTGAAAGCAAAAAGCAAATAAACAACAACAAAGCGAAGCTTTTTTGCATGCAAAATATGCTTGGGTAGTCGGAGAGATCAGATCCATGGTCAGATGCCCGATGCTCGATTTCCTTCTGGGTGCCGCAGCCTCGCAGCCATAATAATTATCATTCATGCCGCATAATAATATGCAGTTAATTTTTTATGCCATTCGCCATCTTCTCTAGCAGTCTCTCTCTCTCTCTCTTCCTCTCCTTCTCTAATTGTCTATATCAAATTCAGTTATGTGATACGCAATTTTCCACTCAAGCGACAAGTCAAGCCGCAAATGCAATTTGTTTGAACCCTCACCCAAAGTTTAGCTGCGGCACGTCTCGGACATTCGTTATGCTGGAATTGTTTTTATAGAAAATGTAATTTTCCTCATTGTTTACATTTGCAAGAACAACAAAGACAGCAACAACAACAACAACAACAACAACAACAACAACAACCACATCTATATGTATCTATAAAGCATTATTTAATTTGGTGTGCGACCTACCAGAAATTTCAAGATGCTTCACACCGAAATTTGCATTACGCTCACAATTCGTGTGTGCAAAATCATTAAGAGCCCAATTTCTGTTATTGTTGAGAATGTACAAAGGCAAAGGTTAACAAACTATAATTTAATAAATATATAAATAAAAAAGAAGAATAATACTCTTATAAAATATTGTTAAATAATTCAAAAAAATGTTTAAATATAATTTGGTATATTAAGTATATCTGAATTATGACACGCCTTTTTATATTAGGCTATAAATTTAATATTTATATTTGATTATGCATGGAATTCCTATTTGAGAGATGTATTTCAAAAGAGAAGTATACATTTCTATATAGCTAAATTTAAAATTTTATTTTCTACAGAGAAAAGCAAAAATATTTTATCTATAAAAATTTTCAATTGAATAAATATAAATATAAAAATTAAAAATAATAAAGTTAAAAAATATAGTTAAGTAATCAAAATAAAAATGTTTAAATATAATTTGATATATAAAGTATATCTAAATTTTGCCACATATATTTATATTAGGCTATAAACTCAGTATATATATATTTGATTACACTTTTACAGAATTCATAATTGAAAGATGTATTTCCATATAACTAAATATTAAAAAAAAAAAACAAGTTTGTACATATTTTTATCTATAAAAATTTTATTAAAAAAAAGCAAAAAGATGTGCCGAAATTAGAAAACAAATTATTCAATTTAATTATTATTATTACTGCACCATTTGCAATATTAAATGGGCATTGAAATTAAATTTGTAGCCAAATTAAATTTATTTTCAATTGGATAAGTAAAATTATGTAGTATGTATTTGTTTATTATATTCATTTATTTTATATTTTTTTATTTTTTTTTTTTAATCCAAGGCCTATTTTTCTTTGCTCATCTTCGACCATATTATTGTCCCATAAAGTCACACTATTGTTAAAATTTAAAAGAGCAAAATATTTTATAGTTAAGAAATGTCTTCAAAAATTCCTGCCATATCCACAGCATCTTCATACATATTTATTTACGCTTTTGCATTTTTAATTTTATGTACTGTTTGACATTCGTCTGTTTCGGTATTTCGCTTGGGTATTCCAAAGGCCTGAGTTGTCCATATTTAATGCCAATAAATCTTTGTTTGCCTGCGCTGTCCATCCGTCTCGCTTTCTTTCCCTCTCTCCCTTTCACTTTGGTGTTGTTTTTGTTTTGCCTGCACGCCTTCTGTGCGCCTTGTGGTCGCCTCTTTGAGGCTGGCGCAATAAAATAAAAGTCTTTATGAATGAAATTTCAACTTAATGCATTCGTCTCAACCGCTGCGCTGTCCACATATGTGAGCCGCATGTTCTCAACGCCCAGTTTCCAGTTTTCAGTTCTCATCTCACTTCAGCAGCTCAACATCTTGAGAATGTGTCGCTTTGGCATATCTTCAATCCTCTGGCCATTTGCAATAAATTTGCTTTGTTTCCTCTTCTGTTTAGTTGTCTAATGGAATTTCATAACATTTGCATTTGCATTGCCAACATCCGCTTCAAATGCTAACGAAGGCCGCATTTAGAGTCGAACACCCCCAATTTGCATTGCCCTGCATACATATTTTGTTTTTGTTTTTTTTTTTTTCTTTTACTCATCTTTTTTAATGCATTTTGCGCTGCATTCCGTTGCTAATTGACGACAATTAAAATTTATTAGCTGGCAACAGCAATTAAACGCAAGACCCGCACGCAATTTGCAACGCTCAAGAGATGATTTTAAAATGCTCCACAAAATTTGATGACAGACGGCTTAGAGCCTAAAATTTGTATGCAGTCAGAGCAAATAAATAGATAATCCATTTTAGCATTAATAATTCTCTGAAAAATAGTTTCATATGTGTGATTATAGCTGCTAATGTATGCTTATATGGCTTGGGTAGATACAACATTCTTTGCAGCTCCATAAATTTCACAAAATATTTTTCAGTACATTATTTGAATTAATGTGCTTGCAGAAATTTAGCAAATATATAAAGCTGATATGAAAAAATATATATGAACGAAGAACAACATAAAAAAGATTCCATGAACAGGATTTGCAGTTTACCCATATCGCCTTGTTATGCTATTAACAGTATTATGTTAACAGTATTATGTTAATAGCAGAACTCCAACTGCTGCTGCTGGTTCTCGGTACTCGCTCCACTTGCTCTCAGAGATTTACTGCACCTCTGACCTTTGCATTAAATATATCTCATCTACAACTTACATAAAGAACGAATAATAAAGAAAGTGAGCTTAGGACTCCAAATCTTTTATCTATCGTCCAAATTATGGATGAGAATGAACATAGTTCAAAAATAAAACTTTTATAAATCTTGTTTTTCTTTGATACTGAACTTACACAAAAATAATTTTTATATATATATTTATATATATTTATTTAACAAATTTTCTGTTTATCTAATTTAATTTTATATATTTATTTATTTTTATTTTTTGAATTGTTTTTCAAATTAACGTTTCATTCATAACAAAGTATTACAAAATTCTTGCACAACTAGCTCAGCTATGCAAAGCAATTCTGGTTTAGCTCTTGCATATAACGTGCTTAGCGTAGATTCTTATTAATTAAAGTCTCTCGTTCATAAATTTCAAGCTTTATGTTCTATATAAGGAATGGGTACTTTGTTTGTCTCGAATGTTGAGTGCACTGAATGCGTTGGGCTGGTCAGGGCGCAGCCAGTGGGCAATCAATCAAACTTAAGTGGCTGCAGCATGCGGCAGCTTGAGATGGCAGCCGGCATTAGCAGCTAATCTGCATATTGTGTCAAATGGAAATATGCATCAACAGCAGCCGCATCAGCATCGGACTCAGCTGGACTTGGAGTTTATTTATTCAAGTGGCACTTGCAACAAATTGGCACCAGTTGCAGCTGTGAGCTGTATGAAAGCTGCGGGTCGCCAAAGTTTAACCAAAGACAAAGGCAAGCGAGAATTAGCACTGCGCTGCAAGGAAGACAAACTGAAAAAAAGAGAAGGAAAATCAAATGAAAATCAATAGAAATTGCAACCCCAAGCTAAAATCATAGTTTGCCCAAAGGCAAAGAGACTTTCAACCGGGTGATTGCCCTCTTTGCCGGCTCTGCGGTTGTATTAGAGGATGTGCCGCCTATATAGATATATGTTATATATATATATATATATATATATATATATATATATATATATATATATATATGTCTGTGTGTGTGTCTGTCTGCCTAACTGAGCTTCCTTTTGCCTGGCAGCACAATTCACATGTGATATTTATGTGCGCTCGCGCGTCGCATCCTTTTTATTGTACTCTACATCAGGGTGGCAATAACAGAGACTGAGCTAGAGCGAGAGAGGGAGGGATGAAGAGCGGTAGGGGGTGATAGAGTGGGGGTAGCACCAGGCAGGAGCCTGGCGACGACAAATAGCAACCTGAGTGTGTGCGGCAATACTTGTGACAAATCTGAAAAAGAAGGAAATTTAAAAAAAAAAAAATTATGAGTGCTTGCCACACACACACACACGCACACACACTGACATCCCTTGGGCACCGCACAGCCGGCATAAAAAAAACTGAACTCCGGGTGCTATAAAAATGTAAAATTCATTCAGAACAGCCGCAACAACAAAGAAATGACAGCAACAGCGTGACTGCGCATAAATACGTGAACAAAACAGAAAGAGAAGCACAGTTGACAGAGTGAAAGAGAGAGATAGAGAGGGGAGAGAGGGGTGAGCAAGAGTTGGGCAAAAGTTGGCTAAGAGCAGCAGCACTGCAGATAATCAATGGAATTGCCAAAGGACAACAGCAAAATGTTAGTGCAGAGTGTCGCGAGCGGAGTGTCGATGTGTGTGTTTGTGTGTGAAAAGCTCCGGATAAATGTACTACTTAGAACAGGAAAAGATTTTTTAGTGGAGCGTAGCATAAGTGTTCAAGGAAATGAAGTCCATTTATTTATATTATAAACTGCGGCTGACGGCGCTTCAAAATAGAAATGAAAGGATTATGAAATAAATTAGAGCTTGAAAGTATTTAATATTGTAGTTGAAGTTGTATACATACATATTTAATATTCCTATTTATATATTTAGTTGGAGACTTTCAGCTGAGATGAGATAAAAACATGTTAAACTTGAAGAATGATTGCATTGTCTAAATATTTTACTTATAAATTAAATCTTAGAATTTAATGAATAATTTTAAATCAAAAGGCAGTTCTCATTATTTATTATTGTTAAAAAAAATTCATTTTAAAAATTAAAATTGTTTTTATAATAGATAAGCAAAAAATTTTTTTAAAAATACATATTTTTAAACAACTTAAAATCCCTTTTGAAATTTATTATTCGTCCTTTTATTCGTATTAATATTTTTGTTTTATTATATAATATTTTATAATGTATATTAAAAAATTGTTAAATATTTCTTGTGAAGTGATTTCTTGTATTAATATTTAAATATTTAATAGCGAACTTTTTATAATTTTGGTTGATTTAAGGGATTTTTTAAGTCAGATTTCAAATGTCTAAATATATTTTTTCATTTTATTTATTTTATTTTATTTTTATTAATTTAAATTTGATTTCATTTTATTTTTATTTAATTAAATTTTATTTTATTCTATTTTATATTGTTATATAAATACTGTTAAAAATACATTTTTCTTGTAAGTAATATTATTTTAAAAAATATTCCTTATTTTTATTATTATATTTTTTGTACACATTGTTGTTATTACTATTTTTACTTATCATAATTGAATGACAACAACAAATATCCGTTTTCATAGAATTTATATTGAATTCATGTGAACATCTCAATTAGCCCAGCTGCTGCTAACATTTCCCGTTGGCTGTATGACAGTTATGCGTATTTATTTAGGGCTTTCATATGAGTTCCCATTGGGGTATTTTACGTTAAATTCGCACGTTTATTTTCATAGTGAATGGAACAATTAATTGCTGCGAGCGGCTTCGATTTTCAATTAAATTACGGCGCGGGGCTTTTGTTGGCATTACAGGAAAAAACACGCAGCTAAATGGAATGCAAACAAAGTGCTCTATAAAAATGCAAATATTTAACCTTGATGCTAGTTACACAATGCGACACACGGCGAGAATGCAACCCCTGCACATGCAACATGCAACGCGCCACACATGTGAGTGTGTTGCAAGTTGAATGGCCTTTTTAACTGTGGTGTGGCCTGCCCCCGCCTTGGCATACCTATGGCAAAAGGCATTCACATTCGCATTCGTATTGATTTGAGGCGAGGCGAGGCGAGGCGCGGCTAGTCGCTTTTTTTCAATTTTGCTGCTGCTGCTGCATGTTGCGTTCTACTTTAGCTTGCTTTGTGCATTTTCTTTTTGTTTAAATTCAATTTTAGTGCATTGCACTTTTTGCGACGCGCCGGAAGTGCGGCCTGCCAGCGACGGAGGGCGAAAGGTGGCAGCATGGCCAACGGGGGCAATATACAGGGGCGACATACACGTATAGTGAGAGAGGAAAGAGGGGCGGATTGCCAGACTGGCAGACAGACAGTTGCAGTCATAGTCATAGCTGTTGCTCTTGTTGCCGTTGCTGTTGCTGTTGTTGCTGTTTTGGGCACATTGCCAGCAGTTGCTCTTGCGATGGATTGCTGCACTTGGGATAGCCCCCTAAGTTCAGTCTTATTTCTTATTTGTGTATACCCTGTCGAGTATGGGTAATTCGTGATTGAGTTAGTTGGAGGCGGGGCCCATACATGTAACAGGCAAGAGATATGTAAGCCTTATTTGTTGCTGAACTTGTATACCCTGTATACGTGGGTATATTATCCTGCTAGTCCAAATACTTTTCGCAGCCTAAAGTGCAAGTGCAAGAAATGAAAGAAATGAAATTTATTTATGATTATTACATTTAAATAATTATATAAAAGAGAATAGCATATATTTTATGGCAACTAATTTTAGGTTCATAGGTTCATAAATACATGCATTTAATTTGCTAACAAAAAGTAGCATAACAAAATAAAATTCTCTTGATTCACAGGCCAAAATTTTATATATTATTATATTACTTTATTTATTTATTTATCTCTAAAGAAATTCTCTATAAAAACATTTTAGTCATATTATGCATATTTTTGTTAACTGAATTTGGTATATAATAAAAGTTGAATTATTGTACATATATTTCCTCTCATTTATTTTGCATACCCACAATTATATAAACATCTTCCCTAAGGCATGTCTGCCAGTCGAGTTTCTCGCTCTTTCCTTTCTTTTTATTTATCTTTTTTTTTTTTTTTGGCACATTTCATGCTTGACTCAACAGCTCAACAACAAAGTCGAAACGACATAAATAGCAACAAACAGCAACAAACATTTCGCCTCACGTTGGCAAATTTCTATAGCTTCTTCCGAAGAAACCTTTCAAATCGATGAATGTTCGTTTGTGGTTCTTTGAGTGTTGCATGTAAAACGCAATACGTATCCGAAAAATTACTTAATTCCATTGTTGAAACATTGTAATCAGCTATTGGCCAAGTTTTGCTGTTGCCGCTCTGTTGGCCCTAATGGCGCTCAAAGGAATTTGCCAGACGCACGCAAAAAGATTCGCCTTTTTTTTTGCAACTGTCTGCAAATTTAATTAAGGTATTACCCCTGGTCAACACCTTGCAGGCGTTCGCCACGTTATGATCAGAGAATGTGCAAAAGAAATAAAGTTAATTTCCAGCTTCCAGGAAGGCAGTTAAGAGGCGGCACAGGCTAAACGACGAGGAGGAGCTCTCGGGCTGCCTTAGTTCCTTAGTTTTCATACCAATTTAATTGCCTCGCTCAGATATGGGGCTAAAGGCACATTTTGATCAACCAAATTGTGATTACACGGACAAAGAGAATGAAAGAGAGAGTGAGAGAGAGAGAGAGAGAGAGAGAGAGAGAGAGAATGCGAGGCAGACAGTGCACAAGGCCCGAGGGGGCGTCAGTTAATGAGCTTATAATGGAAATTGTTTGGCATACCAACAAATGGAAGCTCAAATTATAAATAATGTAATTAGCAAAGAGCTTTGTTCTGCTTCTAATTACAAAATGTTAAATGCAAAATTATATACGATTTATTTGAATAAATTAAAGGTAAACCTATAGTCAAAGAGAAGCGGAATGAACTGTAAAGCAATTATATATATATACATATTATTCAGCAATTATGAGTGAAACTGATGATTGAAAAAAGAAGAAATTTTTTAGAAAACTGAAAAAAATAAATAAAAAATTTTATATTTTATTTATTAGTATTGGTATTATTTATTTTTGGAAATATTTTCTGTTATTGTTATTGTAAATTCGTTCTAACGAACAGACAAACATTGTACAAAACAGAGTATATCTGTTTTGTTTCACATTGTTAACGATTATAAAATTATAACAAAAATGGTTGATTAAACAAAATCAAATTAAATTACACTTAAAATACGTTTCCAAACAATAATAGCTCATAAATAAATATTTAGCTATAGGTAAATATAATTATATGATTAAATATCTCTTATACAATATATTAAAAAAATTCTTTTCTTTATCTCTATTTACCTATATAATATAGAAATTTTTTTTTAAATAAATATAAATTTTTCAATAAAAAATCTTACTAAATATATATTTTTAAATAAAAATGTTTTAGCTCATCTTTGATTTCATAATAATTATATTATAATTGTTTTTTTTTTTTTTATAAAATACAAATGAGAATATTTAAAATATGATTTAATCCGATATAAAAAACACAAGCAATTCAATTCAATTCCTAGTGCCTGATGATAGTCTAAGCACTAAAGTCTAGTTTATTAGATGTAATTATGGAATTTTTTCGTATTACATATTCAAATCTGACAATAAAGAGTTAAGCTAGCATTACTATATCAGTCTTATGTACAAGCTGTGAATGTACACAAACAAACAAACTCACATAAATTGGTGCTTAGCTCACAACTGTCATTAAACACGCTGAACAGAGCAGAGTGGAGCAAGTCTCTTGGTCTGGGGCCAATCGTAAGCGGCTTAGCGACTCAGTTATCATTAGCGCTGAATTTCCAATTAGTGTGCTCGCTACATATGCTGCAATGTGGGCGTGTCGCCAAATGTAGTTAGCACATAATTTGTAGGCTACCTGCTGCCAGACGCGGAGCAGTCGCCGTCGTATCGCCTTACCTGTGCGTGCTGCTCAGGCAGGAGCCTTGACTTAAGTTGACGGCGGCTACTGTGCTTACCCAGACGATGGGCAGTTCATCTTTTTTTTTTTTTTTTGCTGTTGTTTTTCCCTTCATTATCAGGAAGCGCCTTGATATGCAAATATTTGCGACTGCATTGTGCAGGCCGCAGTGTGCTCTGGTTTTTGTTTGTGGAAAAAGAAGTGAGTAATGGCTTTATTTATGGGCGTGCTGCACGGCGCTGCCAGACAATGGGCCCGCGGCGCAATTCAGCTAATATTTGCATGAGACGAAGAAGCAGCCGCCGAAAGATCTGCTGCCTCTTGGCTTAATTGCTTAACTGGCGAGATTTTTGCTGTCCAACTGCTTTTGGCAAGTGTTGACGTGGCTTGCAGGCCATAAATATGAATTGGTTTAATCAGTTTTCGCTGAATTGTATAGATTGCAAGTATGCGCTCATATATCATCTGAATTTAAATAGCCACAGCGAGCACAGGGCTCAATTAATCATTGTCTTGAAAGGCAGACAGACAGAGAGAGGCAGAGACATAGAGACAGTGAGAGTGAGAGTGAGAGAGGGAGAGGGAGGCGAGACATGTTCCTGCGTCCAATTCATGTTTGATGAAGCACTTCGTAGCGGAAATAATAGACGACCCTCAGTCGCAGTTCGTCTCCCCCAAATACAGGCGCGCTGAACCTCAATATTTACCCTCGCCTAGCTAGGAGCTGCATTCTATTTATTTTCAAATGTGGTTGACTACCTGAATATGAATGTGTGTGTGCGTGTGTGCGTTGGGATTTGAGAGCAGATTTGCTCGCCCCTTTAGGGCTTTCCACATGCGCATTGTGCGTCTGATTGTGAGTGCCACGCGCTACAGCAGAAAGAAAAAAAATAAAACAGAATAAATACAAGAAATCCTTTTGACAGGACCTCGTGTGCACGTCGTCGCCTTTGATAAAGTGTGCTTGAATATTTTATGCCCAGCAACACAGACACAATATATGCTAGTGTGTGTGTCCTCTATTGTGTGCTTTAAATTGCCTGCTAAATGCTTAGTTTCAATTTACATAATATATCTATTCTCTCAGGGGTTGCACCCGCAGTTTTTGTGTAGGAAACAAAAAAAAAACAAAACAACATAATTTTGTATAATTTAATAAACATTTTACTTTTTTTCGTTAATGCGATTCGAGGAAAGGATGTAGATCAGTTTGATGAACTCTGAAGGGGTTGGCTTTAATTTTCGAAAAAATATTTTTCAAATGAGCCTAAATAGAAATAATAAAAAATAATGTGTTTGATAAATATGCAAAAAGAATGTATTACTAGAGTGCGTGAAAGAGTTTATCGTTTTTTATTTTAATTAGAAAATTAGCATTAAAATTTTTTATTTTATAAGAATTAAAAAAAATTGATAAATATTTATTTTTATTCGTGAAAAAAGTCCATTATAAATTTTTTTTAAATATATATTTATATATATATTTTTATTTAATATATTTCTTTAAATATCTAAAATGATTATCAAAATTTATAAATATTTCTATCAATAAAATAGTTCGCATTAAATAAACAAAAAATATTTATAATATAATATAAATATAAATAATAATTTTGTTTATTTTTTGTATAGAAATTATGGAAATAAACAATAAATAAACTTAAGATAAAATACAGCATAGACTTCATATGAGCATTTATATAAAAAAAAGAACAGTTTACATCTTGAAAAGTTCGAAAATTCTGCTTGAAAAGTTTACATTTATCTATAAGCACAAATCATATATGTGCATATCATATATCAACTTAACTACAAGACATTTAACAAAGAATTGATTAATCTATTTAAATCAGCTTTTGGCCACATTAAATTAGGAATACATTAAAGTCACACATCTCATTTAATTCTGTTTTTTGGCAACAAAATGTTATCCAGTAGCAATTTGTCATCACGAAATCTGACACCTTTTGACAAAGAGAGTGAGGGAAATACATAAAAAATCTTAGCTCTGAGACGCATTCCACTTAGATTATTTACGAGCTGTGCTTGTTGCTTCGCTCGCCCACTCGAAATGGGGCGACGACGCGTCACATTTTCCATTCACTTTCAACGCCTTTGCGGCCGAGCAAAGTTTCGGTTTAACGACTTTTGTTGGCTTTTGTTGAACATCTATTTGTTTGTCACCTCTTTTGCCTATCTGCGGTTGGCATCTTAATTGCAATTAGCTACGAAAAATGTAACATAAAACGGTACCAGACTCTACCAAGCTGACAAAATCTATTACCATGGTCTATATCTATGCGATCTACTAATCAGTTGCCTACTTACTTAGGCAGCAGCGGCTGCAGCTACTATAACAAATTATCGAGCATACCGACCGCATTTGCATAACTGGCTGCCGAGCAGTTACCACTAATAAACCCGTTGCTCTGGTAACAAGCCATCGAGATTTTTATTTATAAATCATTTACGATTTGTTTGGCCTCTTTGGGAGTCGTAAGACGCGTAGTTTGTTTGACTGCGACTCTCTTTTAGTTTCGGTTCGAATTGCCGAATAGCTAAATAATTTCATTGTTTTCACTAATTTGATTGGCGTCAAAAATTCATTAGAAATTCGCAGCGCGCCTGATTAATCAAAAAGACGTTTTTTTCTTTTCTCATGTCCAAATGTAAGCGAATATTTAAGAGGTATGCTGGGGTATATAAGGGATTAAAACAGCTGAGAACTACATGATTGAGAACTCTTATAGAAGCTTTGTTTGGACGAGCTTGAAATTATAAATTAAAGACAAAATATATTGTGGAATATTTATTAAAGTAATTAATTAACGAAAACAATTTATTTTGTATTAATTTAAAAACAAAAAATTTGTTTTCAAGTAGAATATTAAATAAAACTCTTTTAATTATGAATACAATTAATTTATTTTGTATTATTTTTTTTATAGTTTTTTTTTTATTTTGTTGTTTTTTCATTTATTTTATAATTTTAAAAATTTCATTTAATTGTATTTCCTAAATTTTTGTTGCACTTCTTGCTTAGTTTAACATCTTCTACAGGGTATCTCTCTGTCGTACTCACAACTATCTAACATTTAAGGAAAAATATCATGTGGATCATACAATAGAATTCGTTCATATCCAAAGAATTTGTTCAATACATTTTTTTTTTTAAATAATTAAAATATATTTTATTATTTTTTAAATATTTCCTCTAGTTATTTTAATTTAAATTATATTAATCCATTTATCACTTTTTACAGGGTATCTCTCTGTATACGGTCTCAACT
Organism: Drosophila mayaguana; assembly: GCA_037075325.1. Taxonomy (NCBI): domain Eukaryota; kingdom Metazoa; phylum Arthropoda; class Insecta; order Diptera; family Drosophilidae; genus Drosophila; species Drosophila mayaguana. Next base: position 10,294,197 of record JBAMCG010000068.1, on the reverse strand, counting down.
CTAGCGTTTTTTTTTTTACCGATATTTATTTGGTTTTTATACCAGATAAACGCAAATTTTTTAGTGGCACTTAATTAAATGCAAAGATAAAGCAAATAAATAAACAAGTTTCAAGTTGTTTCGAAAAAAAAACGCTTACAAATATGTTGCGTTTTACTTGAATAAATGAATAAATTATTTATATAGGAATTTGATTTGCTTCATATACATATATATGCATATATACAATATACATATGTCTATATATTTTATATATATTTATGCATCAATTTAAATGATCAATGCGTCATGCAAAAGAGAATCACACAAAGTCCGACAAAAAGGAAAACAAAAATGGAATCTGCTCTGCATAGAAGCTGCACGAATAAGATTTATAACTTTAAGATACATAAATTTGGAAACTGAACTGAATGCTAGTATTATATATAGATTTATGATTTAATACTTTGATCTTGAGCAGATATTGAAGATGCGAGTGCTTAAAGATGGATATTTTATGCAAGCTAAAATTAATTCAAGAGAATTTTAAACTCGGAGAGAATGTCCAGCATTGTCTGTCGTTCACAGTTTCGGGACAAAAGGTTTGATTGATGAGATCATTGCTAAAAATTTGAGACTGCTCTAGTTATAAATGCGTGACTAAGAAATACCTTGACTATGATCGAATATGCATAGCTATTCACATGGGGAAGCAGGCTATATTTTATAATTATGGTAAGGCTTAGCAAATGCCTGGGACATATTCCAAATTGACAGAAACTACAGCTTATTTGATGCGGATGTTACGATTGATAAAGAATACATATATATATATATATATGATTCCTTATCTATCTGCTATCGTATACACTATTTGGTCTTCTTCTTATTTCAACTTCTTTCTATAGTCTCTCTGCTATATTCTCTATCTATTTTCCTCAATCTAATATCTAATTCTATTATTTATCTTCTATTTTCTATTTATATTATTAATCGGCCATTTTATATATTTTTTCTTCTCCCATCTTCTATTGAACTTAGGTCAACATTTCTCAATCAGAATCTCTCTCTGCTCAAATCTTGTAATGAATCAATCAGAATCTGTCTCTCTCTTTCTCTTCCTCTCTCTTTCTCTGCTCAAACATCTTATTGTACTGCGAAGAGGCAAAAGATAGATTCCTTACACAACTTCAATAATATTCACAATATTTCAACAAATATTTAAATTAAATATTTTTGTTTTTGTGTTGCGTCTTGGCAAAGAATATAATTAAGGCACATTTATTTGAAGCCAGCCACGCCCACCCAGCTATAGCTTGCGGCGCTTTTGCCAGCCACACCCCCTTGCTCTGCCAGCCGCAATTTAAAATCGATTAAAAATCGACGCCTTGGACCACCTGCTGTGAGTTCGACTGTTTTTTTTTTTTTTTTTTTTTTTTTTTCAATATAGCTAAAATTTTTAGTCTCGTGTTCCACTTATTATTATTGTTTTTTTTTCGGACTGAATTATGACCCAAGGCGTTGGCCGCACATTGTTTATTAGAATTTTAAATGTAGGCAACATTTTAACAAGTTTCAGTAGCGCAACAAAAAAACAACTCAAACTATTCGAAGCAACTAACAAAAGCTTGAACTGTATTAAATTAACGCGTGCTAGACAGCTCTTTTGTGTGTGTGTGTGTGTGTTTGTGAGTTTGTCATAAATATTTAAAAATATGCCTCAATATTTCGGTTATTAACTGTGCCCAAACTCAAACTGTAGTAGAAGCAGATAATAATAATAATAATAATAGTCAAAAACAGTTTGCCTAATGAAGCTTTAATTGATATGATGATGATATGACAATATTTCCAATACTGTATTTTCTTCCTTTACGTCTTGGGCAAGTTTTATTGATTTTTGTTGTGTTGGCCAATGGCATGCAATTAAAATTCATGGCATTTTATTTACCAAAGCACTTCAGTCACCCGCACAAACAGAAGAATATGAAAGGCCCGTTATATTGGAGACAGAGAGAGAGAGAGAGGGGAACACGCACACGTATATATGTTTATATGTATGTGCTCATATATTCATTTTGAATATGCTTTGACCAGTCGATTGCCACATATAGCCAATTTATGGGCCCTTAATCACAAATCCCCAAAAATATTAAATACATTTCACAGTAATAAAAACAAATATCTCTTATTCTCTCTCTCTCTCTCTCTCTCTCTCTCTCTTTCTCTCTGCTTCTTCTCCCTTGTTGTTGTTATTGTTTTGTCCTCGTGGCGCTTATAGCGTTATGAAATTCCGTGCTATTGCGTTTATATAAATGTTTACCACGTTTAATTAAAAACGGATCGAAGCATCAGCAGCAGCAGCAGCAGCGTCCCATGGAAAAGCAATTATTTAATAGTTAGGAAACATTTGGTACGAAATGGGATGAAAAAATATTAAAAGTACAGCAAATAAAATGTAAATTAGGGGAATAAGGAAACTAAAAGAAAATATATGCTTATTAGATTAGATAAGATAATATTAGGCAAATTTATTTTAAACGAAAATATAAATATAAATAAAAAAAGTAAAACTTTTCAATAGCAGTTTGCAATTTATAGATAAATTAGTTTTATGTACTTTGATATTTTAAGAAAATAATTCAATTTTTGTTAAATTTGTATTAAACGTTCAAATACACATTTAATATATTTCAATAAAATATTGCATATATATTTAATATAATAATAAAAAAGAACTAAAAGCTTGATATATACATAGTTAAAATTTAGAGGTATTCAATATGGCCCACTAAGCGCTGAAATTTGATTTATGTAATTCTGTTAAAACATATTTTACTTTTACACACTGGTATATCACTGTAATTATAATGTTCCCAGAATTTTGAAATATTCCAGCCATAACCTCTAGTCTAATTTGTGTTTTCGCTTCCTAAACTCAACCGCTGATTATTTTTAGAATTAATTTCTGTGGAAACATTCTCATTTTCTTATATAGCTCGCTACATATTTACATGTAGTTCTGCTCTGTCATCTCTCTCTCTCTCTCTCTCTCTCTCTCTCTCTCTTTCTCTTAAAGTCTCGGAGCATCCCATTAAACAAGTCTTGCAATCAATTCGACAATTTGTCATTGTTTCATTTCCTAACAAAGTCAATAATTAACATGGCTTGTTAGAGGATCGTTAGATTAATTGCAAGCATGTGCAGTCAGCTGTCTCTATCACATATCACACCCTACCCTCTCTCTCTCTCTCTCTCTCTCGCTTTCGCTCTCTCCCTGTCTCACTTTTTGATTCTCTAGCTGCGTAAAGTGCATTTGCTGAACCTGAAATCCGCCCGATAATTACGCGTAAAAAGCAAATAAAACTATTGTCAACACATTGCGACTCAGCAAACTGAAAATGTGAAACCCGAAACGGGCTAATATCGACAGAGCGAGGGAGAGAGTGAGAGAGAGAGAGATAGAAAATACTTTTGACGTCTGCGGCGGCGCCTGCGCAGCTGTCGTAAATTCCCTTTTCGCCCTTGCCAGATCCCGTCTGCCCATTGTTCGGGCTTAAATGACAGGGTGCGTGCCGCGTCCGAGTCTGATCCGCAGTTGGGTAATTAAAATTATGTTCACACACACACGCACACACAGTGAGCAAAATTTGTTCAAGGGCTGCCATGTGTGGCACACATTTGCACGAGCCTAGGGTGGAAATTATCATGGAAATAAAAAATATAAACCTAAGCCAGAGCTCGCAATACAAAGGTCGACTGACTCGGAACTTATGTAGAGCATGTCAGAGCGCAGCATCAAAGGACGGCCGACACCTTCAAAAGCAAAAAAAAAAAAATGAAATAAAATACAAAAAATAAAAACATTTCAAATTTAGCGCAAAAAACCTTGACTCTGCGACAAAAAGGGCAGAAAAGAGTGTATATAGAGTCTTTCATTCGCTCCCTCTCACAACGCTCTCTCTCTCTCTCTCTCCCTCTCTCTCTCTCTGTCTTTATGCACGTGTACCGAAAATAACTTGAATATTTAATATTTTGCTGCTAATGTCATTAAAAAGTTTTTGCTTTGTGCTTCGTGCTGCACTGACAACCAATTAAAAACTGAAAAGTTCACAATTTGTATGCCCTGTAACTAGAAGCAGGAGTAATTCGGGTATGCTATGAATTAAGACAGAAAATCGAAAATGAGTTAAATGAGCTAAGAAATGAAAATGAAATATATACAAATAAATATTTTTGAGCTAAGTTGTTAACTTTATAGGGTAATTGTTAGTCGAGCACGCTCTACTTTAGTTTTCTTTTGCCGGTCCGTCTATATAACGAAAATGTATATACATGTATATATTCTAAAAGGTTCTCAAAGCAAACTCACCGAAATTGGCTCTTTGGTTAAGCTAATTTAATAACTGTTTTCAGTTTGGTTACAATTTAAGTCGAGCACTAGAAACAGCTTAAGAACTTAAGCCAAAAAGTTTTGAAACAAAAATAAAATAAAATGATTTATTTTCAATGCCAAGAGTTAAGACTTCAGATTGAAACTTGTGCAAAATTAAGAACAACATTTGATTTTACTCTAGATTTGAGTTCATCTTAGATTTATTCGGTCTTATTTCTGAAGCATATTTCAATTTGAGAAGACTTTGTGTTATATATTATATTATATTATATGCTCTTATTAGTATTAAAGCTGATTAAAAACACGTTAAATATTATGTATGCTCTATTTACTTGTTACCTCTTACGTCTTTATGCATTACTTTAAAAAAAGTCTTAAACATTTTTTTTTCAATTTCAATTTTCAACTCTCCATATCGAATATAAATCGTTTTCTGAACTTTAAATAATATTCCTTTTCACACTTTTATCTTTACAGCTGCAGCAGCAACAATAAAACAACAACAACAATGATGTATTGGGCAAGCCAGCAATAAACATTAAGGGTACTCCTATATATATATTTGATATATATACAAAAACAGGCCCAAATGCAAACTCAATGAATTATTCGGGAGTAACGTGTAAAACCAACAATTAAAACGACAAAAACCGAACAGGGTCCACGTGGTGTTCAATTTAATAATTAACTGAGCAGCACAGAGGCGAGGAGGCAACAACAGCAACAGCAATTGTTGCAACAACAATCGCAGTAGCAGCAGGAGCAACTGCAGCAAGCAGTCAACGCGTGCCCCCAGTCAAAATGGCGGCACGACGTTGCCCGTTGGCGCCCCCTGGGCGAGGTGACCAACCGCAAAGGCAACGCAATACGAGTATCCGGCAAACAACAGCAACAGCAACAACATTGCTGCTGCCATTGGCCATATTGTTGCTGGCAGCAGCAGCAACCGGCAGCAGCAGCAGCAGCAGCAGCAGTCACGAGCAGCAGGCTGGCAGCTACGCCGGCTTGAGCGCAGAGAATGCAGCCAGAATGTTGGCGGGCACTCCCGGGGAGGCGGAGAGCAGCAATGTGCACCTTGGGGTCGTCGACGGAGGCGGGCACAGCGATATGTCGCTGGTGCTGCCCCATGACACCTATCCGGGCTTTAGCATCAAGAAATTTAAGACGCGTCCACTGCAGCTGGCCAACAATGGCAGTGCTCATCATGGTGGAGCTGGCGCGACGGCTGCTGCCTATCATATGCTGGACAGCGATTACTCCAAGTACTTCACAGTGCTGGACGACGGCGTAGTGATGACCACGGCGGACATATCGCCGCTTGTGAACCGGCCCGTACAGCTGGTGGTCGTCGAGCAGACACCGAATGCCACCAATACGCACAATCTTCAGCTGTTCGTGATGCATCGCAAGGACATGCTGCGTTTCTCGGGCTCCCTGCTGGACGCCAGCGGCGAGGTGCGCGAAAATCATCCGGCGGGCACACGTGTGCGCGGCGTGCCCCTAATGCAGGCCTTCAGCGGCTCCATACTGGACGAGGAGCTGGCCAAGCCGAAGAAGGTGCGCTACACCATCATCGATGGCAATGCGGACGATGCCTTTGCGCTGCAGGAGCGTCGAGCCAATCAAAATGTTCAGCTCAATGCCAAATCGCTGACAATTGAGGGCGACGACGAGTCGGGCGTGTGGCTGGTCACGAATCGTCCATTGGATCGCGAACAGCGTGCCCATTATGATCTCTCCGTGGAGGCGTCCGATGTGGATGGATTGGATAAGACGGTCTCGAAGATACAGATAACTGTTCTGGACGAGAACGACAATCGGCCGGTGTTCAAGTCGCAGGATTACAAATTTGCCATTGCCGGCAAGAAGTCGCAGAATATGGAGAGCAACAACAGCATTACCTGGGAGCGTTTTGCCATCCTGGGCAAGGTGGAGGCCGTCGATGCCGATGGCGACAAGATTGCCTATCGTTTGAAATCGCCCAGCAATGTGGTCATCATTGTGCCGCAGACGGGTGAACTGATGCTCGCCGGCGAGCCCACGTCCAATGAGCTCCTGCTCGAGGTGATTGCCCATGATCTGCGCTATCCCAGCCTGCTGAGCGCTCAGCCAGCGAAGGTGCTGGTCGAGTTCTTGGCACCTGAGCCCGTGTCGTTTATAATGCAACACCTGGAGCACGATGCCATCAATGAGCACTCGCATCATCGAGAGAAGCGACGCGTGACACGAGCTGTACGGCCCACCAAGCGTATTGAGTTCACTGAAGCCGATGGCGATACGGAAGGCAAGTCTGTGTTTCAGCTCGAAAAGGAAACGGACAAGGAAACGTTCAAAATACGCGACGATAATCCCTGGGTGACGGTCGAAACAAATGGAGCGGTGCGCGTCAAAAAGAAGTGGGACTACGAGGAGCTCGGACCGGATAAGACCATCGATTTTTGGGTCATCATCACGAACATGGGACACAATGGTGAGTGTGAAATTGAATTCAATATGAGTAGATGTGATAGGCTACTCGAACTGCTGTTGTAAAGTGAACTGCTAGGCAGGGCTTTAAACGCAGGTTTGTAGTTTTAATATTCTTTTTAAAACAAGTGAACTACTCTTATATATCAACTATAAACATATACCATATAATCGTTTATCGATTAAGATACATCCACATTTTCTTTACAATATATTTTACTAAAACCCAGGATCACTTATAGAGACATTCACATTCCTCATACATTCAAGTACCTCAAAAAGCTTTCATTAATTGTAATGGCATCTTAATCGATAATTAATCGATTTTCCAGCACAGCATTTAGTTTATATTGCTTAAGTCCAGCATCTCTTATAGAGACATTCACATTGCTCACACATTCAAGTACCTCAAAAAGCTGTCAGCACTTCTAATGGCATCTTTATCGATAATTAATCGATTTTCCAGCGCAGCATTTAGTCGCTGTACATTCAAATGAGTTTTCTTTTTTTTTATTTTGTAGTTCTGTTGTCATATTCAGAGTTGCGTCGCATAATTAAGCATTGACATATTTAAATGTCTCGAGGCATGATGAAAATTGAAGCAACAAGCGAGATATTAATAGGTCGAACAGCCCTGGCTAAACTTAGCCCAGACAATCGATGAAGCTAGCTCATTAAGGGCTAATGATATAGGGGCTCTGGCTCTCCGTCGACAGTTCCAAATGAATTCGGGCTGTGAAAACAATTAAGGGACATTTTTCAAAGCCAAAAGTAATTAAGACACAAAAATGGAAAACATCTACGTAAGAGGAATTTTTCACTCAGCAATTATGATAGGTTGTTGCTCGCATGAGCTGCCTGCCCCTGACCACATCAATTAAATGAAAAGGAAATTAAAGGAATGAGAGATCGAGGGAGGAGTGAGAGAAATGAATAGAGCAAAGCTTTTGTTCAATGAAAACTTACAATTAAGACACAGAGCAGTAATTTGATTGGCAAGGAGCTGTGCTCTGTGCGGCAGGGATATTCAAATATTTGGTCGTCATGACAAGTAATTACGCTTCAAGCCAACTGTAAGACTACAAAGCAAAGCGAAGAGAGCAGCTGGGTCAACATATTCTGCCATTGCCCTTGCCGTTGCCAGGGCTGCTGCTGTTGGCCAGTTATTTCAAGCGTAGCTCAATGAGCAAATATTGAAGCGTTCTCAACATGGAAGGATGCAAACTGAGCAGCCACGATGAGCAGAGCCAATCAAGTGTCCGAGTGCTAACTGAATGCCTACCTGACTGACAAACTGCCTGCCTGTCTGACTGTCTCTGTCTCTGTCTCTGTCTCTGTTTCTGTTTCTGCCTCTCTCTGTCTACAAATCTATGTGTATATCTTGCATCCTGCTCTTTTTATTTCGCTTGCAAATAGTCTCGCATTGTTGTTTGTCCATTGCAATTCGTCATGTCTCCACTTTGACACGAGTCGAAAAAAGTTCAACTAACTGACAGACAAGCTCATGAATTGTTGAAAAATATGCATTCGCTCTGTAGCTCAACACAATGAGTCATGTTACAGTTTAAAACAATGTTGGCTGGAGTTGGTTTTACGATATACCCTGTGTAAAGGCCTATAGGGTAGCTCCACTCTTTTGAGCAACAATATGTGGCAGATAAGGCAGATGAAACCATAGAAATACATATAAGCCAAATGTTTGTCATCATATCAGAGACTTGAAAAAGAATGTATATATTGCACACATAATCTTAAGTTTTCATGTCTGCGTAAAGTAAAATCTGATTTGTAGACAATTCATGTCTTATCTTTAATTTTGTACTAAAGCAAATATTTGATATATTTTAAATATTTCGTTACACATTTTCTTATATATTTGTCTTATATCTTTATTTTATTTTATACATATTTTTTATATAAATCATATTTTATATTTTTTTTTTGTATTCTTTAGTTTATATATTTTTTACAACGTAGACTTTTTAACCAACATAGGCTTCTCTTACTAGTGGATATCTCTGAGTTGATCAGTTTTCAACAACGTCAATTTAATATGTTTTTCTTTCTCCATTTTTGTTGCACTTTTTCCGCATTGCAATTGCTAATTGTGAACGGCAGCCCAGCCTGAATGACTGCACTGGGATTGCGCCTGGTGCTTGGGGTTAGGCTAGGCCCTAACCATATTTCTCTCTCTCTCTCTCTCTGTTCTTTCTGTTCATCTGTCAGTTAATTAACAAGTTTTCATAAATTCATTCATTTGCAACTGCGTCGCACTTCATCTGCGCGGATTTCCATAAATTTTTTTATTGATTTTGCTGCATGTGAAAGGAGAATGAACTTCTCAATTAAGTCTGCGAATCTTAAGTGCTCGGATCATAAATGTTTCAGAGTTGCAGGTAAAATATGAATTAAAAGTATTTTTAATTGGAATATAATGCAATCGATCCTTACCAACACTGTTAAGTATTAAGTCTACAGTCAAATAGGAACTAAATAGTCTACAAAAATTTAAGGGGATTTATCGAAAATGGGTCAAGCATTCTTAGCTCTCAGTTCATGCTTTTACAACACTGATTATCAAGTAAATTCTTTAATTAGTCAAAACGCTTTGAGTGAAAATTATTTCAGGATTTACAAAGTTTTGTGGGTTGTCTAAAAACTCTAAATACTTCATGGCATTCCAAACAAAACGTTTATCTACACTGGTTGTTCATTAAGTGGCTCAATTTTCGAAAAGAGTCAGCAAGCCACTTGAGAACATGTTCGAAATTCATTATCCTTATCCCAAGCACTTGCACGCTGAACCCAATCAATGGTGCGCAGCTACAGAGCAAGTAGTATATCTCATTTCCAAGAGCAGAGCAGTAGAGGGGCATGCTGCTAGGGGAGGGGGTGAATGCCATAGAATTTCGTATGCGTTGCACATAGAAGCGATTGTTACGGTTGCTGCCGCTTGCAACTCGAGCTCATGTATGTCACGCACAGAACAACAACAACAGCAAAAACACACGCAAATATATATAGATATATGTGTGTGTGTGTGTGCGAGAGGCCACTTGTGTGCGCCAGGACATAAATGCCAGATAAACATAATTCATTTAGCAGGACAGCAACAGACAGACAAACTACGAAACAAAAAAGGAAAGAACAAAAAAAAACACTTGATAATGCGTTGCACTTGGCTTGGAGTTTAGTTGCTTTTCCTGGGAAGCTAGAGTAAAAAAAAATATACGACAATATTTTTCATTCATTTAAAATGCTACGCCAATACACAGCGAAGAGATTGAGAGAGGGTAAATAGAGAGACAAAGACAGAGAGAGGGAGACTTGAGAGAGCTGCGGCAATTGCAACAAAATGGAATGAAATGAAATGAAACAAACGAAATGAAATGCTGAGCAGGCGCAGCAGCAAATGAGAGAAACACTGAGAAGGAGCAAGAGAGAGAGAGAGAGAGAGACAAAGAGAGAGAGAGAGAGAGAGAGTACGAGCTAGTGGGGTGCACATCTAAGCACAGGGGTTGAGTGCGACAGACGTCGGACGCGTGCGAACTCCAACAGGAAAACGCTCGTAACAATTAGAACTGCTACACCAGCCAAACCACCCAGCCACCCAACCACACTCACACACACACAGATGAAATGGATTGTCGGGTAATACAAATGCTAGATTTGACGCACAAATCATAGCCCAAGTGTGGGGCATTTGCGAATTTTCGGGTAGGCATTCCCCAGTGGCCGGGGGCTGACTGATTGAGTTGCCCACTTGAGTGGCGCGTGTTTGTTTTCGAAATTTTCTGGCGCATTGTTTTGCCCAAAAATTTATGCACTGCACATACACACACACACGCATACACACGCACGCCTGCTCCCAGTAAGTAGGGGAGGTTTATTTTTGTATGCTTTGGCATTCCGTCACTAATGCAAAAACATAGCGTACATAACAAAAGGTAATGCAGGCAACACACAGGAAGCAAACGGAAGTAGAGTAGAAGGGGAGGAGGGGGAGCTGATAGAAGGCGGGCAGCAACTAGCCGACTGAGAATACCCTTGCTGAAGGAAGCAAGAGAAAGAAGATTGCTTTGATAACAGAGAGTTTGTGATTATATTAGAGCTAAAAATATTTTATATAATATGAAAAAGATAGAGTAAATATAAATTAAAATAATATATATTAAAATATATATAATATACATTATTACATTTTTTAGCAGCTGTTTTAGTCTGGTCTCTCAGTTCGTCTGTCATAAAATAATTGTGATATGCTTTCAATTTAATCAATTTATTATCACAAAATTATATTTGTATGATAATATAAAGTTGCTTAAAGAACGCTCTTCTTACATTTCATATGTAGAAGATATTAAAAATAAAATAATATTAATAATTATATTAATATTGTTTTTTTATAATTTTTTTTTTTTTTTTTTTTAAAGTTCTAACTCTTTTAACTCTTAAAGCTCTACTCTTGGTTAAACTTATTTCACATATACGGCAAAGATATCACTGCTACTGCAATCTGCCTTTAGTTCTTTTGTAAAACCAATTTTAAAATTTTTCCGTCTCTCAAGTCGCTCTCATCTACATCTATAGCATATTTGAAATCCTCTAAGGAAATAGCTTCACTGTCTCAAGTCGCTCACGGCTCGTCCAGAGTATGCACTTGTCGTTGCGCTACGGAAACAAGTGTAACTGAAATTTCTCATTTTTCTTTGTTAGCATTGCATGCATGAAAAGGAAAGGGGAAAGAAAATGCATGCAATTCATGCAGTGCATGAAAAATGAAAACTTGCACGCATGCAAAACACAAACAAGTAGCATAAGTTATGCCGGAGTCAGAGTCAGAGGGGGAAGGCGGAGACCCTGTTGATAATGTAAAGTTATGCAGCTGTAGGTGCACGCAGGAGCAGGAGCAGGAGTAGCAGCAGCAGGTAGCTACCTTAGGCGAGCTCAAAGATTCGAAAGCAGCTGAAAACTTTGCAGCACATTCTGTTCGTATTATTGAGCTATGCTCTTACCCAGACACAGCTGCAGCAGTTATCTCTGCATATTGTGGTAAAATGAAAAACTTTGCTTGCCACATGAGGCATCACAGCGCAGCCAAAAAGCAAAACTGTGCAAAACTAATGGCTGCCTAATATCAGCAGGAGCAGGAGTCGTAAAAGTTCAAGCTAAAAGCCGCCAACGGGCGATAGATAAAGCGTCATAAACTGCAGCTGCAACTGTTAATTTTTATTGCTGCTGCACAGAATGTGGCATAACTCAAGGCTGTGCATACCCCAAGCAGAGGAAGAAGAAAAAGGGAAGAAGCAGCAGCAGAGGGCGGGCGAAGCAATCATAAATTATGAGAATGCAAATTTAAGTTTCGTGTAAAGGCAAAGTCTTGAAATCGAGTCACAAATTTGCGTTGGCACTTAACAAGCTTTTGTTCATTGCCTGCTGCTCGCACACAGCTTTACAAACTTGCAAAAGTTGTAATTACATAACACAAACACACACACACACACACGGATACACGCTTACATATATAGACTATGTGTGGCCCGCTTTGTAGACAAAACAACCCACTTAATTAAGCATTAATTTCGTGCTTTATATGTATGCCATGCCAGAGCTGGCAAGTTTTGCCAAGACAAACTCCTCAAGGTCCTGCAGACATACCAAATGATCCTTGCATAAATATATAAGGATATAAGGATACTAAATGCATGAAGTTGACTCTACTTTAACCACGTTAAACGAAATTATTAACTGACAGAGATTTTCTTAAATTTAAACTAATTTTAAAATGTCGAAGATTTTTGTGAGCTGCTTAAAAATAAATCAAATAGTAAAAATAAAAATAAAATAAATAAATATTGGATATATAAATCGAAAAGTTATAGAAAATATTAGGAATAAATATCTTTGAATAAAAAATATTTAACTTAATATCAAATTAATAAAAAATTAAAAACAAAAAAAATTATATGAATAGGCGGTTAGAATTTACTTTTGTTTTGTTTTATGTTAAATTTAATAATATTTTTATATAAGGAAAATTATTTTATGTAAATAGAGTTTGAATTGATTTGATTCAATAATTTATTTTATATAATTCTTCTGAAGTAATTTATGAATGACGGGAGCATGAGGGATTGTCACATATGAAAGGCATTTTTGTATTATTAAAAAAAAATATATCATATAAATAAGTTTATTTCGTATCAATACGAGCAAAATGAGTTTAACTTTAAGAAGAATAAAACCGACTGCAACAAATTTTTGATTTTGTGTGAATTAGTGATGAATTAATGTGCTTTTAAAAGTCCTTTTTCCATATGAATCATATATGATATGATTTATATACATTTTTCAAGATCTAAGCAACCAATTCGCATATTATATTATAAATATATTTTTATATATTTTAGAGTAATTCTAGCAACTTTCTTTAAGCACATTTCTAGCATATTTGACTGGGAAACAACCAACTGCTCTTATTTGCGATTCACTTTACGATATTCAACCTCATACGCAGTGGTCTTATTTGAAATTCACTTTAAAATTTGTACTCCTATCCAAAATTCTCATTTGATATATATTCCTTATCAAATTATTGAATCTAATTGAAGAGTTACAGCAGAAAGTACTCTGAAATAAGTAAATTAGACTTTTCTTTACTCCTGCTCAGTGGAATATTTATTTTCATTTCAAATTTACTTGCCGCATCTGTTTTATGTGTTGTTGTTGTTTTTGTTTTCTGCGACCCATTTTGTTTTTGCATTTAATATTCTGTTGAATTTCTAAGAGTTGCCATTCGGAATTTTGAAGCACATGTTTGGCCCGAGCCGAGACTCAACAAAAACATCCAGTAAATATCATTTATGGCATATTTCATTTTGATGTTTTGCTCGCTTCTGCAGCAGTTGCCATCCATTCGGCCAGCCATCCATCTATCCATCCATCCATCTGTCCAACCCGACCTCGTAGCTCGCGATGCTCTTCTGGGCTCCAAAGTGTTTTGGCCTAAATTTTAAAGAGCTCCATGCCCGACGCGCGTAGTAAAAGTTGCGCGGCATAAATTTTCTATATGCTAAAGGCAATGGGAGGCCCACAGTGGGCGGTGGGCGTGGCAAGGGCTAAAGTGAAACTGTGAGTGGGAGTCGTGCATCTGCGAGAGTTTTTCAATGTGACAGTTGAGCATGGAAAATATTTAGCAAGTTTTAGTTTACGCTACATAAAATATATTGTATGCTTATAAATTTATGTGTGCGACTGGGTGTGTGTGTGTGAGTGAGTGAATGTGTGTGTGTGTTAGTCGTTGTTGCTGCGCAACCTTCAGAGGCAGCCAAAAGCTTACAAAAACAATGCCCAGCGCACAAGAACAACAAGTGTGTCACACAGCTGGGTGTATATGTATGTGTGTGGGTATTTGGGGCTTACATGCTGTGTCTCTGCCTAACCTCTGCTCCACACCCACACACACACATACACATACATATATATGTATATCTCCTGTGCTTCCATGCATACAATCTTAACCCAAATTAAAAATGCAAATCGTCTTTTTTGGCCAACAGTTTTGACAGTCAATTTGATTGTTAACGATTTTATCGTTGTTGTTGTTGTCGTTTGCGGTTGCTGCCTCTGGTTGTTAGCCTTAGTAACCTGGGCTGTCAAAAATCTAATTGGAATTGCATTTAAATTGTATTTGTCATGCGGTTTAGCCGACAGCACGTCCTTGACTTTTCTGTGGCTTGTTGTTGGGGATATTTTGAGGATATGCATCGAACACTTGTATAATCGAACAGGTCATTAAATAAATTGGTTTAATAAATGGCTCAATATAAAAGTTTTTCAACTCTCAATTAAAATGAAATTGAATATTGAATATTTTTCTTATTCAATTATTTCCAATATCTAACGGCTGCTGTTCATTTTGACTACAAGTTTATTTTGTTGTTCTGTGTGAATTTTAGTATATTCATATACTTAATACAAATTTTAGAATATGCTTAGGCAAATGTCATTTAGATTTTTTTACACATCTATTTGTATTTTTATTTGATTTTTTATTTTTCTTTAAAGCTCAATTTAGTTAAAGGTAAAGTTAGTTAAAGAAAAACAACTACGGATAATTTTTTTAAAATATATCGGAAAATATATGTTTTGAAAATGTGTGTCAATCTACTTTAAAGCTAAATATATTTATTATATGGAAAAAGTTTATTGTTAGAGAATTAGAATAATAATAATTAAATATAAAATTAAACATTTAATAGCCCATAGGCCATTAATTAAATATAGTTGAGGCAAATTACCAGCTGTGAATATTCATTGCAATATTGAGGCAACATTTAGATTCAAGCGGCAAATGCAACAAATTGCAAAACAAGAAGCAAAATTGCTTGACAAATACATGAAAATAGCATCAAGTGTTACCAAAACAGATTTAACAGCAAAAGCTACTCACGCACCAGGAATTGGGACATGAATTCCAGTTTGGATTCGAATTTGAATTTGAATTCGAATTTCAGTTTGTCTGTCTCCCTCTCTCTCTCTCTCTCTCTCGCACTGGAATGCCAATAACAAGCTTGTCGGAGCTTGTCCAACTAAACAATATATCTACATTATTTTATTTATCACCTAATGGCAATCCCGTGTAGCAGTGGGCGTGGTCAATGGGTGCACAAAAAGTTCGCAAATTTATTATTTATTTTGTTCATTTGTTGTTTACTATTTCCAGCAAAGCAATACGAATTTCACTCAGCATATTAGAATTTCCTTTGGGTCAAGCGTAAAATTAAATTCCATAAACGAGGCGTGGCAAATGTTGCTTTGTTGAGCGATATCAATTGATATTGTTGTTTCTTCTTGGGTATGCAAATAAAATTTATAGCTGTTCATATAGAGAAACGGAGGCTATGATGCTGAGATCCAATGGCTTCACTCTCTGCCGCTCTTAATCAGTTTGTACCAATCCCTATTTCTTTTTCCATTTCAACTTGCCAACTGCGAACAATTTAAGATCGGTTTCTGTTCCATTCGTAAACTGAAAGCTTTGTGCCTCTATCACATCACAACCTTCCCTTTCAACCACTCCTGGCCAATTCGAGAGCTTCAAATAATAAAAAACCAAAACAAACTTCGCGCAGCTAACAAAATTCAATGATTTCGCTTTTGATTTCGTGCGCTCGACAACAAATCCGCGATTAAACAATTTGCCATTCAAGTGCAGTGAAAGAGATACAAATAAAAAATAAAATTTTAAATATATATATATATATATATATATATATATATATATATATATATATATATCAAAAAAATATCTGCCAAATTTAACTGATATGTGGTTGCCCAAGTGCTTTCGCTCACTTTTGTAGAGATTTGCATGCTGAAAATGTTTTGAAAACTAGCTAAAAACAATGAAATGAAAACCCAAAAAGTTGTATAACAACATTTAATTGAGCAAGCAAATTTTTTGATAAAATATATAAAAATAAATTTTTTAAATTTAAAAATTCAATTCGCTGTGCTTAAATTTAAGT
Organism: Drosophila mayaguana; assembly: GCA_037075325.1. Taxonomy (NCBI): domain Eukaryota; kingdom Metazoa; phylum Arthropoda; class Insecta; order Diptera; family Drosophilidae; genus Drosophila; species Drosophila mayaguana. The sequence goes on along the minus strand of JBAMCG010000068.1, from coordinate 10,277,826 downwards.
TATATATTCTGAGCCAAAACTCTGCGCTCTGGCACTCATTTCATGCATAGCATTATAAACTGCTAAAAATACAAAAATGAGATGACTTCAATTGCCACAAGTTAGGATCGCCTCGAGTCTTTGCGAAGTTTTGCGCAGAGTCTGAGTTTTTTTCAGAATTATAATAAGCTGATTCTTGGCTCTGGCTCAACAAGAGAAATAATAACAACAACAATAGCAAACAACTTTATTGACAGCCAAGCAGAAGTCAAAGCTCAGCTAAAAAAAAAAATAATATATATATATATATATATATATATATATATATATATATATATATATATATATATATATATATATATATGTGTGTGTATATGTATATATACATATTTTGTGCTCTAACGCCGGCAAAAACTGTGTAAACTTTTCTACCCTCAATAAAGTATTTAGCTATACACAAACATTTTGCTTCTTCTTCGTGTTCTTCCTCCTCTTCGTGTTTTGCTTGTTTCCTATTTCAGTTTCTTGACTTGGGAGATATAGAGCCAAGGGTTGTTCGTTTAGCTGCGAGCTGTCTTTGACTGTGTGTTTACTTTTCGCATTTTGGCAGCTAGTTTGCCCGCTCGTCTAACTGATTGTCTGTCTCTGCGTCTCTCCGTCCGTCCATCTGTCCGTCTGTCTGTCTGCCTCTCGGTCTGCCTGTGCTGTTGACTTCGTGTTATTATTCCATTTGTCGTTTAGTTTTCTACGAGCGCTTCCTGTTTTGACTGCACAAATGTGCGCCATTATTTATCATTGGACGCCATTATGTTTTATGCTCCAGCCATTGCATTCGCAGGGGCCGCCATTTTGGCAAACAGCAAGCAGAATCGCATCGCTACAGATTTTCCTGGCGACAAACAGAAAACACTGAGCAGCGGCAGAGGCTGTGGCAGAGGCCGCGGCAGAGACCGTGGCAGAGGCAGTGGCAGCTGCTTTCATCCGGCTGCCATGGCAACAAAACGTGGCTACTCAAAATCCAAAGGGCGCCATTTTGTTGCCGTTTCAGTTACGACTGTGTGTATATGTATGTATGTGTGTGTGTGTGTGTGTGTGTGTCGCTTTTAGGCATTTAGCTTGTCTGAAACTCAGTTCTCTCCGCTTTGGCTTTTAGCCATTTATTTCGTTTCGTTTCGTTCCCCCCCAGCCCCCTGACGCGTCGCTTGTCTCTTCCGCTTATATTGTGGGGCTGCAACTTTTGCTCTGCGGCTTTTCAATGCCGTTGACAGAATTTCTTGTTGTTTGAGTTTTGGGTCTGAAACCTCATCTGGTTTATAGTCTGCATTGTTATTGTATTGGATCTAAAACCCCATCTGGTTTATAGCCCGCATTGTTAGTGTAGACTGCAACATTTGCGGCTGTTTCATTTGTCACGCGTTTCCAGCGGATTTTCATTACAAATTTTATAGAGCTGGCAGATGAACTAGCCTAAAATATGATTATTATGATTATGATATGACTTGATTCACTTATTTGTGAAAGCAGTAAAAATATTAAGAAATACCGGAATACCCTCTGACCGCACTGCAAGCTAATGAATATTATTTATTTAAATACATTTTTTTGTTAGAAAAGTTTAAGCTAAGACGTGGCATACTGGAAAAAAGCTACAACGATATTTTGTGAGTTCAATTTTAGAGAAATGTTGCTCATATTTTATATTTATATCATATATTGATTAAATAACATTAATACATAAATATGTATAAAAATTAATACATACATATGTATAACTAGTTTAAAATGAAATTAGGAACTTAATTGAGTGTAAGCTTTAAATAAATTACGCCAGCTTATTAGCTATTTAGCCATCAATTATTTAGCTTTAAGCTGCAAAAGCCAAAAGGCAATACAGAGTTTGTTAACGTATGTGAATAATTGTATGTATATAATATATTTATGTACATACATGCCTATATGCCCTTGTACAATATTTATAAATTTGTTGTTGACTTCAAAGTAACATATTTATTTAGCTATTTTTTTAATCAAATCAATCAATCAAACTATTAAACATGCAGCTCAATTTACAGTTTTCATTTGCACTCAACTCTCAGCTGTGCACAAATATTTGCTAAATAATAATAGAAAACAATTACAAAAACAAAAGCAACAAAACTTCTTTTTCTTTTTTGAATAAAAAATGAAATCAGAAAAATAGAAGCGGTCGATAGTCGTTAAAGCTGAATAAAAATGAAAATGAAGTGCAGCAAAAGCTAAGCTGCAGCAGTAGAAAGAGAGAGAGAGAGAGAGGGAGAGAGAGCGGGTGATAGAGATGGAGCGAGTATTATAGCAGCATAGTCCTTGAGCTATGCCATGCGCCGTGTTTTCATTTGTATTGCTTGCGCTCGCACATCCGTTTTGGCTAACGCCGCAGTAATAATTCATGGCACAAATTGCGTTTATTACAATATAACGTAACGGCCAGCGGTGCGACGTAACAAGACCGCGAGACGAATAGAGCGAGTGGATAGAGCCTAGCCCTCTCTGCACTAGTCCACCCAGAGGCATGTTGATTTGCAATGCAAAAAAGGGTTCAGCTAGTGTGTGTGTGTGTGTGTGTGTGTGTGTGGGTGTGTGGGTGTTGCTGGGCCTGGCGGCAGTTATTTATCACAGTTAGCAGCGACTGAAAATTGCGATGGCCGCGTGATTTGTGTGGGCGTGGTTGTTTGGCCAACAACACGTCATGGTCCAATTAGCCAACGAGCCCGATGAAGTTATTACCAGCGCACACTGTTGGCCAAAAGTGAACGCACAGCAGCGTCTTTACACTTGATTACAGCTGCACCAGCAGCGCACCAGCAGCAGCCACAAATCACAAAATTTATAATGGTATACATGCCACGCCCCCTTCCATGGCCGGCCCCTCGCACTTGTGCGTGCCTCTAGTGCCACTTGATCCATGAAATTGTTACATGTCAACGATTTTGATTTCGAATTTGATTTTCATATTGATTTAGCCGCATGCCGCAAATTATAAAATTAGTGGCATGCAAAGTCGAATGTGTAAAATATCGAAAAGTTTGCAGTTTATTTTTGAAATAATGAACAACTTTAATTAAATTGAATTGCGTCATATTTACAGCAAGAGCCAAATGAATATGAAATCCAATTAATGACAGCACATTAAACAATTTGTTACGCATTACGATACCCTAGATTCTATTGGATCAGAAAAAATGAATGAATTTAGTTTTTCTATAATTAGTATTATCATTGCGGTTGACATTTCATCTATAAATATTAAATATTTAATATGATATTTTCTGTATTTTTTAATATGCAAACATATTGCATTTAGGTGTTAAATATAGTTGAAATAATTCATTAGACTAGGCAAAGAATGATTAGCAAGTCATATTTGATGGTCATTACAAGAGGGCTGCTCTAAAAGTATCGCATATGCTGTGTTATTTTAAAAAATATATTTATTTAGTCAGGATATATATAATATTTAATTTTTATTTATTTATATTTATTTAATTAATAATATTTAATTTTCTCTCTTAAGTTATCTTCATGTCTGATGTTATAGATATTTATATTATAAATATATGATCGACATTTTAGCCAATCCTCAAAATACTGCAGATATAGATGTCTTATAATGCACTATATGAATATAAAAATCATTATATTTGATTTAATCCAATAATGTATTAGATCAGATTCAAAATCAATCATCAAATTAAATGCAAAAAAAAAATATATTGACAATGTGCGATACTTATAGAGCACATCTCGTAGTTTTGATTGCATATAGAGTATATATAGTCTACATAGTAAACATTTATTGTATATATTTATAGTCCATACTATATATATGGCATCAAATACTATTTAAATCAGGTATTCAAAAAAGTGGCAATGGAATTTTAAGCGCATTTTATTTGTCATATTTATTGTGAATGGAAAAAAGCGCGAACCGCAGTATTGGAATGTGTATTATGCTGGCTCTTGGTTGTTTTTGCACACACACACACACGCACGCACATACTATCGGGACACAAATCAAACAGCAGGTGGTGTCTGGCTGTTTGCCATTTTAGTTTTCACATGGCAAATACAAATTGTTCGACAAAAAAGATGGGCAAAGTCTGCACAGCTCTGAAAAATAAAAGAAATGTAAAAATTGTGTGTGTGTGTGTGTGTGTGTGTGTGTGGGGGGGGGGTGGGCAAACTTTATGCATGCTGTGGACTTTGGGCTCAAATTTGTTTCTGCCTTGCCAAACACGAAATTGTGCTCCTGCCTGAGCGCCAAAAATCTGTGGCGAGCACCTCTAGAGCTATCTCCCTGTGTCGCTCTCTATCTCGCTGTCCTTCTCTCTCTCCCTCTCTCGCTTTGTGGCCCTACACACACACACACACAGTGGCAGGCCCCCCATTGAACGTTTACTCATTAAAATGCAAAATGCTCGCGCATTGCGCCGCTGTTGATGCTAGTCGGGTTTGCTGCTGCTGTGCATTTGGTGGTTACAACAACAACAGCAGCAGGCGCAAAAAATGTGCAAGAGGGCACACACACACACACACATGCACACAATGTGTGTGGTGGGTCTTTAATGACAACATGCCAACTGGCCATTGGGTGTAAATTGCTGCGGTTTCAGCTTTATTGAATGGAAAGTGCGTGTCAGTGGGTTGACAGAGCAGCAACAACAACATCAGGAACAACAACAACAACAACAGTAACAACAATAGCCCGCCACACTTTACATTGCTTAATGCGTAGGCAAAGCATTTAAATTGCGAATATTTACTTTTAATTTGAGCAATTTTCCCACGCACTCACTCACACACACACACACACACACGCGCATTTTAATGTTTAGTTAATGGCATGGGCGTGGCCTGAACAGCTAATGCTTTGCGCTTAACATGCAGCACATGCGAGGCACAAATCAGCAGCGCCAACAGCTTCGCTCCGCTCGCTCAGCAATTTTCTATAGCATACTTTGCTGCGCTGCCTTGATGATGCCTAACTAAGTGAAATGAGTATATTGGTATTGCGAGAGGCTTGAACAAGTATTATTGCATTATATTTATTAAACAAATTATAGCTTAGCTGCTGCGACCTAAAACTATAATCAGTTTACTTAACGCTGAAGGCGCTGAGTGCCCAGGGCCAAGCTAATGAAATGGAAGAAGATTGATTTATGATACAAGAAAATTGCACATTGCACTTGATTTATGTGTATAAGCACTAGATATACATATATATATATATGTATATGTATGCATCTAAACAAGACGCAGACTCGATTGCAAGGCAGCTAATGAGCTGAGCAGATTAAATTGATTGCAGTTGATAGACTTCTAGGCAAGAGTTGTTCATGCCTAAAGAGATTTATCAGTGCCAATAGACGTCCTTAAGCATTTCGAATTCATAATTTCTCTTATATTTGATGCTAGTTTATAAGAGATGTGAACGGAATTAAATGCTTATCAGAGACTTTTACAGCTGAATGCACTTTCGATGACATTTGCCCGAATGGGAATTTATGAACTTGAACTAAGGCAGCTGGCACAGAACTTAAAGCAGCGTCGCTTGAGCTTCAATTTCTTTTTTACAGTCATCAGTCTGGCAGAGTGCGAAGAAGCAGAGATGTAGAGAAACTAATGTGCCGTGGCAATATGCCATGCCCGAGGCCTTAATGACTGACGAGGCCAGAGACTCACCTGCCATTGGTCTGATTGGTATGCAGCTTGGCCGTCGGCTGCTCCTGTCTGCTGCCGGCTCTGCAAAATTGCAATCAAGTCAGAGCCAGAGCCAGAGCCAGAGTCAGAGTGAACGCAGTTGGCGCAGCACACAATCGCCATCAAACTCAATCAGGCTTCGTGCCTGATGGCAGGATAACAGCCGTAGCCACAGCCCCTGCTATAGCCATATAGCCAGATAAAGCAGCCGAGCTGAGCTGGAACTCATGGCTAAACCACCTTTCCGCCAGCGTCAAGAAAATTTCATTAATTTTCGCTTAATGTCTGCCATGTGCGCCATTTCCCTAGCTGCCATTGTGGGCGGCTTTCGGTGGTTGGGTGGTGGGGTGGTGGGGTGCTGCGGTGGCTGGGTGCACGGCAGCTCGAAAGCTATTGCCCATTGCATGCAAACGTTGTTGGCCAATCATTGAAATTAAGTCTTTATTAGTCGAGATTTTTAACATTTTTTATAGCTGCAGAACAAAATAAAATAAATAAATAAAAGCAGTTAAATAAAGCGTTAACAATGAAATTATTAGCTTGATTTATTATTGGCTGCACTTGATTTGCAGTTGATTCCGCTGTAACATAATGAAGCTATGTGCCAAAATGTTTATTAGTTTCTTAATTGATATTTAAGATGTCGGTTTCATGCAATATATAACTGTAAGCCATTTAAATAAATATGATGAGAAAATATATATATATATACATATATATACAGCATATACATATGTACCTTAGTTTTCTGGTTGCTTCTTCAAGAGCTTCCTTCGACTTAACAATACCTTATGCTGCACCTGTTATTGTTTATGCAAACTTTTCTCGAATCATCACTCATGGCTATTCAACTTCAACAAATTACTTAAGCTTTGCATATATACTTCATATATAGTTTGGGTTTAAATATTCTGTATTTCTCCAATTGTTGCTCGAATCAAAAATCTTAGAAACCTTAGAAGTAATTATTTGTCAAGCAAATATATTTTTGATAAATAAATAAATTCTGCAGCAAGATTAAAATATATATTTAAATAAATACGCTGGTTTCCAAATGAGTATTTAATAAATATATTTCAATATATCCAGCGAGATTTCCAAATATATGTAGTGAATAAATATGTTTGTTTCCACATTAGAATTTAATAAATGAATATTTTGTGCATGATTCCTGGACAGTTAAATGATATTGACAGCTTTAAGGAGCATCTTTACCAACTAAATTAAACATATTTTTTCCATTTCGTGCTCCTGGCTTGGCCTGCAATTGCTCTTGCAGCATTTAAGGCGGCGGGCAGCAGCTCGACCCCATTTGTTGGCGCTGGCAGGAGAAGTTCCGTGCGTAAATTTTAATTGACTCTGCGCTCGGCTGGGCAGCTGAGAGTTCTTCGGCGTTCTTGGCGCAACGTTAATTAATTTATTAATGTTGGTTATTCTTTCTTTTTTGCTCTTTTTTATTATTTTTTCGTTCGCAGTGAGATTGCCAATTAAATAGACTGTCGTTAGCTAACAGGGGCGCGCTAGGCTAGAATTATGGCCAGCTTATGCTTGATGGCTGGCCAAAAGAGCTGTTAAGCTACTCGGCCAAGGCGAGCGAATGCTGTTGCGTTTTAAATTGCGAGCTTTATTTGTCAGCAGACGAAAGAAGCATCGACAGATAGAGAGCGGCAGATAGGAGAAAGAGAGGGGCAGAGGGAGAGAGAGGGAGAGAAATGTGACACCTACTAAAGTAAAAGTCTTAATGGCAACAGAAGCCGCGGCAGCATCCGCAACGGCAGCAGCCATAACATTATCTTTATCTGCAACTGCCAATTTGTTGGCATGACAGCCGGCGAGGCGTGGCAGATAAGAGAGGCGGAGAAACAGACGCAGCAGAAACCGGGCTAAACGAACGATGACAACGACTGCAGCCCAGTCTCAATCTCAGTGTCTCTAGCACACACATAGATAGGCACACCTCGTTTTTGCGCCTGGGCTGTCGCATAATTTTGCATTCAAAAGCAGCGGCAGCCAGAACGCAGAGTACCAGTTATTTCCCTCTCCCCCTCCCCCTCCCTCTCCCTCTTTCGCTCTGACAACTGGCCAACACAACACGCTGCTACCTCTGCCAGGTGTTAACTCATTTGCGTAGCTCTTAAGTGACTCAATAAACGGCAACTCAAACTGAGGACTGCACGCTGTGTGCAAGCCAACAGCCACTACAGAAATACACTTAGCGAAAATATATACCTAGTTATGTAAAACTATAACTATATGCTGTGCAACATAAGGCATCAGAGCACAAGTTTAACTAAAAATAATTTATAGGAATTTCTATATTGCATCTATATCTTACAGTTCTACAGTATCCATATCCTTATACTACATATATACATATTTATTAAATAGAAGAGATTGAATGAGAATTTCACAGAAGAGAGATTACTTAACTAAATTTAAACTTAAATTTATTCTATAAAAAAGTAAATTTTTTTATCTATGTATTAATTTATTTATTATTATTATTATTATTTTATTTTATTTTATTTTATTTTTTTTGTTAAAAATTAAGAAACATTTTTATTTTTATTTTTATTTTTAATTTCAATGTAAATTATAGAACATTTTTATTTTTTTATTATTTTTTTTTAATGAAAACAAAAATTAAATTAAATTAAAATAAATAAATAATACAAAATGTAAAATGAAAGCAAATACTTAGATATAATTTAATAATAAAAAGTTTAATATATTTAATTCACTCTTGGGCCAAAAACATTCATATTTTCTGCCAGTGCATGGCCATTTATATTTATAAATGGTCTGTAATATATATCCATATATGCATTGGAGTCACATATGAGCCTGTGAGTTAGGTTACAGCAACATTCCATGGAGCTGAATTGATGCTTGGCAGGAAGCTGCAGATTTGCGATGACAAATTTTTAAGAGGCTGTCAAATGTTTTCATTAACTGCGACAGCAGCTGCCAAGCAGTTGTTGAGTTTCAATTACTGTTAGAGTAAAGAAATGATTATGCCAGTGAAATGTATATTGTAAGGTAAACAGATTTTACTGTGATTGCAGAACTAAATTAGTAGCTGAAAAATGATAGAGTTTATATAGAAAAATCTAGACTAGAATGAAGTCTCGAATGGCAGAATGCTTCTTTGACTGCAGCTGGTTTGAATGTGTGTGTGATAAATACGGAAATCTGAAGAGAACTTGTCTGAAACTGCTATTTTCAGATGATATAAAACTGCTATAAAATTGCAGCTAAAATGGCACTTGAATCAATAGACCCTAGCATAAAAGTACTTTAAATAAAAACAATTCTTTCTGTTTTAGACACTCGCAGTCCCTTCTTAATCGAATCGCTTTTAATATTTTCCAATATATATTCTTTTTCTTTCTTCTTGTATTTGCACTCATTTACCACCTACTTATAGATTTTCTTTATCCCGCTATAGAAACCGCTTGCCAAAAAGTAGCTAGAACATTTTGCCCCCGCTTCATCAATAAGTTCAATATTTGACTTTAGCTTTGGCTACTTCTCAGGGCAAATACAATGGCTTTTGTTGGCAGCTTCATTAAATGCACGCCCACACGGCCCATCAAAAATATTGAATGTATATATATATCTTATATACCTCAATATACAGAGAAAAGAAATACCCATCAACCCCATAATGCAAATATTACGCGAGTCGTAAAAACCAAAAGCGGGTTACCTACAGCATTATCTGCCTCTTGTTCGGTTTGGTTCTCTGCTGCACGTATTTATCGAGGGCATAAAACGAGCCCGCAAGGAACAGAAAAAAAAAAAAAAACACGCACACAGAAATTCATTTGTTTGACTCTCACTCACTCACTCACTGCCTCTCTCTGTCCCCCTCCTGTTTGACCAAAAACGCAATCGGAATGCCAAAGTCAAGTAAATTTCAACTTGACTGCATTTTAATCAAGCTGAGAGCAAGAGCAAGAGCAAGAAGTGATTCGCATTTAGAAACACCCCATATTATGTCTTACCTCCTGCAGCAGGGCTCGCCCCGAAGTAGCCGCAAAATGAGTTGCAGCCATAAAGCATTTCCACTCCAACCAAACAAATGTTAAGATAAGTTGCGGAAAAGTGACAATCAAATGTACAGTAAATTATTATTGCTCCAGCAACAATTTGGCACGTCTTACTTATTTTGCAGGGGTGGATGGCATCTTAGATTGAGAGTTGCAAAGGGAAATATTTAGAGCTGTAATAAATGAATTGAAAGTGAGAACAAGCTGTGCTTGCTACCCCAAAAGCTTTAAAAAGTTCAGCAAATATTTTAAATCAAGCGACTATCTTAGGTATTAACTATAATTTAAGTAAAGGAGATATAAATGTATATGTATTTCAAACTGTTTCCTGTCAGCTTTACATGACCTAGGTAAAAGGAAGCTGTTGATAATTGAATCAGCGCATTAATGACAATTAGGTACAATAAAAAATCTCTACTCGTAGTTATTGGTTTTGGGGTCAACAACTACAAATAAAAAGATTAAAAAATAAAATTATAAATAATAAAAAAAGTCAACTTATGCGAACTAAAAATAGAAACCAAACTTCAAACTTTGCTTTCCCATGAGCTACAACATCTTATTATAATCACACTTTAAGCTAGTGTCATTTGAGCACTTGCAACTAATGTCACAGGCACAATAACTAGAGACCGCAAAGCTTATCAAGAAATTACCGCATGCCTTAAGTAGCAAGTCGCACGCGAGGCGTTGCCAGACTCTTAAGAAGTCAAAGCCATGCAGTGGCTGCAAATTTTAATGCTACGCTTATCACTGCCAAGGGATGGCTTTCATAGCCATTCAGCCATTGTCATCATAAGCCATAAGCCAAGCATCCAAGGGGATGCTGCTGCAGTGGCTGCTGCTGCTGCTGCTGCTGGTGCTGCTGGTGCTGCTTAGGGGTTAGCAACACGAGTCACCGAAATGCAACCCGGAAAGGCGCCAACCATTGTCTCGCATTTGCTTTGCACTTCAGCGACGTTTGAGACAACAATGCGAGCGAGAGATGCAGAAGAAGAAGAAAAACACTAAAAGCCCTGATATAGCCAGAAAGTGCCGTAAAACACGAGACTCAAAGTTGCCAGTGTTAAAAACAACGGAAATCTGGCTTTGGTGTTGATACTGTTTTTCTTTCACTCTCTTTCTCTGTCGCTCTATCTCTCTCTTTTGCATACCCTGTAGACATTCAAGATTAAAGATGGTTATAAAAATTGGAAGAAATGCAAGTAATAATTGTTGAAACTGTATTAACCAATTACGGTTCCATAAGTTCAGAAGAATTTAAAAAAAAAAAAAATAAATACAATAAATAAATAAATAAAACTAAAGTCCACCAGCTAATCAATAAATATCGAATTAAATCAATTGTTAAATTTATTTGAAGCTCGTACATTTAAGAATAATTAATATTATATACAAAAAAATACAATTAAAATAGGTAGATATTGACATATAAATTTGATAATAATTAATTTTATTAATTTATTGAATGATATCAACTTGAAAATTAATTTATTTGGGTTCCCAAAATTTATTAAATTATAAGTTGTATAAAATTAAATTAATTTTATATATAATATTATATATTTAAGATGATGGTCGATAATTATCGATTCAGGGTTGAAATAATTGAAATGAATTCCATATGAATATATGTGTGAATATATATCTGAATAGTATATACATATATGCCATTATATACATACTTCAAGCTTATTAATCGATAAATATCGAATTGCGCTGATTCATGCTTAAATATTATTGATTAATGTCATATATTATTGAGCTCTTTGTACCTTTCGCAAAATTCCGTTTTTAATTTGACTTGATTTCTTCCTTCTGCTGACTTAGTGTACTTTGATTTTCATGCATAACAGTTAAATATTATTATTATTATATTTATTCCTATATTATTTTTAGAATTTTTATTATATTTTAATATATTATTTTATTGTATTATCTAAGTATTATTATCATATTTATTACGACATTCTAAGTTTTTTGAACCTTTATATTTTCTATAAGGTATCTCCCTCACTCTCACTCTGGCATTTCTCTCAATTTTTTTTGTCGATCTCCGCATTGGGTTACAAACAAAAGAAGGCCCAAAGCCACGGCGAGAAGAAGAAGCACAAAGCAGAACAAAGCTGCTTATTGTTTTAATGGTTTAAGCTGAAGCCAGCCATGGCGAACTGTGGACTTATTCTACTGCTGCTGCTGGTGCTACGGCAGCCACTTCTTCAGCTTCTTGTTTTTTCATGCAGCAAAGTGCTAAGCATAAGATGATGCAGAGCAGTTGATGCTGAGGTCCTCCACGGGCCCATCGAGTCGTGCTGTCGTGCTGAGGGTGGCCGCAGCAGCGACGACAACTCACACTTGCCACAACACTTGCCTCGCAAGCGTCTGCCTTGGCTCAAGTGTGCAGTCCCCCCGCTCAGCTTCCCGTTCCTCTTCTGCTTCTTTCTTTATTTTCCCGATTTTTTTATATTCTATATATACTTCATATTATACTTCATGCATGTACAGAGCTCGCTCTTTATGTGCGACTGTCGCCTTTGGCGAAACGGAACTTCTGTGTGGCGCAGCTCTCCCAGAGTTGTATGTGTGTGTGTGTGTGAGGGGGATAGAATGGCAATGGGCGGGGTACTTCTGGGCTCTCTCTGTATGTGTGCGGGTGTAGTGGATGCCTGGGTGGTCCACGCTCCTTGGAATCTCTGTCCTCAAATTGATGCGCATAAAAATTGAATTTGTTAGCAAAATTGACAACTGAATCTTGTGTACGTCAGTGTGTGTGTGTGTGTGTGTGTGTGTGTGTGTGTGTGTTACGTGTTCCGCGTGCAACGTAAGCAAAATTTATTTATGCTCTACGTTTTAGAAATTTATTTTAATGGTCTCGTAATGTGATGTCATCTGGCGCCCAAGCCATGTGTGTGCTTAGCTGCCTGTAGTTGGCAGCAAAAAGGAAACTAATATACCTACATAAGTCAGTTTGGATCCCTGCAAGAATGAATCTGCTTTTAAATTGGGCAATCAAATGATATAGTCAGAGAAGTGCAGATTGCAGCTGAGTAGGTTTTTCTATGATTACATATAATTAATGAGAAAGCGAAAATGTTCGTGTTCGCTTTAAGTCACATCAAGCATATTTCACCTACTACTACTACTACTTTAATTGAACGAACACGAGCTCGGCATGATCAACCGATGCGTCGTGAGAATGACTGAGATTGAGAATGAATACGATAGTAAGAGATAGAGAAAAAGTCGAAGAAATGACCGAAATCTCTGTTGTTTGGATTTTTAAATGATTTTTGTAGAAAATTATATTGGATAAACATTTTTTTTATTGAAAAAAACTATTGTAAGGCTTCAAAAAATTGATTTTGTAGTTAAAGTTTGCTCAACTTACATTTAAGATAAATTTCCTTATGCTCAAAAATAAACAATATAGTTAATATTATTTTTAAAATGAATGTACAATTTTTTAACATATTTCATCAATTTTGTATTTCATATTAAAGTATATTTAGTAAAAATTTTATTAATTTAATATTCTAAAAAGCTATATTTATTTTTGATAAATATTCCAAAATATTGAGTAGAAAAATTTAATTAATATAATAAAAAAATTAATAAAAATAATAATAGTAACCAAATTAATATTATAAACTTAATAAAAATAAAATTCATATAATAAAAAAATTAATACAAATAATACTAGTAATCAAATTAATAAAATAATAATAAGAAAAGACTTTGATATTAAAGAAATTTACGACTTTAAGAATCAAGATGCAAAAATGTAACAAGACGCAGATGTCATCGTCGTTTCAGAGCCATTTGTTCACAGAGAGTAACTTGACTCAATTCTGTCTCTCTTCCTCTCTAGGCTGATGAGTAGCTTGATCTTACTTTTGACTACCTTAACTGTTACTCTTGCCCTTTTAGCTGTTGAGTAGCTTGATCTTACTCTTTGCATATATAAACTCGAGTCTCTGCTTCATACTTAGTTTATTATATATAATAGTAAAAGAAATCACATTAGAAAGTTCAAAGCTAAATAAACCCGCAGATTGACAGCATTTCCGCTAGACAATGTTTTCCCTCATTTTGATTTGCTAGAAAATTACATTTCTAGCCACGATTCGTCTGTTGGAGAGCAACCTTTGGCACAGCTGTTGGCAATATGAGCTGATTGTTTATAAGCCCGTTCCACTTCAAACGGAAACAGCTCGATTTCAATTTCTATTACTTGTTTCCAACAAGAAAATCAAATGATAAATGCGACTGCGGCTTTCAGTTTTGGGGGCTGGCATAAAAGCCAGGACGAAAATCTCTGCGCCATTTTTTTATTGTTAGTCGCAAATACAATGCTCCATACTCTCCTTAGCAATTTCTCGTTACGTCTGCTGCCTGTTTCCATTGTGTTGCATTGTCGCCACGGATATCCGCCATGTTGGCTGCTGCTGCTGCTGCTGCTCCTGCTGCTTTGTGGCACGTTCCACTGCACAGTGCTATGCACGACAGCAGCGTCGTACAACTTTCATTTATGTATTTCGTGTTATTTAAATTTCCAACTTTACCTGCCCGCAGAGTAAGCTATAGAAAAGCGTTGCCAACAATGCCGAAGCTGGCAAATAGCAAAAACTTGGCCCAAATGCAGAAGAGTGGCAGTTGCCAAGGGTGAGCCCCGGCCCCTGCAAGCAGACAATGTTGCAATCTGTTGAGCATATAAATATATGTATATATATATATGTATATATATGTATATATATATATATTACCTTTTTTTGGCAGCTGCATTTCCTTTGCTGCTTAACGCATTCCCTTCTTTTGCCCCGTTTTGAAGCACGATATTTGCTTACCAAACAGGTAAAAAACGTAAAGAAAACGGAGCCTGCTTTTGGGGGAATTTGAAGGGCGCACTTCTTTACCTGTTTACAATTCACTTTGCTGCACTTGAGAAATTACACATGCTTCGCTTTAGTCTCGCCCCCTCTGCACCTTTTGCCCCTTGTGTTTTTTTCCCCTCATTTTTATTACGCTCGAATTTCACTCCGTGTGCGACCACCGCCGGGCAGAGGAGGCAAGTAAATCGTCTGTCTTATTTGTCTACCACTACATGCTACACTCTATGCACACACAGATACAGCCACCCACCCACACACACACACGCACACATACTCTTTTAATAAGCGTCAGCATTAGGGTTCGCTTTTTGGCCCTTTGCTGTGCTGCTTTGTTGTTAGCTTTTGTTGTTGCTGCAAAGGTGGTTGTCGTTGTTGTTGTTGTTGTTGTCGTTGTTGTTGTTGTTGTTGTTGTTGTTGCTGTTTGCGCTAACCAGCAGCAGCGACAACAACATGATTGGTATTTTCCGCTGCAGACATTTTGCATAGGTGGGCATGCCCAGCCCCAGACCCCCACACATTACTTTTTCTTTATTTTATTTCTTTTTTTTTTTTCTTTCTTTCTTTCTCTTTTTTAATTCCAGCAGGCGGCTCTTTTATTGATTTTATGTGTTTTTTCTTCAAGCTCTCCTTTGCTGCCATTTTTTCAGGCGAATTTCAGGCAACTAAATTCGAGCTATATACACTATATATATTTGCCTAATTTTTAGTTAAATTGAGCTGCTTTGTAGTGCACAAACCCGGAACTTCTTTGATCTATTAACTAGTCTATTCTGGAATTCAAGTACTTTGTATGAGCTGCTCAAATTCAATTTTCATATATCTAATGGTTGCATATATACATATATATAATAAATTTCAAGAACAGTTTATGTTTAATGTTTTAAAAACTGTTAATGTGACTTAAAGATTAATAATAAACAATTCCTGAAACCTAAGCAAAGGCGACTCTATTCTATTCTTTACTCTATTCATAGTCAAAATTAAGATAGACCTTAGTCTATCTTTAGCATTTTGCAGTAGGCCATAGACTACAGCTCAGGCAACTTATCGACCTTATCGACGAAGACTGGGCTAAGGCATATATGAGTAGCTATTCCCAGAAAAGGCAGAGATATCCCAAATTGAACCTTTGCTTTAGGCACGGTCAAGCGAAGCTAAGACGTCCATTTGAATAATGTGCTACTGCAACCTAATGGCCTGTCATTAGCTTCAACTACACTGTGCAACAAATCATTTGTATTGCATTGCAATTTGCTTGTGTGGTCAATAAAATATTTAATCTTATAAACGACAGCTCACTCTAGATAATGAAAGCTGGCTTAAGGCAGCACTGACTCTGTCAATAATTATAGATAATATTATTAAATATAGTAGTATTTATGTATTTTGTACTGTTTAAAAAACTAATGTGGTACTCTAGATTGCCTGTATATTGCATATTTGTAGATAGATTAGTTTTCAGACTATCCAAACATTTCAAAATATTCATTGAGGCACTTCGTTCACATTCGCAGACAGAAATTCCTGTTTAAATTCATACAAACTTGCAGCTCTTCCATTTCGAATTGCTCAGTCCTTGCCAACTGTGCTCGAAGCATGACAAATAATTAGCTTTGAGACACAATTGCAATTTGCAGTTGGCAACATTGTGCCTTGGTCTGATTTTCCGGCTGATTGCATTTGCATTTGGCTTAAGTGAAATTCGAGCGCTTTAAATTACACGCGCCGACGACAAAAGGCTGGCCCCCATTTCATGTCTTCCCTCCTCCCCATCTCCCTCTCTCCCATCCACTGACTTTCTCTCGTTTCTATTTTCTCCGTAACTAAACCAACTATCCATTAGTTGTAATAACAATGGCAGCACAGCCCCCGTGCAGGCAAAGTAAACTTTTAGTGCTAGCCACAGCACAGTGCGAGCAAAAACTATGCGCACACATGCATATGGAAAAGTGCTGGCACCAAAAGACAAACAAAAACCAAACAAAAAATTACACAAGAAATACTAAAATTTCGTTCTCTTTTGTTTTCTCCTCTTTTCCTTGGCAGCTGGCATCAAGTACACGGACAACCAGCGTGTGATTATACTGGTGAAGGATGTCAATGACGAGCCGCCCTATTTCATCAATCGACCACTGCCCATGCAGGCGGTAGTGCAGCTGAATGCACCGCCCAATACGCCCGTCTTTACGCTGCAGGCACGCGATCCGGATACGGATCACAACATACATTATTTCATAGTGCGCGATCGCACCGGCGGACGCTTCGAGGTGGACGAACGATCGGGCGTGGTGCGCACACGGGGCACAGATCTCTTCCAGCTGGACATGGAGTATGTGCTGTATGTGAAGGCCGAGGATCAGAATGGCAAAGTCGACGATCGTCGTTTCCAGAGCACGCCCGAGGAGCGACTCTCGATCGTGGGCGGCAAGCGGGCGCCGCAATTCTACATGCCCGGCTATGAGGCCGAGATACCAGAGAACCAGAAAAAGGACTCCGAGTAAGTTCCGCCAAAGCGAAATTGTGAACGATATGCAAATGCAGACGTACGGGCTGCCAATAAAAGTTATGCGAATTAGAGCATGACAATGTGAGATAGCTGGCTCATTGAAATTCCAAAAGCTGGCAAACAACTGTCAAAGGGCAGTCGAGCGAGTGACAGACGCCCGAACTGCTCTCATGTACACATACTTATGCACATACACTGTGCGGCATCAGTATAACTACGTTGATTTTGAATA
Source organism: Drosophila mayaguana (assembly GCA_037075325.1). Taxonomy (NCBI): domain Eukaryota; kingdom Metazoa; phylum Arthropoda; class Insecta; order Diptera; family Drosophilidae; genus Drosophila; species Drosophila mayaguana. The sequence continues at coordinate 10,260,432 of JBAMCG010000068.1, read as the reverse complement.
TATTTGATTTGATTTATTTATTATCTTATTTCGTTGCCTTTTACTATTTATTTTTCTTGAATATTTTTTTTACATTTTGTTTTTGTTAAAAGAAAAATATTTAAAAAATGGCTTTTAAAAACTTGGCTAGCGCATTAAAATTTAATAATAAATATCTCGCATAATTTGACAACTGGAGTTGGCGATAAAATTTAGGGGTTTACTTTCAATTAAATGAACGTAGAACACGAACTGATGACGCGCACTGTATATCTATATAATATAGGCATGCATTTTACATATGACAGCCGCAAACTCCATTCGCTAACTGTCACATCCACACGCGCCTTTGTGGTTTCTCTCTCACTCTCACACCCCGCTCGTCTTTTCGCAGCATCATTTCGGTTAAGGCCAAGTCCTTTGCGGACAGAGAGATACGGTATACGCTGAAGGCGCAGGGCCAGGGCGCTGGCACCTTTAACATTGGACCCTCGTCGGGCATTGTCAAGCTGGCCAAGGAGCTGGACTTTGAGGACCTGCGACAGCCGCATGTCTATACGCTGATTGTGACAGCCACCGAGGACTCGGGCGGTTTCTCCACATCCGTTGAGGTAAGGTAACCTTCTCTCACAGCTCGACATGAATTTCATTTGCGAATCCTTCAACTGCAGCTAACCATACGTGTGACCGATGTCAATGACAATGCGCCCAAATTCGAGCTGCCCGACTATCAGGCGCACAATGTCGACGAGGATATACCGCTGGGCACCAGCATATTGCGCGTGAAGGCCATGGATGCGGATTCGGGCGCGAATGCGGAGATTGAGTATCTCGTCTCGGATGATCATTTCGCTGTCGACTCGAATGGCATCATTGTGAACAACAAGCAGCTGGACGCGGACAACAACAATGCCTACTATGAGTTCATAGTCACGGCCAAGGACAAAGGAGAGCCGGCCAAGTCGGGCACAGCCACCGTGCGTGTCTACACCAAGAACAAGAACGACGAAGAGCCCAAATTCTCGCAGCAAGTTTACACGCCCAACGTGGATGAGAATGCCGGTCCGAATACTTTGGTCACCACTGTCGTGGCCTCCGACAAGGATGGCGACAATGTGCGCTTCGGCTTTGTGGGCGGCGGCACCTCCTCCGGCCAGTTTGTCATCGAGGACATTACGGGCGTGATACGACTCCACAATAAAGCCATCTCCCTCGATCGCGATAAGTACGAGCTGAATGTTACGGCCATGGACGATGGCAGCTGCTGCGTCAACGGCGATCAGACCATACACACCTCCACGGCCGTTGTGGTCGTCTTCATCACGGACGTGAACGACAATAAGCCAGTGTTCAAGGACTGCGGCACCTACTACCCGAAAGTGGAGGAAGGTGCGCCCAATGGCAGTCCAGTTATCAAGGTCGTGGCTACAGATGAGGACAAGGGCGTCAATGGGCAGGTGAGGATGAGGATGAGATGGGGATGGGGATGAAGTTGGGGAAAAGTGCTGCACTTTAGCTATTTATCGATTGTACGATCGATCAGACATATATATGACAATCTATTGTTATAGATTTGTATTTCTTAAAATTGATTTGATATATTTTAATAGACAGGTAAAAAAGGTTCAGATGGGAATGGGTATAGCTGCTTATCGATTGTATGATCGATATATTTTATAGCCATAAATATATATGATAATCGATTGCAATAGATTATTATTTGTGAAAAAATATTTGATATATTTTAATAGACAAGTAAAAAAGGTTGATATGGGAATAGGGATAGGTGATTATCGATTTTACGATCGAAATATTTTATAGCCATAAATATATATGACAATCTATTGCTATAGATTGTTACTTCTTAAAATGTATTTGATATATTTTAATAGACAGGTAAAAAAGAATGAGATGGGGGACGAAGCAAGCTTTTTCACTATAACTATTTATCGATAACATGATCGATATATTTTATAGCCATACATATATTGTACATAATAGATTGCCATCGATTATTATTTCTTAAATTTTATTTGATATATTTCATTCATAAGCAATATTTATAACATATTATAGTTATGATAAATTCTTTAAATAATCGATTTTATCGACTATCAATGCCTAAAGAATTCTCTACAAAAATGCACATTTTCTGAACCGATTAAAACCTTGCCGGCTATAGATATAGTTTTAGCCAAAATTCTTTATAATATGACAATCGATTTCTATCGATTACTTAAGCTTCCAATTAACAATTCCTATGATTAACTTATATTGCTGAGTTATGGAAAGAACTTTACAATTATTGAAAATTACCGACTATAAGCTATAAGACTATAGCTATTAACAGATACAGTTAAAATTGGCTTTTGATCGAGATCTTAAGAGCTCATTCAATAAAATATTTGAGGAACAACTATATACAACAACTATATAATGAAGCTGCTTCAAATATTCATACAAAATAACTATTTAAGATACAGCCCGGCTGAATATATATTTACCTGCACTGTTTCAATGGGCCAGTCAATCCTTATCACAGTCCTACATATAGATCTCCGAGTGTATTATAGGTGCCCACTCGTAATTATGGGTACGTGATTTGTGGGGCACTCACAGCGAGCAGTTTATGGTAAATTATATTAATCGCGCGATAGATTTCATGTCGAGATTTGAGCCGCGTGGCCACGCTCAAGTTCAATGCACTCGGGCCGAGGTAGAGGCGGATTATTGCATGTCGTGCACTACACGCCCATAATCAGAACTGTGTCAATCATTAAGCAATTTTGCATGTTCTTGTCGCCCGTCAGGTTAAATACTCGATTGTGCAGCAACCGAATCAAAAGGGCACCAAATTCACCGTCGACGAGGAGACGGGCGAGGTGTCCACCAACAAGGTGTTCGACCGCGAGGGAGACGATGGCAAGTTCGTCTCGGTGACAGTGAAGGCCACCGATCAGGGCGATCCCAGCCTGGAGGGCGTGTGCTCGTTCACAGTGGAGATAACCGATGTGAATGATAATCCGCCACTGTTCGATCGACAGGTGAGTTGACATACAAAATGCATTGCATTGGGAACGGGCTCTAATTTATTTGCTCGCCTTGCAGAAATATGTGGAGAATGTGAAACAGGATGCCAGCATTGGCACCAACATCTTGCGTGTTTCCGCCTCCGATGAGGATGCTGATAACAATGGCGCCATTGTCTATAGCCTCAGTGCACCCTTCAATCCCAACGATCTGGAATATTTCGATATACAAGCCGAATCCGGTTGGATAGTGCTCAAGAAGCCGCTTGACGTAAGTGTTTGATTTCCCATCCATATATATATATATATATATATATATATACTCTATTCTATTCGTTATAATCTTTTAAGTTTGCGAACCCAACTAACCAAGTTTTATGATTTACATTTAGAAGATAATATGAAAATTCTATGAAAAGAAACTTTTTTTATTTCCCTTACTAACAATTGAAAGCTGAGCGCTTAGCGCCGCCAGAGTCAGAGACCAGAGCAATAACCGAATAGCAGAAATTTTAATTATTCAGTTCTCATTATGATTTGAAATGCACCTTTCTTTTGTTTAAGAGACTTCGTGCAAAGCTCTGCCCCCTGCCCCCCCGCCGGCTATCAATTGCAACGTTTTTTTCACTCTCTTGATAGCCACAAATTCTAATTCGATGTGCGAAGCAGTGCAAGTTTTTTTGTCACATTCGAAAAAAACTAAAAAAAAAAAAAAAATAATTAAAGAAAAAATAAAAAAATATTTAAGTTACATATAAGCAAATGCCATATATATATATATATATATATATATATATATATATATATATATATATATATATATATTTATATATATTTAATATATATGCGCTTTACTTTTCAACTTTTTAGTTAGTTTTCTATTGATTTTTCAACTTGTTTTTGTTTAGTTTATAGTGCGTAATTGGCTCAATTAAATCTAAGCAAAAATGCCAAGCGAATTGATTTTTAACATTTTTTGAAACAAATCAAACGAATACACTAAAAAAAATAAAATAAAGCGGTTTAAGAGGGTATGCCACTAAATACACTGGGTAAAATTAGTCAAGCAAGTGGAGAAATGTGTATAAAAAATGCTTTTAACTGCCAGCTGCTGCTATTATTTATTTTTGTGGTGTTAGGTGCCTAAAACTTAAGCCAATGTACAAAGAACAGCAAAAGAAAAGAGGTTAAATTGAAATGCGTAATTAGGGTAGTCCCTATCAAACGATCACGCCTATTTTTGAGCATCGTTGTGCAATTTTTGATGGCAAAAAATATGCAAAAACCAAATTCATAAAACTACATATATATTTTTAACAAATTGTAGCTTGATTTTTATTGCAAGTATATATATAAATACAAATATATATATATTTTTATGTTTTTCATTTTTGCTAACCCTAAAATAATCCCACACTAAACCCCATCCCAAAAGCAACATAAACAGAAGCGAATCAGATCCACTGGATTTTTGTCGAGACTATGCGATTTTTTGAAGGTCTCTCAGCTGACTGCCGTCAATATATGTACCTAGTACATATATACATATATCTTCTTTTTAATTTTGATTTTAGCCAAAAAATACAAAAAAAAAAAAAACATTTTTCATATCATCAAATGAGAGTGACGCATTTTTGCATGCCCATGTTAAATGCCCGTCAATTTTTGTAATATACCAAAGTTTATACATAAATAAATCCATCAACTAGGCAACGTTTCGACATATATAAATATGTATGTATATATTTAATTTAACTGCACCTTTTACAATATATGATTTACATTGATTTGAATTTGATTTTTCAACGAGTTCAGCTCATTGAGGCGAGTTAATGTTTTCTGTTTCTTTTTAATTTTCCAATTTACATATGAAATGATGTTATCGATAACTTATCGAAACTATTCAATAGGGCTGTTATCCTGTAAGTAATCGACATACGTTATTTGTGAACTGTCTGTTATAATCTTTGCTGTTATACTGTGCTAACCCAGCAACAAATTCAATTTCGCTCACCAAATCGTAAGCTAACCTCTATTAGAAACTAACTTTCTGTGAAGAATTTCGCAGAAGACTCCAATAGTTCATGTTGTATATAAGCATAACATATATATATCTGGATTTTTAGCTAGCAACGCTAAAGGACTGTAAACATTTACTAAACATTCAAATCTGTCTAGTCCTGCTGTTAGCAACATTCAATCAACATGAAACTTAACAGAAAACAAAACACTTCATCAATTTCTCTCGATCAAAGCAAGCGATAGTCTCGTCAAAATATATAAAACCACATTAGTATCCCGTGATCCTATAATTAAAATTGAAAAATATGTGTTTATCTGCAAAATAATGCTAACCAAATGAAGAACCCATCCCATCCTTGCTTAATCCTTTCGAAATAAATACAAGCTTTTATAATCAAATTCAAATTCCCAAATATTTATTTACATAAATTTTCATTTGATTTATGTTTTACATATTAACTAATTATGACAAAATTCAATTTGAATTCAACATAACAACGATGCCATATAAAATACGTAATCGTCACGTAACACGCACACTAACTACGTTTAACCCAATACACGAACCATATACGACCTAAACTAACACACAATGCCGGCTAACATTTGTGGCTAACACATTTGGCTGTTAACAACTACTGTAAAAAAATGCAATCAAAACAAAACTCAATCAAATCGCTCCATCAACAGCGCGATCGTTATCGTCTACGCGTGCGCGCCTCTGATCGCGGCGATCCGCCCTCATATGCCGACGTTGATGTTGAGCTAGATGTCGTCGATCGTAATAATAAGCCACCCATTTGGGATAAGAGCATTTATGGGCCAATCCATATACGTGAGAATGTCACTGTGGGTACGGTTGTAACATCGGTTAAGGCAAGGTTTGTATAGCCAACTACACTACACACTAAACAACATACACTCTACACTACTACTACCAAAACATAATGAAGCCGAGTTGAAGTTGCTAACGAACAACAAAGCCTAACAGCTGTTAGCTTAACATATTTAGTCATTATTTTTTACATATATGTAACAGCATTTTTAGCTAACATAGGCTTAAGCTTCCGAGTTTGAGCTCGTTTCACCGAGCTGCATTTACGTTCACGTTTGGATTGTGTCTTTGCTAACAAGCTTACTCAACGAAACGTAATGTACGCTCGCTTAACGAAGCTTTGCTCACTTAACGAAATACCATAGCTGTAAGCTTTTCCAGTACAAGTATTTTTAACATACGGTCTCTAACCGTTTACCGTTTACCATCTCTCTCGTCTAACATTTAACATTTTGAACTAAACAATTTTTACGATACAACTTTTTGTGGCTTATCGTAAAAGCTCCATCATTTTTGCCAACCATCAACAATGTCGAAATCAGTTACAAATCTGAAAAGAATATGAGAAAAGTGAAAGGAAACGAAAATCAAAATCAAATGCTGTTGTTGGTGTTTGTTTGGAGAGCAAATGTATTTTTGTTTTGTTTGTTTGTTCCCATGTCCGTCCCAAGCAGACGGCGGTTGTTGGGTACTTTTGCATTTTGCTGCAACGCCCACCCACCTAACCCATTACCCATTGGAATTGCTTACCCAATACTCTCGACTTCTTTCCCTACCTCTCTCGCTCTCTCTCTCTCTCTCTCTCTCTCGCTCAAGAACCCCACACATGGCTAAAAGTAATACTCGAAATAACTGTAAACTGAAGAATTCTGGTGTTGGTTTTAATTGGGGGGAAACTCGCTAAATTGGGAAACTAATCGCAAATAAAAACAACAAGAAAAATAATTCCATTTTATACAAGGTTGCAGTTTAGTTTAAGGTTATAGGAAACTACAAGGTAATTACGAAATAAAAAACAAATGCTATATATATATATACTTATTCCACAAAGTGTTCAAAAATGTTAAAAAACAATAGTCGAAACACGAAAAAAGAAATGAAATTGCAATATATTGAAAAAGTATGCTATGAAAATTGTAATACTCGAAATGCACAAAGCCCTATTTTCAGTTTCATTTTGTTATGCCAAGTTTAGTTTCATAATATTCTTCCTTATCTGAAATACTATTATACTATTATACTATATAAATAATAAATACTTATATATTTGTATTTATTTACGCTCAACTGAATTACTTTACCGAATGTATGCCCATTTTTGTTCACTTAACAGCGAAGTATATAAACATATTTTAATTCTTAAAACATTTTGAAGGCTAGGGTCGAGACTTCATTAAAAAGAAAAAGATAAAGAAAATTAATTTGCACTGCAAGAAAAATATAAGAAAATAAAAATTAATTGAAAACCCTATCTGACAAGGCGCCAAATCGACAGAAACTAATTTCATGTTTCTCCAAATATATTTGTTTTTGAGCTTCCTTGAAAAGGTGTTGGTTCTATCTATACAAATTTTGATTTGATGAGAAAAACCTTTTGCTTACAATTTTTTAATGTTTTTCTTTTCTTTTTTACCAACTACAACTCTAATATTAATTTTGAATTTTGTCACATTTTTACCTAAAACTTTGTCGACGTGTCTGTGTTTGTTTGTTTGTTTTTTTCCAAATGCTCGCTTGTTTTTGAAACGTGCTTGTATTTTTGAAAACAAACATGAAACTATCGCTGCAATTCAAAACTATCGCATTCAAAATACAGCGCGAGACATACAAATTAGAGGCGATGGCCCAAGACAAGGGCTATCCGCCATTATCGCGCACGGTCGAAGTGCAGATCGATGTGGTCGATCGTGCCAACAATCCTCCCGTTTGGGATCATACCGTTTATGGGCCGATCTATGTCAAGGAAAATATGCCCGTTGGCGGCAAAGTCGTCTCGATCAAAGCCAGGTCTGTTAGTTGCAATGTTTTCAAAACAACCCATATAAAAATAATAACAAAATGTATAAAAAAAAATCATTTTAAGGAAAAAAAAAAATCAAAATCATTTTTTGCTTAGTTTATTTTGATAAAGCTACTTTAATATACATTTAGCATATATTTTCTAGGTGTTCAGTTTTTCTAGTTTTCATCAAAGATCATTTTCTTTGAAGATTCCTTTTTTTATTAATATTTGGTGTTGGTTTTCCTTCATACTTTGTAGCTGTTTATGTGTGTACTGAATGTTGTTCTGTAGTTCTCTCTCTCTCTCTCTCTCTCTCTCTCTTTCTCTCTCTCTCTCTCCCTCTCTCTCCTTGAGCGTGAGCCAATGATCATGTTTATATACATATGATTGATATATATTTGAATACAATTCTTCTGCCATTTGCTCACGCTCAGGCAATCGCCTTTGACACCTTTAGTCCCCCCTCCCCATCATCCCCATTCACTTCCACTTACAAGCACCAAAAACTCTGCACAACTCACACAAACTGCACAAATATATATATTTATATTCATTTATTTTAATTTTTTATTTTTGTCTAGACTGAGCATATATGAAACAAACAAAAAAAAGTCACACCAAAACTGTATATAAATTGAAAAATTAGCGCTAAAAACTGACCCAACTTTGGGTTAAAGTAGTCAAGCTTACTCCTCTTTTATTTTGAATTTGTTAATCAAATGTGGTTAAACTAAGCTAAGACTGTATATAGTTGTTGATAAACTGCCAAGCTCAGCTCTGACCCGTGTCCATTCATAGTAAGAGAGAGTTGAGTTTGTTGTTATCAAGTTTTGTTTTGTGTTTTTATAATTGCAATTAAAAGCCGTAAGTAGCGCACTTAAATGACTTTTGACTTGGCTGCTCTGACGCCGCCGCTCTCCCTCACTCCCTCTCTCTCTCTCTCTCCCGCCTGCTGCTGCCGCATTAGCGCTGTGGCAAGCCAAACACATGGCACTGACGTTTTAATTATGCGTCAGTCTTGTGGCCACCGGCAGTCGGTGCTGCCAGTTGAGTTTTTTTCTTTTACCTGGTTTCAGTTTGTTCCTTTCTTTCTTTTTAGCACTAAAAGCAATGCACTTAAAGCCAAACGGCATATATACCTATGTATGCAGTATATATATGTATATGTATATGTATATATTGCACATACGCACCGTGGCACCTGCACCAGCACCAGCACCTGTATTAGTTTTAGTGCGCTCTAAGTAAATTTCATTTCTATGCTAAGTATTTCAGAAATTGCCAACTATTAAACGTGCTTGGGTTACATTGCCTTTCGGTTAAATTTACGTCGCAAATAAATCTCACAAAAAAAGATATAAAATAAAAGAGTTAAGAAAATAATTTTCATTCTTATTTTCGACGTCTTTCTGTTTGTTATTACATTTTACTTGTTTCGGTTTTTGCAATTATCTTGTCCCAGCACAAAATTGTCAACTTTTTCTGCTACTCTACTATGTACTATGTACGTACATATAATATATAGATATATACATGCCTAGCCATCTATGTATGTATGTGTGCGTGTGTTTGCTTTAGCCAAGATGCTATTAGGCAAGCGTGTGCCCGCCCGCAGCACGCAATGTGTGGGCTCAGTTTTCAAGTGCGCGTATCTCATAATAAATGTGTTTGTTTTTAGTCCTCTTCCTCAGCTTCTCTTATTACTGTTGCTGTTGCTGCTGCTGCTGTTGTTGTTGTTGTTGCTGCGGCTTTAGTACGCTTAATGCGCGCACTGTCAAGTGTTTGCTGAGTGTAACATGCATTTAAGCAGACAACAACAACAGCAGCAATAACAACAATGCGCGTTGCAGGCGCTGCGCAAGAGAGGGTCACACTTAACGATAAATGTATACCTAGTAAACTAGTAGTTAACTTGAATAAATATATAGACATATATATACATATATGTATATGTATGTATACATGCTCTGTTCACAGTTAATCGAGATGTGTTTAGATCTAGGTCTGTGATCAATGCAAAACTTTGATTGCAGCCTGAGTAAATCTGAGGCTTAAAGCATTCCGAGCCAAGCTTTATTATCTCAAATATATATATATATACACGAGTGACCCATCTGGCAGCCCCATACCTTTTGACAGAGGCGGGCACTCAATATCAATTCAAGGAGTGATGTCAAAAGTACTTGAACAAAATAATATGATTATTATCGACAACATCAACAAAATTGTATTGTTCATTAAAAAAAAAAAAAAAAACATGGGTTCATCGAATATGGGCAACCTTACAAGGTGGGTCATTCGAACATGGAGAGCCATATTTGAATATATTCCCAACGCTTTTTGCTATACCGAAACAAAACCCCGATACATCAAAGGTTTTTGGTATACTAGCCAGCAAATTTACGAAGAAACGTATATTTTATTTTGAAATATATAAAAAAGTTTCAAGTATTGAAATAATTAGGGCATCTTGAAATCTGACAGTCCTTACAACTCTATTTTCCTTCCATTACATTAGTTGCCTTGGGGTAAGTCTATTACCTCCATAATTTCTAGCTGAGAAGAAATAAAATTAGAATATCTTATTTCTGTTTTCAAAGAAAATATTTGTAATATTATAAGCCCTAATTGTTAAAGAACTAAGTAAAGTGCCTCGCAGCTTATTTGTACAACTGAAATCAGTGAAATCAGATAGAACTGATGCTGATCTGAGTTTCAGCCTTAGATCAACCCGCTCAACTTGATTTTGTGAACAGAGTATTAAGCAGTTGGATCCTACCAGCTGCAAGGTTTTTTTTACCTAATTTATGTTTAAGTTGTTCTTTAAATTTCTCGTTTTCTTCAGCCGCGTGTAGCCACGACTCTAGATCTATAAATATTAGATAGTCTTAGCGTTTTATAGGTGCCAACTGCAAGCCAGGAGAATCAAGTGCTCAGAATACCAAACACAATACACTGAAGGAACATTCACATCAAAGACACGAAACTAGTTTTGTTTTGCAATACAATCGACCAATACCAATTGATATATATATTCCATATATAATTCCTCCCCACACACCCACACACACACACCCCCACAGAGCAACACCTACCTACATGAGTTTTATATAAATAAATGCCAAACATGTTCATGCAATCCACAAATTTATCCCCAACCAAAATCGAAGTGAAAGAAAAACTGCCCCCCTTCACACACTCAATTTTTTGCAACCGATTTTTGTGCCATATATCCGAATATATATGTGTGTTTCTATCATATTTATATATATATAGCCTACATATATCTGCTTTTTGCGCTCGCCTTTGGCAGCAACATTTTTACGCAGTCTGACAGATTTCTTGCAGCATTTTTTCTTTTTTGCCTGAGTTTCAAAAGTTTCTTTTTTTTTTTTTTTTGCTTTTGTTACATCGGGACTACATTCCATTTTTTTTTACTCGCTCTCCCCTGTCAGCTGCAAGTGTTGTCCAAGTGCAAATAAAATTTATTTTGTTTGTTTGCTCCCTTTGCCTAATTTGTTTTTCATTATCTGCGCCTCGCCCACTGTACACACGAAAGCAAACAATCATCAACTGCTGCCGCTGTTGCCGCTGCGGCTGCTGCTGCTGCTGCTGCTGGCCGTGTCTGCAGACTCCTGCCTAGTCCCGTCTCCTTCCAACGATTGAAAAGCCAGCCTAGAATTTGCTTCAACTTTTTGACACTCGAATGGCAATTAAATGTTTTTGAAGCCATTTTTCCTTTTCTGTTTTGGCGCCATCTTTTTTTTCTGAGCGAAATTTTCTTGGCTTTTCCTGTTATTTTTCAACTTCTTTTCCTTGCGTTGCTTTTTTCTGGATTTTATTTGCACGACAACGGAAAATCTACAAATGGAGACGCAATACTGTTTTGTTCTTTGTTGTTGTTCTCCTGCTGAAAGTCTTGAAAATGAAATTTTTGTTGTTCTTTTTTGTCGTAAATCAAAATTTTTTGTGTTTTGATGTGTCGCATGTGTGTGAGTGAGCGTGTGCGAGTGCGAATGTGTGCGTGAGTCTGTCACTAAGATAGCTTTAAAAAGTTAACTGTTAATTATGATTATTATTATTTTCTTTTCTTTTTTTTTTTTTTTTTTTTTTTTTTGCCTCCTGGCATTTGAAGCAACTTCAGAGTGCTCGATGCCTGGATGCAAACCCAAATAATTTCATAATAATTTGTTTTTTGATATGCCAACAAGTATTTTACAACATTTGTAGCATTCACTCATAATATCTAACTCATGTATCATATATCATGTAGTCCATTCAACTCTTTCTACACTAACAACTAACCAAATATCTAACTAACTAACTGTAACGGCAACTCTATTGAAAAACATGTACTCACATAACTCTTCTCTGTTTTGCATCGTGCGACTCAACGTCTGCAGTTCCGGCATCGAGGGCAATCCGACCGTGTTCTATAGGCTAATGCCCGGGTCGACAGCGCAGACGAACAAGTTTCATACGTTCTATCTGCAACAGAGACCGGACAATGGCGACACGTGGGCCGACATAAAAGTCAATCATCCGCTGGACTACGAGAGCATCAAGGAATACAATCTGACCATACGCGTGGAGGTAAGTTGATCGGCTTGACAAATTTTCCATTTCAATTTCAATTTCTATTTTTATTTCTATTTCTATTTCTATTGCTATTGCCATTTCCATTTCTATTTCCATTTCAACTTCAAGTTCAGTTTTTAGTTGTAAACTGTTTGCTTAGCGTAACACCCGAAAAAAGCAGGAAAACTTCTTGAAGTTCTCAAGCGCTGCTGCGCTCAATTAAGCCGTATTTGACTTTTGCATTTGGAAATGACTTCAAAATACGTTTGTAATTATTTTATTTGAAAAGTTTTAATTACTTTCGCGAGCTGGAAGGCACGACATCAGTGCCCTGTCGCCCTCTCTCTCTCTCTCTCTCTCGCTCTCCCTCGCTCTATGGCAAGCAATTTGACTATGAACCGCGCTTCACTGTGATTTAGTTCTGGCATCTGGCAATTGAACAGCTGATTGACTGATTGACAGACAGACGGAGTGTGAATCGCAATTGAATTTCAATCAGTGCAGCCACACTCTATCTCTCCCTCTCTCTCTCTCTCTCTCTCTCTCTGTCACTCTCTATGACCATATCTCTAATGCAGCTCATTAGTGCGGCCATTCAGCAATGCTGAAATTATTGACAAATTGTTTCAGCTGCTCAAATAAATTAAAACATGACCAGCAACAGCTGTGGCGAGGCGATGCTCCCGCTGCTCCAACAAATGCCACAAATGATGTGTTTCGCTGCTCCCAAAGGCCACGCATCCCTCTCTCTCTCTCTCTCTCTCTCTCTCTCTCTCTCTCTCCTCCCTCTCCCTCTATCGCTCTCTGCGTGCTATTAAAATTCAATTGCATTCGCATTAAACGCAGTTAATTAAACATCCCACGACATGACATTAGTGCACATTTATACATATATATACATATATATCTGGCTCTAATGCACTTTTCCCAAATGCCAACGACATTTTCATATTAATTTTTTATTTTCCTTTTTTTTTACATTTTTGCGGTTTTCTGTTCACATGCATAAATAAATTTCAAATTCTTTGCAAATTTTAATTCGAAATTTTCGTAAAAAATTTCATAATAGAAATTCTTTTGCGGTTAACTAGAATAGTTTGTCCTATTATTTATTACATTAAAATAAAAATGGCATGAAATTATTGCTATTTAATTTATTTCGTTACACATATTATTAAAAATTACTTTATAATCTCAAAACTTTTGCTCCCATTGAAAATTGCCTGCAACTGATTCATGTTAACTCACGAACACATCTCTATATCGATAGCTAGCCCCATTTGAATAGATATTCGGTGTTTACTTATGCCTGTTCAAACTTTGTCATACTAGTTTCCTGCTGGCTGAACAAACTCTAATTAACTGAAAAACTCGCAAATTAATATTTGGCTAAAAAAAAAGAAGCACATTGAAAATAAATCAAGGTAAAGAGGTAGGGCGTAGCCGACTACAGAATACTCATTCAGGGCTCAAGCGCTGTCAGATTCATTTCCCGATTTGCCACGCACTCAATTGAAATGGCAACTGAAAGGCAACTTCCAATTTACCACGCCCCAGGTGGGCGGATCGTTAAGTTCTTGACACTCTAGCTCCACAATATAAACGAGCATAGCTTCAACAGCGCTCACATTCATACGGATAGACCGGAATACTCATTTCGCTCTCGTGAATGAGTATAAAAACCCGAAATTGGCAAACATAAATAATTCATATTCGTATTGCCAAATTTGCTCAGTCCTTGGCGTGCCGTGATTGAGTTCTCTGTGCTGCCTCAGTCAATGTAAATAGACATCACATCATCGCATATGTTTCATATTTCATATTTCATTTGTGGATTTAACATGCGAGCATGTATAACATTTCCCTAATTAATAGACAAAACAGACAAGTTCAATAGCTGTGTGACCTACTGAGGCATTGGCAATTGAAAACAACTTCTGGCATATGTAGGCTAATAAATTGTTGATGTTGATGGATTGCATTGGCTCAATCAATCAATCAATATTGCGTGCTTCCCCTAACATGGGCAAGAAAAAAGGTTAACTCATTAAAAACACATAAGGCATAAAAGACTTTGTAGGAAATGCTCATAAAATATTTTTACTGCTTTGCTAACAGAATTTTTCTCTGCAATTCGATCAAATTTATTTATTATTTATTTTTTATTTTTGTATTGTAAATTTAATTTCAAGTGGGAGAGTTGAAAGTGCTCAACGTTTTCTTTTTTTTCCATTTCAGAACAATGGCGCCCAGCAATTGGCATCGGAAGCGACCGTTTACATAATGCTCGAGGATGTTAATGACGAAATACCATTATTCACCGAACGTGAACAGGAAACGGTGCTGGAGGGCGAACCGATTGGCACCAAAGTGACGCAAGTGAATGCCATCGACAAGGATGGCACATTCCCAAATAATCAGGTGAGCGGCATGAAGCGCGAATAAATTGAGTGCAAACCATTTCAGCCCTGCCCCTTAAATACGGGTAGGGGCCATGGGTACGGCTAACAGGTAATGTCAGTTGCGGAAATGCCAGGCGATTGTTGGCAAATGAATGACTGTGTGAACCAGGAGGCGGACAAAGGAGATAAAAAAGAGTTGATGCAAAAAGTTAAGAGTTACAAGGAAGAGTTGGCAACTTCATGGGCGGTGCTGGCACCACTTTAAAGCGTCATTTACTTCAATTTACAGCGTCTTAGCAGTGGTGCTCTGATGCTTTAACATTATGTTAAGTTCTGGGAGCAGCAGTTGGAGATGAAAGCTAGTTAGGAATATAAATATAAACTAGAGTTATGGACTCACTGAGATTCAATCGCGTAGCAATATGTTAAGTGATCTAACAGTTGGCATTTCAATGATTTGGCGTTGCCATCTTGTTAAGATTAGACATGTTAAATAAATGTTACATATGCTGACAGCCTTAAGACTCTGTTATAGGTTCACTCTTTTGATAAATGGGCGTGTGAGATAAATAATATACTGATATTATATATTTAGCATCTACAAACTGCTAGATTTATTTAACTGTTCTGCTATGCAATTAGTGAGAGCTGCCACCTAGTCAAAAATATGCACCTAAAATGGTCTTTGACAAATTCAATTATATATCTAACAACGTTGGAGCATACTAATCAATCCATGAAACTTCGCTGCTGCTTCACATCTAAAGATTTACCTAACAGCGTTGCCACCCAATTCAAAATATAAACTCAAACCATATTTTAAGAAGTTTTACATTAAATTCATCTGAAATTCAGCTAAAAGCAAAACAATTTTAGCCGCATCGCTGTCTTTTACTCATTCTGCTACCTCTTCCTCTGCTTTAGCTCCCTCCAAGTTATTTACAGCAAATGTTCGCACTTTCAGTTCCATTCGCGCGCTACGCTCCACTATAATTGTATTTTTTTTCTTGTCGCCTTTGCTCATCCGGCAGCTGGGCTTATAAATGTCAAAGAGTTGCCACAAGTCGCTGCCTTTTTTTCTGCTTTTCTGCGCTGCGGCATTTCACACGCCCTTAAGTACGCTAAGCCCTCAGTGAAAGTTCAAAGGAAAAAAAAAAAAAAAGAAATCAAGAAAATAACAGGAAAAAACGCAGAGTAGTCTGTGTCCCGCCCTTTATGCGTCTGACGGGCAGACCTTGAGGGCGGGACATGAAAGGGGATGCCGCGGCCCGAAGCTATGGCCGCGATTATAATAATATGCTACTTGGGTGACGGCTAACTGGCAATGGGTAATGGGCAATGGGTAATGGGCAATGGGTAATGGGTATTGGGTAACGGATGGCGGATAACTGGCTATGGCTGCGGCTCCGTCGCGGCTCTTGTTTGGCCATTCTCTTGGCCGACACATTTCGTGTCCTGCAGCCAAGTAATTTGCATGCACGCATACAAAATGTCTGCACTAATTAGCGTTTTTCGTTTATGGGCGCGTCAAAATTTGCTGCAAGACGTGCTGCAACTGATTATCATTAGCACCAACAGCATCAACACCATGATCATCATTAACAGTGCCAGCATTTTCATTATGACTAAAGCTTCGCCTGCGATGTGGCCCAATTTTTGCGCTTGATTTAAATAATATTCTTTTTTTTTTTGGGACAATTTCCTCTTTGAACTCGACATGTTTTAATTAACTTCCTGACAATTTTTGTATTTGCTTTTTTCCATTTTCACTTCTAACGGCATGTGTTGCATGTACTTGCAGGTCTACTATTACATCGTCGACTCGCCGCGAAACGAGGGCAAAGAATTTTTCGAAATTAATTTGCAAAGCGGCGAAATCTTTACCAAAACCGTGTTCGACAGAGAGAAGAAGGGCGCCTACGCCCTCGAGGTAGAGGCACGCGACGGTGCCCCATCGGCGCGACCCAACAGCAATGGACCCAATTCAGGTAAGCCGGCCAGCCCCAACACCCGCCGCTGCCCCACTCAAGCACAAAGGTCCCAGCTCAGCTCACTTCACTCGCAGCCAGGCTGATTGCCGCTGACTGTCGCTATAAATGTCGCTTAAAATTTGTGCATAAATTCGCTGAAGCGGATGAATAAGTAGGCAAGAGCTTAACTCAATTGTGATTCGATTGAAAATTTATTTGATTATAGTATATTAAAGTGACGGCAGGAGAGATGACGAGGCGGAGTAAGAAAAAAAGGAGGATTTATGTACATATATATGATAAGTGTTGTCTGGGAAATCTCTGGAAATGCGTGAAATAACTTAATATATTAAATTAGGCAGAGTTTTCAATTTATGCCAGCAATGGAATCTGGAAACCTTTTGACCTTCTAGTGGGAAATGATTTAAAGTGAGTTAGATAATGTAAGCTTTCTATGAACTCAACTAAAATAAATTGTTTAATCAGCTAACTGTTGATTGAGCAGCCAACGAGTTGCATGAACAAATTTTTAAACATGTTGTGCCATATTAAAGTCAACAAGTTTACAAGCTGCAAATTCTCAAACAGTTATCTCTTCTGAAATGCATAGATCTATCAGTTGAAAAGCATTTTGAGCCTGTTGCAATTGAAGAAGTCCCAAAACACACACACACACACACACACACATTTAGAGAGAGTATTATTTCAGTACAGTCTAATATGAAAATTGTAGTTAAATGCGATTGCTTTTAGCCAGCTGCTGCTGCTGCTGCTGCTGCTGCTGCTGCTGCTCCTGCTGCTGCTGCTGCTGCTGCTGCTGCTGCAGTTGTTGCTAAACATTTCGCTTGTCAACATAAAATTGTGCAATAGTTTCTCTGGCTTCATTCAGTTTTTACTGACATTTTGGCTATTTGCATTGCTGCGCTGACTGTTTGCAGCCTGCCTAAATCGCATATCTACGATAAATATTGACCACGTGGGCAAACCAAATAGGTCACATGATGTGGCCAGCCTGTGAGTGCGTGCCTCTCTCTCTCTCTCTCTCTCTCTCTCTCTGTCTCCATCTCTCTGTGTATTTAGACTAGTGCATTTTGGCTTTTATTGGAGACGCAGCTGGCCACAAGCGCGGATTTGTGCTTGCAAATGAATTTGCATTTAACGAAAACATTTGCCAAACTCAAATCATCAACAGCCGCCGCAAAATGCATTTTATTTCCAATTATTCAGCTCATAGATATTTGCCTGTTTCAGCTGCTGAAACATGCTGAACGCTCTTTATTATGAGCATCAAATATTAAATTCAATTGTAAATTTTATAGCTTGAATCAATTGCAATCAATAAAATTCAAAATATGAAATCTGTAGGCGGTCCTAATTGACTGCCATAAACGCGTTTGTGGCGAAAAGTCAGTTGAATCAACCTCAAGTCAGGATGAGGATCAAAATATAAAAAAAATATAACATTATATTATATAATATATATCGATCAGTGCATAATGTCGAGAACTGCTTTCAGCATGACTGATCACTTTAGGATTGGCAGAGCTGTAGTGAGAGAGAGAGAGAGTGAGAGAGAGAGAGAGAGAAGGAGAGAAATATAGAGAGAGGGAGAAAAAGAGGGAGGATCATAATATGATAATAATACATCGATCAGAGGATAATGTTGAGATCTGCTTTCCGCCTGTTCAGCTAGCAGAACTTTAGACAGAGAAGGAGAGAGAGAGAGAGAGAGAGGGAGAGATATAGATAGGAAAAAAGAGAGTGAGGGAGTGAGAGAGAGGAAGAGATAGATATAGAAAGAGAAACAGAGAGAGAGAGAGAGAAAGAGGAAGTATATTCTTCTTCAGCGAGCATAAAATCGATTAACAAACAGCTAAAATTAACTTTTAAGTCAAAAAATACAATTAAGTCTAATAAAGGTCTGACTATTTTTGGTTAGACTAGACTAGAGTAGAAATGCTTAAATTATGTAACCAACAAACAAAAAAGAAAAACGTAAATTATCTAAGCTCACCAAAATCCCCATCTGTTGGCTGTTTCAATTGTGAATTGCGAGCAAAAATCAAGGCCAAATATAGAAAAAATAAACAATTAGGCAACACACACACACACTCTTTGACAGCCCCTTTACACACTTAGACACGCCCCCTCACACATCCCCTAGACAAACAGCATTTTTATAGAATTTTGGTTTTTGTCACATTGTTCGCGCTATTTGCTGTTTCATTAAAAATTGCCCCGAAAGGCAATCAATTTGCCGAAGCGCAGCAAATTTGATCTCCTCATTTTTGTTCACTCTACTTCAGTTATATATATATATATATATATATATTTTTTTTTTTTTTTTTTTTTTTTTAATATTTTTTTTTATGTCCTTGGCAAGTGCTTTTTGATTGTTTAATATGTCGCTGAGCCGCACATAAGCGCTGCTAAATGGATGCCATGCAAAACTCGGAGCATACTTTTCATCGAAAATGAAAATGAAAATGATGTGCAATCAACACGCGCGTAAGCCGCCGCCGCCAGCACAAAAACCGACAGACAGACAGATGGACGGGCGGTCGGACGGTCGGAGACGAGTCGGACGCACAGGCTTTTGGCCATGAAAAGCGAGCACGAAAATTAAAAAGTTTCCTTTTTTTGTGTTGTTTTTTTTTCTATTTTTGCTTTTTTTTTTTTTTTTTTGCTTGTTTGTATGCTACGCTTTGGTTATGGAGAAAGAGAGGTCTGCCATGTAAATTACAACAGTTGTCGGACTAACCGGAGCTTACAAATATTGATACAACAACACATACAAAAGAAATATATATATGTATATATATGTATATATATATATATATATATATATATATGTGTGTGTGTGTGTGTGCATTCGCTGCTGACTGGTTGGGTCCGGGCAACAGCTTGCGGTTGGCCAATTTGTTGCAAGAGAAATGAGAAGCACGTAGTCTCACTCTCTCCCTCTCACCGTCTCTCTCTGTCTCGCTTTATAGCTATTTGCCAGAGTATTTTGTTCATAAGCAAGACATAAATTAATGCTAAATGCCATGAAATCTAAGCGGCAGAGCGAGAGAGAGAGGGAGAGAGAGTGAGAGAGAGAGCCGCTAGGAAATTATAAAATAATTTTGATCTATTTTCCACTTGCACAATAATAAATAACTCAAAAGCCTTTCAGCAACTGCTTCGAGCTCTTCAGCCATTTGGTTATAGCGATCCAAAAGCAATTTAATTAAATTAAGTTGACATTTTTACAGTATTTTGCTAGCCGCAAATCAAATTTGCCGGCATTTTATTGTGGCTTTCAGCAATGTGATTGATTTTTTACTATGAACAGCATTTTTCTACTTTTTCTTTTTTGAGGTTTTGCTATTTGCTTGCAATGCTTTGACTTTGTTTGATAGCTGGTTGGGCTAGTTGCTCTGCTCTGTTTAACCCCACCCCTGCTGCCTTGCCGCCTCTCTTCCACTCTCCCTTGCGCCGTCTCCTGCTCCCGTTTGTATCTTTGCTGGGGCTTCGCAGCGCTTTCAGTTCGCCTTTTGTTATTTGCCTGGCTTTGAATGCTGGCTTCCCAGTTATTTTACAAAACAACAGTATCCAATGCGGTTTCATTTCGTTAGCCAAAGCTCTATAACTACAGTGTTCAATTGAAGTTAAAGTAACAGCTCAACAGATGCAGCTTTTTCCATTCCCAGGCTCTTTTTTCAAATCAAAAGTCAAATCGTTGCCAAATGTTGCTTAAATAACAATAAAGCGTACTCTGTATGGCTACGTATCTAGAAATTCCAAACAAAACCACCCGCTCTTATATATGCATATATAAATAGAGACAAATAGACAGAGAGCCACCCAAATACAGTTATCAATGGCTTGTTTTGACTTTGTTATCTGCTCTACGTGCTCCTTTTTTATTTATGCATACTTTTAGGCTTAGCGCCGCCTGCACGTTTCATGTTTCGCTGGCTTTTCACATGCGCATCTGACCCAAGGGCAGAATAACAAAGAGGGGCCGAAAGTGAGAGAGAGAGAGGGAGGAGAGGGAGATGACGAGATAAAGCTGTAGTACGAGGGGGGAAGCTGGCAAGGCATAAACATGACAAATGGTAGAAATGCTGAATTTTTAAGTCGAGGCGATTGAGCGATTGTGTCTGGCTCTGGGTCTGCTTGTGGCTGGGGCTCCCTTTTGCCCATCCCTGGCCGGTCGAGCTGGCAATTCTTCAATTCTGATTCACCTGTCATCACACGCAAGCACTGAGCAACAGCAAATATAAATAATAAATTTGCTGCGGCAGCAGTATAAATCTTCAGAAAGGTCCGAAGCTTAGAGAGCGTGAGACTTCGCACTATAAGTGAAGCAGTATTAGTTAGTGCTGGGAAGGAGGAGGAGGGTGCGGGAAGGAGGCGAGAGTGGGGTAAGGTAAAGATGATGTGGCTGAATAAGGGCATAAATGAATAAGCCGAGAGATACGACAAAGGGTTATTTTAGAATCTAGAATACATATATAATATAATATATAATATATAAATAGGAAAAATTATGATAAATAATATGATGTGAACTTTTTTAGGCTTCCTTACCTATAACTAGAATATAAAGAAATTTGATGTAAATTCTCATACAATCTCTACATCATCAACAATTCTGCTTCTCTGAGCAATCTCTCTATCCTCTCTGTTAAATATGCTTCCTACTTTTCATAATCTCTCCACAGAGTGAAATACTTGATAGGGATGATTCAGAGGTTCATCGAACTCGATAGAGATGATGTTCATACATCATTCATACATACAAATTCATCATCTCTCCCGCGCTTGCCTCTCCACTATCTACTTTTCTCACATACTTTTCTCCTGCTAGGGGGGATGATCTCTCCTCCTCTTTATCAAGTGTGACTCTCTATGGATCTCTCTTTCTCTATTGATGAATTGTTGCATAATTTCTATGAAGTGTGTTTCACTATTGGCGAATCCTAACATCAGCCTGCCTCTCTATCATATCCTCTACACACTTCCCCGAATCTTGCTGCATAGTGTTAAACACAGCGTTCAGCTATCAATAAAGGTGACGTGATCGAAAAATTGAGCTACTGCTAAATGCAAATGGAGCGCCTGAAGCATTTTGGTGCGGCTGGCCATCAAAATTGGCACTCATAAAAATCGCATTAAATAAAATAAGCAAAATTTGCATGACACACTTGACTGAAAATGTCCAAAAATAACAAAAGCAGCAGCAGCAACAACAGCAACAACAGCAGCAACAGCAACATGAATGCTAAACAATGCCCAATTGTTGTTACACACATCATAAATTTCGAGCGAAATATCTAGACCCTAAACGTCGTCTCCGTCGTCTCGCCCCCAGCTCCGACAACCGAAATGCCAAAGGGCCTAAAGCAAAACTGAACTCTTTCGCCTCTTTCGGCCAAGAAGTTATTAGGCATTATTGTTGCTGTTGCTGCTGTTGTTGGGGGCATAAAATGTTTCCTATGGAAGTTTCTCTAATTTCTGGGGCGGAAATAAGTGCTCGTAAAAAATGCTCAAGCTCGTAAAAACTGGCAAGCCAAGCCAGGGCCAAGCCGTCAAGACTCATCTAGTAACAATAACGCATACGCCGCGTGGTACAGCAGCGAATACCAAAAACAAAAAAGCCATAACCAATATTTGCTCGCATCTAAACGATTTCTCTCGCTCTCTCTCTCTCTCCTTTTCTTATTCTCGCTCATATCACATTTCGATATTCGATAATGTTTTCATGTGCCTTGCCACACTTAACCCTTGTTGGCCCTCGTTATTATCCTCTAGTTTCTGATTGAGGCTTTAAAAACTCTGCAGTCTGCAGTCTCCAGTGTTTAAGGTCTCCTTCTGCGGGCCTTGCCTCATGGAGCTCGTAAATTTGCCGTCATTTGTCAAGGGACTTTCACACGTTATTTGCACGCTCTTTGGCGGGGTCATTTGTCTGGCTGGAAAGGATGCAACGCGCACGCAGTTCATCATTTATGATCGATGCTTTAAGGGCGAATGCACAGAGACCGACACACGCACACACACACACACACACACACACACATACATTGTTATATAGTTGCGCTTTAATTAAAAATCATATTCTCCTTTCTATTGCAGGTATGTAAAACAAATTTGATGTTAGCCTTACTTGGGGTATGTTAAAAATACATTTTTAAATATATATATATATATATTATGGAAATATATATTCCATGTTACATACATATGTATATATTCAATTCGGAAAATTCGTATATTTATTTAACCTAGATTTGCTTTTGCATCTATCTATATTTTCTATTTCCATGAAATTTAATTGCGAATTTTAAGGGCAGACCAAATCTTCGCTATGTAAATATATTTTATTAATCGAAATTCCAGGGCCTGCGAAGGCAAACGATTTGTTCGCTATGTAAGCAGGAGCCAGAGCATTTCAATATGCAAGTATTTTACGCATGTAATAGGAGCTTTAATTAATGAGCTCACCAGGTAGTTTCTTGGAAATTGAAATTGAAATTGAGCCTAGAACGAGCTAAAGTAACTGAGATACTGAGAGTCTGTCAATACTCCTGCCCAATTCGCTCGCTTAGTTTCAGCAAGTTAAGACTTAAAGCGACTTACAGCATCTTATTTAAATATTATAGTAAATAAAAGACTGCGCATAAAAGTGCCTTCAAGCCAAGTAAATATAGATAAAGTTGAAACGGAAACAAAAAAACTTGTGCAAAGCTGAAAAGAAACCAAATGAAATTAAGTCGAATTCGCTTGTCACGCACGTTCTCTCTCTCTCTCTCTCTATCAGCAGAGTTGTCTGTCTCTCTCTTACACTCTGCCTCTATCTTCTTCACTTTGCTGGTATGTAATGAAAAATGGCATTGCCGCATTTACAACTTCATTTGCACTCGCTTCCTTTTCGTCCTTTTCGGCAAATAAGTCAACAAGTTGTGCCCCAAAGTGGCAACTGCAACTGCAACTGCAGCAACTGCAACTGCAACTGCTGCAACTGTGGCCATTGTCTTGAGCACTGTCAATGCCCCAAGGCGTAAGCTCGCTGTCCAAAACAAGCAGCAAAAGCAAGCGTAGAGGGGCGTGGCTTAAAAGTAAATGCAAATATGTACATTGCACCATTAAGCAAAAGCTGCAGCAGCAGCAGCAGCAACATCTAGCAACAGCAACATCTAGCAGCAGCAGCAACACTTGAGCCAATTTGTTCCAGTTGCTCGCTCGATCTACGCTTCAGCCCGAGCTTTAGCCAGTCGATTGTTAAAGTGTCTTAAAGTGTGTTCAAGCTGCGTGTAAGCCCAAGCCAAGCCCAAGCCCAAGCCAGGCAAAGGCAAAGGCAAGCCAAGGCAAGGCAAGGCAAGGCTTTTCATATGCACTTGCGTCTCATCGAAAGAGAGGAGGGAAACTTGAGGCTTCGCTCGCTGACGCGTCAATGGGCGCGTGTCTAGTGCAATAAATCTTGCAGATTATTTTAATTTCATGCAAACTATACAGCCAGAAGCGCTCCGATGCCTGTCAACAACTTTTGCGTCTTCTCGAGTGCGTAACGCCAACGCCAGCAACAACAATAGATAACAAAAAAGTTTGCCAGAAACAAAAAGAGAGTAACACAATCAAAGAAACAACAGCAGCATCAGCAGCAGCAGCAACAACAACAACAACAACAACAACAGCGTCACAGACTGCGTCTTGGTCTCTCTTAGCCAGACAATGGGAATATGCAGCCCAGAATAGTCGTCGAAACGAGGTTAAAGTCCACAAACGAAGCGCACACGAAGCGCTGGGAGCGTCGCTTTTACTTCAGCGCGCTCTCTGTTTACCAGTTGAGCGTAGGTGGGGAGGAGAGACAGAGACAAAGAGAGAGAGAGAGCGAGAGAGGACTCTTTCGAACTAGCTGTGGTCGCTATGTTCATTAACATGCACAGCAAGGGGCGAGACTGTTATAGTAGACACACTCATGTTAGTGCAGGATGTTAGGATGTTAGTTAACAGAATGGGATTTTATGTTAATTGAGACGCGCTCTGTTAACAGAGTGACGAACTGCAGGGGAAATATAACTAACAGCAAATGTTAGAGCCTGCCCAATTTATTTTTAGTTAATTTGTCTGCATCAATATAAAAACAATATACAAGTAAAAATAATATAATAATATTATAATTATAGTAAATTAATTTTATGCTATAGTCTATACTGCTTCACTGTCGATATGGTCTAAACTATGTTACACATTAACTTGTTAACTTGTCAACTTATTTTATGTTCATTGTAACAAACAATTTGCTTGCACTGCTTCGCTGCAAAGGCAAATACGAAAAATTGTGGATGCCATGCAGCACATTAAACTTCACTGTTAGCATTTATATCTCCTGCACAATGCTAAATTCCCAATGCATTCCCATTGCTAGTCCAAGTTAACGTTAAAGCATAAGTTAACATCACATGCTGGAGAAATTTTCCACATACTTATACGCCGTCCCGTGTGGAAGCTATGTTATAATCATATTCGAATGTTAATATAACATACCTTATACGAAATTACTCCTCACACAATGTGGATGTCTGTTAAATGCGTGCTCGAATGTTAACATAACAAAGTTAACTCTAAACCCTCCTCTCTCAACGACAGAATTACGTATACGCTGCTTGTGGAATCTATTGCTCTCAGTGCTAACAGCTCGAATGTTAACCATTGAATCCATTGCTCTCAGTGTTAACAGCTCGAATGTTAACCTAACAGCGCTCCTCTCTTAACAGCAGCATTACGTATTGGCCCCCAACTAGGCAGTGTTTGCTTGTGGAACCCATTGCTGTTAATAGCTCGTTAACATAGCCGGCTTTCGCGAGGTCTTTGAACCTGTCGGGCGTGTGAATGATTCGTTTATGCTCCCAACGTCCCGCCACCCCCCTCGGGCTGCTTCACCTTTTGTGTGCTGTGCATTTTTGAGTGCAGCTGTTGTCTTCTCCTGCCAGCCGAGTTGACATATGAATGCGAATGTGTGTTTGTGTGTGTGTGGCACATGTGATTCTGTATGAGCAGAATTGAGTGAGTTGAGTTGAGAAATGCGGCTTGCAGTGCGACCTTGGCATGTTGGCAATTGACTTTCGCTTTTCGACTGGCTTTAAAAGCTGTTCAAGTTCGTCTTACGTGGCATTGCATGTCCTTGTACGTCGCCAAGCTGCTTACAAAGGATGTTTCCTGTCAAGGGGATTTTCGACGAGTCTTCTGTAGTGGTCACACACGCTCACTAAACTAATGTGCACCAGCAGTGCGGCACGCCCACAAGCCAGACAAAGAGCCGCTCACGCTCACGCCCCCGCCTCCCTCTGCCCGCTGCCACTCGCGTACTTAATGCGCCCTTGCGAGTCATTGTGGGCGCGTCTATTGAAAGCGAAGCCTGCTGCCACTTGACCATATTTATGGCCCGAGCAGGCAGCTCCCCCAGCAACTCAGCAACTGCAACTGCAGCGGCAGCTGCTGCTGCTGCTGCTGCAGCAACACCAACTCCTGTTCCGGTCGCGCACTTTTCAATAAACTGTTTAGTCGATGCCAACAACAGCAACAGCAGGAGCCACAACAACAGTGCGCGATATCTCTTCACTGTTTGCTTGGTGATTTATAAGTGGGTCGAGCGGCACTTGGGGAGCTGTTGCTGCAAGTGCTGCTGCTGCTGCTGTTGCTGCTCCTGCTGCAAGTGCTGCTGCTGCAAGTACTGTTGCTGCTGCAAGTGCTGCTTCTCCTGCTGCTGCTGTTACTGCACGCTGTTCGTGCCTTGCATCTTGTTGCTATCAAAGTGCATATAAATTACCGTTACCGTCCAACCTTGCGCTCTGGCCTGTGCCCCCTGGCCATGGCTTCTTCGACTTCTTCCATGGAGGATGCTCATTTTGGCATAAATCGCACAGTTGCAATGCGCTGCCTAAGCGATTTCTGATTAGCCCCGCCAACAGGCATGCCTGTGGCGCCACCTAGCGTCAAATTGCAACCGTCACTTATTTTGCTTGATCTCAAATCCACGAACATAAGTCGGAAATATTCTATTGAAGCAGTTGGAATTTGGATTTTGAGAAATGTGTTTTATGCGCAGCTATATGCGAATGATATTTATATAATATATTATTATATATTTATTTATTTCGCTCTTTTCAATGTAATCTAGATATATGACGGGCAACCTTCGAGCAAATCTGTTCTACTCAAACAGCTGACACTCGATTAAAAAGTTAATTACAATCATTTGAAGCTTATTAAGCAAGGCAATGTTAAATATTTGAGCTCGGCCCAGTCAACTGACGAGAGTTTGCCAAATTGCCGAAGTAAGAGAATTTTAATTAGACTTGGACCCTCTCCCACTCACACACACACACATAGATACTCATATTTGGGAGTACAGAAGTATGCTGAACTGTAATTGTTGTAGCTGCTCCACTCGCCGCAATTATGTCAACTATTTGGGTTCCTGTTTTGATGCCATTAGGAGTACGTCATTCACACTTTAGCTCGCCTTATCTCTCTTCACTTGAGCTCCTGTCGGCGCCTTTAAGCGCAAGTGACACGTGTCAAAAGTCAAAAGCAGCCAGCAGCAACAGCAATTGACACGCCCACATACCGCTTTAATTGTTTTGTGCCGTTGCTTTTTGACCTTTGCTCTGGAAACTGTCGTACGTACTGGGCGCTTGCAATTCAATATGGCACAGGAAGTTTATATTGAATATGTATGAATATATATATGAATATATATGAATATGGAAGTGGAAATCAAGAAAAGAATAACGGAAACACAATACATGTATATAAATATATTTAATAATAATTCATCAATTAATAATAATTAGAACAAAAAAATATGAGATAAAATAAAAATAATAAAATTTATAATAATAATAATAAAAATAATAATGAAATTAAATTAAATATATATATAAATATAAAATATATATAAAAATATATATTATATAAATAAATATATATAAAATTCGTTGAAATACACACAAAATTAAATACATTTAAACTTCAAAAAAAAAAAAAAAACTTAAATTAAAATATTTTCAACGCATTAATTATGTCTAAATATAATTATTTCGAAATAAAAATAAATAAAAAATAGAGAAAATGTTATATAAAAATATATTAGAAATCAATCAAAAAAATTATTAAAAATGAAATCAATTATATAATATACACAAAATATATTCAAATAGTTACTAATAAAAAGCGTACCATCTTGAGTTTAAAAAAAATTTTAAAGAAAAAACTTACACATAAATATACAAAATATATAAAAAATAATAAATTAAATAAATTAAATTATAAATAATATATACTTTTTTTTAAATATTGATTTTTATGATTTTATGATTTTTTTATTTGAAATGTTTTTTTCTAATACATTTCAAATAAAAAAATCATAAAATCATAAAAATCAATATTTAAAAAAAAGTATATATTATTTATTATTAATAGTGAAATATAATTGTTAGCAAAGTTAAATAATTCAATTTAAATATAGACATAAAATTATTCTAGGGCATTTAAAATTCAGCTCCGTCAGCGGAAATTTGCGCCTTGGCTGATATTTGTATTTGCGCTGGTTAAGATTAACGTCACCCACGGTGTTGCCCACCTTGCGAGGCAAATGATTAATGACAGCGATTTGGTGCTGATGTCCGCCCTCTAGCTGACCGAGAAGACCCTACTCCCCGTGTTGCTCCTCCTCCTCCCTCCTCGCCACTGTCTCTGCCTGACTAAAGCCAATGAGTACACAGAACTTTTGGCATTTCCTTGCCATTTGATGGAAATCTACTTGTTGGCGCCAGTTGTTGACTAGCGTCGTTACGAACTTGATAATGATGATGGTGATGATGATGATGATGATGTTGATAATGGCAATACTGCTGATGAAGCAAATGAAGATTACTTTGAGCGAGGTTTTCCTTTACTTGCGTAATTTTTTCTCCTTTTTGCATTTACATAAATTAATCAGTCCGTCGAGCTGCCAACTACAAGTGAATGAAACTGAAACTGAAACTGAAACTGAAACTAAGCTAAAAACTCAGCTGGGGTATTTGAGTTGCGGGGATTATGAAGTCATCATAAATCCACAAAGCAATACACATGCATAGAAAGAAGTTTCCCTTGGCTGCCTGACTGCATGTCTAATGACAGCAGCTCCTTTGAGAAAAAGAGTTGGAGACAGAGAGAGAGAGAGAGAGAGCAAGGGAGAGCGAGAGAGAGAGAGAGGCAGTGAAAGAGAGACAGTGAAAAGCGCTAAAAATGCAGTAAAGCGAAGCGAAAGCAGCTCATCAATTGTCAGGACTGCCAGAGCGTAGAGGAAACGACGGGCAAATTAGTGGGAAGTGAGTGGTAAACCCTGCCTGAATAGGCAGGTGCAAGTACAAAGAGAGCAGAGAGAGGGAGACCCAGCAGGATAGATGGATTGTCGGGTAAATTGAATAGCGAATCGTGGGGCAGGGCGGCTGGCGTAGGTGTAGATGCTGTTGAACCAATGTCGATTGTCGGCATTTGTCACGTGCAGCGACATCTGGCGTGCTGCAGAGGAACTGATGCGACTAAAGTCATCCTGCCGCTGTGTTGGGGAATTTGGGCCAGTGTTCGGAACGCTTTTGATTGAAAGGCGTTGCCAGCTAGCCCACAGTAGTTGCTAACCTCAAAACCCGATGGCATTTTCTCTTTCAGTATGGGTGAGTGCTCTGTGTGCGTGAGAGAGAGCGAATGTATGTGTGTGTGTGTGTGTGTGTGTGTGTATGTATTTGTGTGTGAATTGTTTTGACGACTGCTTTGCATTTTTGTAGCATTCGCAATTTTAGTTGCAACATCGAAATCCATCATTCGCTCAGCCAGTCAGCCAGTCAGCCAGTCAGGCATTGCGCACTCTAATGTGCTCTGGATTATTGTGACTCACTGCATATTTCGAGTGTTTTTAGCACGAATGCAAATAGTACACTGTCAGAAAATGTGGCAAAGAAAGGAAAAGCAAAGTTTCTATATATATATATATTATATATAATATCTATCTTATTATATTTTTAAATTTATATTAAAAATATTTTACACACTTTTAGGCAATATTAATATCAATAAAATAATAATATATCTTTTAGATATTAAATAAAAATAAATAATAAAATAATGCATCATTTTTGAAAGCCAAATATACACTTAAAATATATAATATATTTTCAAAAATATATCCAGTTTAAATTACATAAAATCTTACATAAAATCAAATGCAGTTGTAATATTCATCAATTCATTTGCAGCTTCGCTCAGTGTAGTCTGCTCAAAATTGATCGGCGTTGGCATTTTTAGGCAACGCGTGCGGCTTGTTGAGTCGCAAATACAATTGAGTGGAATGCGTGCGAAAATATTCACTTGTTAATTTACTGCAAAGCGCTGGCCGCTTCAATTTGTGCCGTTCACTTTTCGCAATCCGTTGAGCAAATATTGTAAATATTTTACTCAGTTAGTAAAACGGAAAACACAACAAATTGCCAACTCTGACAGCTTCCACTGCTGCCATATCAAGTGTTTCCCGAAAAGCTCAAAATTTGGTGGCCGACTTATGCGTGATTCTGGCTTTTTGGCGTATCGCCTCAGGCAGGAGCTGGCCGCACGAAAAAGCGCTCAACCGATGCACGGCACGGCACGGCACGACTCGGTCGAGCTCCTGGCCAGAACACGTCCTGTGGACACGCAGCAAGCTGCAGCCTTGCGATAAACTTGACACTTTATGCGACCTGAAGCACGGCAGAGGAACACTGCAATACCCACGCTAAAAACAAGAGCAGCAGCAGGAGCAGCAGCAACTGCCTGAAATACGAGCAGAATGCGTATGTGCCATAAACTCAGTTCGAGCTGTTTTTTTTTTTTCTTATTTTAAAGCGCACTTGAATAGTGCAAAAAGAGCGGGTAAAAACTATAAAAACATTTGGAAAGGATAAAAATATTATGAGATAAGTGTTGAAAATAATATGTAAAAAAACAAAGAAAAAAACAAAAGAAGAAAAAATGTAAGCAAAACTTTATTCATGTGGCAAACTATCAAAGTGAATTTTGCACAAATGTTAGCAACATTTGTATGCTCGAAAAAACATTTGAAACTGGAAAAAAGACAAGGGAAAATATATAAGAAATGCATTTAGGAAGAGGAAGTAGAGGAAAGTAAAAATAAAAACTTTACTGAAACGAAAAAGATATTTAGCTGCCTCTTTCAGTTCTTGTTGTACAATAATTTGCTTGGGTTTACTTAGCTCTTATATGATATTTATTCTTATATTATTTCTTTTTACAATATTTGATTTAAATTAAATGAAAAATTGTGAATTGATTTGCTGCCTTAAGATTTTTCAGCTTTTGTCACGAATATCAATTAAAAGAGCTTAGCACAACGGCGCGTATACGTAATGTATGTGTATATATATAAATATATAAAGTTGGCATATGTATACATATATAAACACATACATATATAGCTATGTGAATACATATGTATCTCTGACTATATATCGTCTGCCATATCTCTCTATAGAGCTCCTGACCTGATTTTGAGCAGGCCCACGCTCACGTGTGTGTGCGTGCGCTGTCATAAAGTGTGCACTGCATAACAACAGCAACAGTAGCAACAACAGCAATAACAGCAACAGCAACAGCAACATAAACGACAACAGCAACAAAGCCACTTAGTAACGTTATTTGAATTGCCAACACGTGTGCTGCTCATTACTCTTTGAACTGCCCTCGTCGTAGGACAGCCCATGAATTTGTCTCCAGTTTATTTATTTTATGCCTTTTGTTAGCATAACAAGCCCGCCCAATTCTAATTAGTTTCACTAACAGTCTGGACACGCCCACCCACGCCCCTTTGTGGCCATAGACAAAAAGTGTTATTTAAATAATAATTACTCGGTCGCCAGCAGAATTTCTATGTCGCACAATTTTGTGCGCTTAGTTTGATTGAAGATATTTTGTCTTAATTGGGGATTTGTAAAGTAAATGAAGAGGATCGCGAGGTGAGAATATTGGCTAACAGCTAATATGAAAGGGAAAACGTGTTCCGGGGAAATATTAACAGGCAATTAAATATCATTTCGGTTTGTGTATTGGCTAATGGTTTGGGAGAAGTGGATATTCAGAGACTCAACTGTAGATTTCTGGAAACTTATCGATTATTTATTTTTTTAGTATTGTTTATTCAATTTTTGGAAATTATATAATTTCTTTGTTGTGGTTTGTGTATTGCATAAATGTGTATGTTTATAGAGAAGTTGTAGTCACTGCAGCACGATCGTCCTTTGAGTGGTTATGTAAAGGGAAATAAATATCCTAAGGGCTTCTGTATAGGCCTAAAGAGTATCAATGTTTACTTTGTATGGTTTGTGTACTGTCTAAAAACAGTTGATGTGGGAATTTAATTCGAGGACGATCGTAAGCAAAGAGGTTTGAGTATTTGCTTACACTGGTATGATCAAATTTCATTCAATGCAGTTTATTTATGAATACGAAATCTGATTTCCTGATCAAGCAATATTCCGGAATTTTGCATTTTCTTACAATATTCGTCATTCAATATTGTAAGCAGACTACTATTTTTATAACTAACTCAATTTACTTGTTTCGAATTATGTTTCTATCACATTTTCTAGACCATGGCAAAATTCCCATGTAAATGTAACAATTTAATTAAAACTTTATGACAAGATGTCGCTTCTGTAAGGAAAGCAATTTCTGTTGTATTTGCCTTTTGCTGTTGCTCCTGTAGTAGTATTAGTTGTTGTTGTTTTTTATTTTGGAAACAAGAAAAAATACTCACAAAAAAACTTCTGTTGCAGACAATTGTGGCTGCAACAAGAACAGCAACAAAGTGGGGGAAACAAAAAACTTTTCTCATGTAACCAATAATAGCAAAATGAAAAGTTCTTTTTATTGTTGTTGCCTGTGTTGTTGTTGTTGCTATGATATATTGTCATAAGCGTTGACGAAATGCAAATATCATCAAGTAAAAAGCACACGGACAAAATGGCCGCAAGCAGAGACACGAACCAACGCACACACACACGCAGAGGCAGCTGCGGTTGACAGTCGAGAATCACATGAAAACAACATGTCGCTGACATGTTTAAAGATATGGATAGCAGTGACAGAGAGCATAACAGAGAGAGAGAGAGAGAGAGAGGGGGGGGGGGAGTGGGTGGGGGAGATGCTGCTCACTTTTTAGATGCCTGAAAAGTTTTTGGTTTGCCTGTGAAATGAGCGCGAAGACCAAGCGAAAGTTTTCACATATTTTACTTACAATTAAATGCAATTGTTCCCTGACGAAGCAGCCAAACACACAGCAAACAACAGACTCAAGTCGAATAGAAGGTCGACCACAAGCCCCTCTGCATGCCTGCAGACAGCCATCCGCGTGTATTTGCTGGACTGGAAATGAAGCAAGCACCTGCAGGAAGCCGAAGACAGCGCAGGCTTTTTTTTTCAGTTCTCTGTGGGAGTGTGGGTGGAGTTTGCAATAATTTATGATTGTTGCCAGCGCACGGCGCGTAAATTATGAAAATCTACTTAAACTTGAGCCAAAAACTCCAAACATGCCCACACAGTGGCAATGGGCGCACAGAAATCGGCTTAGGGGAGCTCGGCGGCAACAGGAAATGAGAGTGGGAACGGGCATGAAATGAGATCGCAGCTAACGAAGCAAAACAAAAGTCGCCGCAATTGTTGTTGTTGTTGTTGTTGTTGCTGTTGTTATTGTT
The DNA here is from genome assembly GCA_037075325.1 of Drosophila mayaguana. Lineage (NCBI taxonomy): Eukaryota > Metazoa > Arthropoda > Insecta > Diptera > Drosophilidae > Drosophila > Drosophila mayaguana. Next base: position 10,226,843 of record JBAMCG010000068.1, on the reverse strand, counting down.
GTTGCTGTTGTTGTTGTGTTGTTGCTGCCTTTACCGTTGTTAAGACTGCGTTGTAGGCATTTTGTCTTATCTCACCTCATATTTTATACCCTATTGCCAGCGGATAAAAGAGCGCCTGGAAAATTGTGATTTGTTTGATTTGCTTGCTGCAGCATGTTTGAGAATATTAATTTATATGTGACTGAGCAGGTGAGCATCATGTTTAATATAAATTCTGATTGCCTGCGATGTTAGCTAACAGTGTGTTAACATACGTCTTTTGCACTTTACACAGATCAGGTATATATTAAGGATTCGCTTTAGAGGAGGAGCTCTTGAGCAATTTGTTGAACATATGGATTACCTTTTGTTACAGTTTAAGTTATTAGAGTGCATAAGGATAAAGATTTAGCTATAGATGGCATTCTTTTTATTTAAATATACCAAGAGATTTTTAATTCTATAATTGTTGTCTTCTCATTCGCAATTCTAACTCAATTATAGCTGAAGTAGGGGCTAAATGTTCCTTCCAAATAACTCTAGAACAAATTACTTTGTTTAATTTGAAATGATTTATTGCTCTAATTGGGTCAATTTATAAAGGAAATATATACAAGTTCGCTTTCATTTTATATAAGCTCTGACGTACAATAAATAATTCAATTAATATATAAAATATCAAATCATCTTATGTTAATTATTTCATTTTAATTTCAATTTTCTATGAATAATAATATTATTATTATAATATTTATTATAATATATATACATAATACATAAAAGCTCTACAGAGTATCAGCTAGTCTGTCAAACTCAACTAATCCTTTTGGTGTTAGGCAAGTCAAATTCCCATTTGTCGCATTTGTTGCGTTCGCTTCATTATTCTTGTATCAAGACTTGAATCGACTCGATTCAGCTGAATATGCAAATTTTATTTTCTTTTTTCGGTCACTTTTTTTTCTTCTGTTTATTAAAAAACATAAAGTCCACACTGAGCTAACATAATTACAATTGCCCAACTTTGTCTCTTTAGCTGTTGTTATGCTGCTGCTGCTGCTGCTGCTGCTGCTGCTGCTGCTGCTACTCCTGCTTTCTTTTCCTCCTTTGTTAACCAATTAGTTATGAAAATGTGCTTTTAATTGCGCGTAATTAAGTCTAATGAATTTTAATTGTACTCCTGCTCGAATTTAAGCCAAAAACAATTGCGAATTGTGCAATTTGTTGATTTCCGTGTTTGCTGCTTGTTTGTTGTCATTGCGGCTGTTGTTTGTCACCGTTTGTCAGCAGTTGTCAGCGCTGCGGTTGCCGCTCAAGCTGCATTGATTAATTATTAATTTATGCACAATATCGGCGACTTTTAATGCCAACTCGAATGCAGTGAACAACAACAACAACAGCGACAGCTACATCGACATTATCTAATTAAATGCAACAATTAAGCAAATTCGTGTAATTGAGACATAATTTATTTAACGACTTTGCAAACAGCTGCCAGAGTTCCAAATGCATTTATGCATGCCGAAACTGTTATACAAGTGCATTGAACGAAGCTTGTCCAAGTTTCTAATGAATATGCAAGGCTGTTATACAAAATTTTTTATTCATCTTATGTCTAAGTGGATTGTATAAACTTATATATATATATATATATATATATATAGCAATTCACAACAAGTTTGATCTGAATTCTCGCAAATACAGCACAAATTAGCCAGTTACATGAATGTAATCATAATGTTATACAACTCAGTATGCCCCAAAATATAACATACTTATCTGTTATACAGATTAAAGCTTTCGCAAACCATAGTCACTTACAATTTTGAGAAAAATACAAATGAATGAAGTGCTAAGGGACAAATTTTCAAATACTTTCACTGTTATACGTATAACAGTTATATATATTTGAGTCTTACAAGACTAAAGTCAATATAAAAATAATTGGCAAACAATCCAAAATGATGTTTTATATACTTACTCTGTTATATGTATAACAGTCTTATATATTTGCCTAATACATGACTAAATTCAGTATACAAATAATTGGTAAACAATCCAAAATGATGTTCTAATACATACTTACACTGTTATATGTATAACAGTAATATATATTTGACTCTTACAAGACTAAAGTCAATATAAAAATTGTTGGCAAACAATGCGGAATTATGTATTTCTTTATTTGCTTACACTTTAAATAAAATCTATTGAGATTTATGGGCAAATAAAGCGGCTGGCCTTGATTCACAGGAATTGAGCAAACGAAAGTTGATTGAATTCTGTTATACAAATAGCCAAGTTAAATAATAATAAACAGCAGTCAGATGCATCAAGCTGCAGGCTAACTTTATGCACGTAGACAAGTTTCTCTTAAGAAAACTTGGCTTTTCTTTCCGGACACATTTTCCCGCTAGTTAGCCGCCAAAACGAAGGAATACAACAATTCAGGTCAAAAGATGCATAAAACTGTCGGCATAATTCACAACTTTTCAAAGAAGCTAACTACGATTTTTGGCGACTTACCATACTCTCTCTCTCTCTCTCTCTCTCTCTCTCTCTCTCTCTCTCAATATATATATAGTGGAGCGGGAGCCGACCAAAGTGCAAGTGCAATTACCAATTAGAAGTTTTTCAAGTTTTCTGTGTGCTGCGGAAACATTTTCATTACAATTTCTGATTTATACGAGCGAAACGGTGCAGCGAGGGGCGCCACTCGAATAAATCAAAGGAGCCAAAGCATAACAACTTCTGCTCGCTCTTCTGCTTCTTCGTGTCTGTTATAAATTTCAAGTATGCAATAATAAAGCCAGCTAAAAGAAAAAAAACGAAGCAAAACAATTAAAAAGCAATAAAAGAGCGAGCAATGATACCCAAAAATAAGCGAAGACTGCACCACAGCATTTGTAATTTAATAACAGCCAAAAGAGCAATAAACGCCGATTAAAAACGGAATCAAGTGAATATGGAGCAGCATCATTTGCATAGAGGGTTTCTATTGAATATTATGCTTCACTCTAATGGCAATTAGTGGCCAGATAATTGCTGAAAGTATTAATAGCTATTTACATGGATATTGTTTTATATTTATTCAAATATTAACCTAAAGCCGGTTTTTAAACATTTCATATAAATAATAAATGCATGCTAATGAAACCAGCTTAGAGCAAATGAATACAAATTGAATATTGAATGAGCTAAATTTAAATTGTAAAAGTTTTGACTCTTTATTTGTAATTTCCCATCATCAAAGATGTCACGAAAAATGGATTATCAATTGCAATTGATTATCCAGTGCTAATCTCTGGCATATTTGAATCCTGACTAACTTTCCCATTTCTTTTAAACATAATTGTATGCAAAGAAGTTGCAAACACGAATTTAATTTAAAATTCTTACTGTGGCCACAAGCTGCAAGCTGTAATTATTTCCCCCTTGTAGATTATTAAACATTTAATATGCACACACACACACACCGACACTCACACACACTCAGATGCTCACACACACTCGCACGCACTGCGCCCTCTCACATGTTGCAGCCACAAGCATGCAAACATTGTTATTATTAAGTAATTTTTTAGCAGCGCCCGAACCCGCTCTGCTCCCCTCTCCCTACTCTTCGCTCTCCTCTCGCTCCTTTTTTCATCCTCTTCCTGTTTAACTCTTGGCATTTTGCTACTTTGCGGTTTTTAGACGACATGTCGCATTGTTGTCAACGCAAATTTCCGTGTCGCATGCAACGAGGCAGCCGCAAAGGAAATCTGCTGTATCTCTCTTTCTGCCGCTGCCGCTGCCGCTGCCTCTGCTTTCCATGCCCTCTCTCTCTCTCTCCCTCTCACTGTCTCTTTCACTCTGCGTGCAGCTTAGCGCTTTTGGCTTTTAATATGTTGGCACCCGGAGCCTTCGTTACCTTCTGCCCCAGCACGCCCCCCCCCCCCTTTTCTACCCCGCCCTTAACCTATTGTTGTTGCATTAAAATTACATATTTTGTTGGGGCAGCTCCTGACGTTGAGTGTTGCTTTGTTTGAAGTGCTACTTGCGTCCTTATACAACACTACACCCTGGCAGGCGCCCACTTGCCAGCACTGCAAATTTACGACTCTCTCTCTCTCTCTCTCTCTCTCTCTCTCTCTCTTTGCTCAGTCTTTTATTAAAGTTTGCACATTTCGTTCTTCACATGCTGCTCGCTCGCTTTTTTTTTCATTATATACATTTGTTTCTTTATTTTTTTATTTTTTCTTCAGCTTCTGCTTTCACTCTGACAATTTTTCATATGCAACGAATTTGCATAAAAAATAAAACAAAACCAAAAAAATAAATAACGCAAAAAATATAAAAATAGAGAAAAACGAAGCAGCCACGCCGAAAAATTGTTGCGTAGCTTTTTTTGTTGTTCTTGTTGGTCTTTATCTGCGCCCGGGGCTGTGCCACGAACAGTGTTGTACAACGTTTCTGTTGTTGCTTTATAGCTACGCCTTCGCCTCGTAAAGATATGCATGCAAATTTCGTTCTAGTTTTTCCTTACATAAGCGTATATATTTATTTGTTTATAAATATATTTATTTTTTGGCGGCGCGTGCCGCTCAACACATTCGAATAGCCATTATCATCAACACGCCCATCCTGGCCCGCCCGCCCACTCGGTTACCCATTCTATCAGTGGGTGCTTAATCTTAAGCCTTTTTTGATTGAAATTCACTGCGAAAGCTTGTTGCATTAATATTTTGTGTGCTTTCAGCACGTCGAGGAGCTTTTCAATTTTGTAGATATTCTTCTGCAGCACTGTGAGCGGAAGTTGACTGATGTGTATAACAGTTTTCCAGTGAGATCTCACTATATACAGTTAGCTTTAGCTATTCGAGTTGACAGATGTGTATAACACTTTTTCAGTCAGATCTTACTTTAGTTGACAGATGTGTATAACAGTTTTTCAGTCAGATCTTACTTTACACAGTTAGCTTTAGATATTCGAGTTAACAGATGCGTATAACAGTTTTTCAGTCATTCAGTGATTTAAATATCACTATTAAATGTCATAATTACCTAATTAAATATGTGAAAGTATAACAGTTTCAGAACAACTCAAAAATAAGTAACACTGAAATGTAAAGGCGTTCTAGTTTCTCTATCTTAAAATAAATAAAATTCGCTTAACAATTTCAGACAGAAGCCAACGAATCTCTTTCGAAAAAAAAAAATCAAAAAAAGTGTTATTTTCGCGCGTACAGCAAACAGTTATACGCTTCGGCATTTATGTCTGCAACAACATCCTCCAAATGTTTACATTAAACAGTGGAAAATTAACAATAAAAGGAAACAGCTCGATCAAAAAATGATGCAAAAAATAGAGAGAAAAACAAATAGAATGCAAATTGCAAGCGCTCAAAGTCCAAGTTGCGAATGCATTTCAATTTCGCGGCAAAATCGCTGAGCAGCAGGAGCAGCAGCAGCAGCAGCAGCAGCAGCAACAATGGGCGAAAAGCACACACACACGAAATGTTAACAAAGGCTTGCGAAAGTATGTAGTCGAACTATGGCACGCCCACATGCGCCCAAATACGCACACAGAAAACCCCAAATTGGGGGGAGCCAATAAAAAACGCTTTGTTGGCATAAAAATTGAACATATGTGAGCCGAGCGAGCTTTGTGCTCGCCTCGCCTTGTTTGACTTTTCCCTTTGAGTGAGTGGAAAGCGGAGCGGGCGGAGCACAGTGGAGTAGGCGGGCTGGCCAGATTATCCCTAGGATTATCCTGTGCAGCATGACTGCATTTTAGTTATACATTCTTGGGCACAAAAGAAAAGAAAAAAGAAACGTAGCTCCGACTACCGCTACAGCTGCAGCCGCAGCTAATATATGATGCAGGTTCCAGCATCCAGCACATGATATTTGCATTCAGTTTTGCACAGTCTAAAGGGTGTGTCTGTGTCTGTGTCTGTGTGTGCGTGTACGTGTTTGTCATATGCCAGTCGTGTATAGCCTGCCTGAGAACTCTATCCGTCGTTGGCTCTTCAAAAACTGCGATATTTCTCTTAGCCAACAATTTCCTTAGCGAACTCTATGGTAAAACTTTATCAAGTCAGCCCAACTGCAATAACAACAATAACAACAACAAGCGCAAGATATAAAGAATTGCTAGCCAACTTCCATTTACATTGCCTAATTGCAAATATTTTTGTCAAGTGTCAAAAAGTGGAAACGCGCGGCTTTTATATACCCTGCATAGACTAGACTTTGGAGCTGCTGTTCAGGCGGAGACAAATCGAGCTCCTGAACTGTTATACGTTATTGTTATTGTACTAGTTGACTGTTATAAAAGTATGCACAGAGCAAATACCAACTGTTATACTCTTGTATATATATGACTGCACTTAACATATATTTTCCCAACTGGTATACTCCCAGACATATATAAATCCAGTCAGCCTATATACAGCTTCGCTTATTATATATACAATGCGAGTATCGAACGATTACTCTGAAGTTTTCAACTGTTATACTCGAGGAACAATTCTAAATCAGCTCTTCTACGTAGCTCTAGTACGAGTTATGCATGTGTTTCTAATTGTTTAGCCTATAAAATATACGGTTGAGACTATGATTAGAGATAGAATAGAGAGAGGAATGAACTGATCTGTCCTTTATATATATATATATATTTTTACAATTTTATATTTTATTAATTTTTTTTATCATTTTACATTGCATCTATACATCTTCACAGGGTATAACAAAACAGCATAATTTCCATAATTTGATTTAACGCAAAAGTTTACAGCAGTTTTTCTACAGCAGAGGGCGTGCCAGGGTCATGCTTACGCTGCGCACATGGCGAATAACGTAAAATTAATTAAAAAATACAAAAAAATAGACACACGCACACACCGTTATATACAAGAAACATTCAAGCTGATGGAAAATATTCGCCACAACGAATACCAGAGCTCGCAGCCCTTGCACTGTTTGCTGTCGTTGTTCTTGTTCTTTTTGTTATTGTTGTTGTTGTTTTAATTGAGTTCATCAACAAATTGTTTTCACACAACTTCGGCCCCTTTACTTAGCTGTATTTTATTTTTCTCTTATTTTTTATGGAGTGTGTGTAATGCGCTTAGAACGCTGCACGCGTAAAAGCTTAGCAGGAGGCACACAAATTGCCATTGTTCTCGCTGTTCGTGTGAACTCTTGGCTTGTCTGTGTAATCCGATGCGCTTTGTAATTTTTAGCGGTTTTCCGCATGGTCACGACCAAAGCACAAAGTGCCTTCGCCTTCGCAAAATTTGACATAAGAGTAAAAGTATTTGGTTAGGCTTAAAAATTCCATTTTAAGATTTAAGGGAAATTACATTCAACGCATTCTTTTATTATATATAAAATATTTAAGTCTTTAAATTTGTTTAAATAATGCAGTTTTGCAATGAAAATACTATGATATTTCTCTTTATAATATTTAAAAGTTGACCAAACATAATATTTTTCTTGTAAATTTAAATCTTTAAATATAAAAGTTGACTTTATTTAGATAAACATATGTAATTAATAATTCCTAAGCAGTACTTTGTTTAAATTACTCTTGATAGTTCAAAAAAATTTCGAAAAATTCTTGTAGCTTTAAAATTGTCCCTAAATAAATGCAAAACTGAAGCACATATTACAAAATTTTAATTAAGTATTTTTATTTATATAATAATTATATAATTAAAATTTTAAAATGAAATCCCACTTCATATATATGTTTATATTTAAAAAAGTGGTTATTTAATTTTCTATTAGCGTATTCATGCGCTTTAAGCGAAACAAAAATTTCGCATAACTATTTTGATCAAATTTTAATGTCTGTATATAATTTTATACAATTATTTTCACCTTTCTACTTAAATGGAAAAACTTTGCCCAATGAATTTTCTTTTAGCTATAAGAACTTCCATTTACCCATGACAATCAGAAATGAATCTTTATCGAATTTGAATATTTTAGAAGTAGCTTAAAGCACTCTTCCTATCGAACTTCTAAAAGGGAAAATCAATTATATATCGCTTTATCCATTTCAAATACATTTTGCAACGAAATATTCAATATCTAAGCATCGTGGTAACTCCTGAGCTCAGGCAATTATGTTTTCTGGGCAGCAAAAAGTATTTCATTTCAGTCGAATATGCAATAGCTTTTAGCGCAACAAAAGGCCACGCCCAGCCACACAGAGAGGCTAACAAAAAAAATATGTATTTATTTTTTCTTCTTGTAATAACAAAAGGCTTAAGCGCTTAAATAGTTTTTGTTCCCTGGACAGGTGCGCGCGCAAATAGTGTTGAACAAAGCTGAACTATTTCATAACGTGGCAATATCTGTTAGACCCCTTTTTATGGAGTGGGCCACAGGGTCAGACGTGCGTGTGTGTGTGTGTGAGTGTGCGTGTGTGTGTGTGTGAGTGTGCGTGTGTGTGTGTGTGTGTGTGTTTTTTTTTTTGACAAGTGGCTAACAATTAGTTTCGGGCTTTACAGCCAAATGCTTTTGAGTGGGGCTACAAAGCTGTTGGCCCCAACAGGCAGGGCTGCCCCACCTACCCCCGCTGGCAGCACTAGTCGTAAACGGTCCATTGTTGTGACTTTTGACCGTCTAGAAATTCCGCTTTTGGCTACCCAAATGCAATAACGGCGGCTTTTGTTTAAGCTACGAAATGGACGAATGGCGCCACGCCCCCATTTTCAAGCTGCCGGCCATTGTTCAACGTGGCAAAGCGGCCACGTGTGGGTACTCGAGTGCGAGGGTGTGTGCGTGCGTGTGTATTGGTATTTGTATTTGTGTTTGCCCTTTGTCTGGCGGCAGAATGGGGCGTGGTGCGCATTAAAAAACAATTTGTTGTTTTGACACCAAACTGAGCAAAGGCTTCGACTCGTACAACCCTCGCAGCTGACCGCAACTGACCCGCACAACCAATACGACCACACGCACACACACACACACTTACTCACGTACTTCCATTGTTTATTTATTGCTGGACAGGATTTCCATTTGCCTTCGCCCTTTGTATTTGTATTGATGTTTGTGTTTGTGTATTTGCCAAGAGTTTACTTTTTTATTTGCCTCAATTCCGAAAGCCAGCCAGCACTCAGGCCCAGTTTGTTTATATGTGGCTTATTGAGTTCGCACTTGTCTCTGAGTAGGCGAAAAGGTGCAATCTCGTTCGTGTTTTAAGATTCGATTTGGCACAAGGGACAGTTACGATGTAGCTAAGGGCAGCTCTCGAATGGCTTCAACTGGGCTGAAGCAACAGAAATGCAGGACAGAGAAGATCTTATCAATCGTATTTATGTAAGTGCACTTGAATATCGTTTCTGGTAAACGTATTTACGATCAAGTTGCACATCATAAAGAGAAGTATCTGTAATATCGTTTGTCCTGTTACGATAAAATCATATCGTTTATTTCCTTTGCTTTGCCTTTTTATACAATATTTACGTTAAAATCAATATCGTTTATATTCATGACGATATTTACGATAAGCCTGCATATCGTACGTCGTTTTATATCGAATAGAAGTTATTTTTATGGACTGCAGATTTTTATACCCTGATCCCATTAAAAATGGGAAATCAGGGTATAATGGTTTTGTGAAAAGTATGTAACAGGCAGAAGGAGGCGTGGCAGACCCCATAAAGTATATATATTCTTGATCAGGGCGACGAGCTGAGTCGATATAGCCCTGTCCGTCTGTCCGTCCGTCCGTCCGTCCGTCCGTCCGTCCGTCCGTCCGTATGAACGCCTAGATCTCAGAAGATATAAGAGCTAGAGACTTCAAATTTTGTATGCATACTCATGTATACCATACGCAGTACAAGTTTATCTTTTTTTTTCGATAACTCATCCGATTACTTTTTTATCGCGAATAATCGATAAATTGATTTTGTTTATTCACCGTAATTTCAATACTTTTAGACCTGGAGACTTCAGATTTAGTGTGTATATACATCTGATCAATACGCAGATTTCGTCATTTACAGGTTTTGGATACCACGCCCCCTTCGCCCCCAATTTGCAAAAAACGTATTTTAAGTACTAGAGACTTGTGCTTTGGAATGTACACACCTTTGCACATTGTGATCACGTTCTGAAAGTTTCATGAAGATAGTCCTACTACAGGAGAAATTATTCAGCAACAAAATTCTCATAATATTGCCCACATTGCAACGCAGCCCAAGCGCAGTCGCTGCTTACTGCGCAGTTAGCAGAGCGCGTGCTTATGCGTGCGTGAATATCAGCTCTTTGTAGGGATCAGGGTATCTCCTAGTCGAGCAGTCTCGACTAGAGCTTCCTTACTTGTTATGGTAGATTTTGTGATCGCTTGCAGATGTCGCTAAATAATCTAATGATTTTCAATATCGTATGCTTTTTATTATATCATATACGATACACGATATACTTGTATCGCAGCTTTTCTATTTACGATATTTATAGGAGTTCATTTATCATTCGCATGTCACATGGCTAAATATTTCAATATCGTAATACGTGATTATTCCAATCCTCATATATCGTGTCGTAAGCGGTGCTGCCTTTGCAAATGCTTTTATCGTACATACAATTCATTGATGTCTACGCACTGTCAATGTATACGATATTCGTGTGCATTAAGACTGCATGCGCATGCCACTGTCTAAGCAGCCTCAATATCGCAACTCAATAACCTCGCTTATATTTACGATTGTATATGTATATATGTATATGGCGATATCTGTTGGCTCTGGGAAATCCTTTTGGAATGGCGACGATTGGCCGAGCACGCGTCGGTTGGCTTTAACTTGATTATTATTGAGCTCACACCTCGTCAGCTGCAAATTGGGCTGACTAATGCAATTGAGCGAGCGTTGCAAAAACTTGTGATTCAGCTCGTAAATTGGCTTTAATTTGCATTACCGTCAAAGTTATTTGCACATGTGTGCACTTTGGCCAACAAATTGCAGCTGCTAAAGCGCCAAAACGTGACGACGCGCAGAGAGAGAGAGGGGGGGGGGGAGGGGTAGAAAGAGATAGGGAGACGAAATCCAAAAGTAAATCTTCAAGTAAATTCGAGTGCAACAAGCTGACTACGCCTGGCGGGGCAAAGGAAACGCGTCCACACCCACGCCCACGCCCACGCCGAAACGCCCCCTTTGCCAGCAGAAGGACCAGAAGCTGTAGTTGTCAAAGCAGCAGACGTTGCATTTGCTTAACAGTCACGCCTACTTTCCATTTTATTTTACTTGCACTCGGCTGCGCCTTTTACTTAAACGCTTATTGGCTTAGTCAAAATGCAGCAGCAGAGGCAGCAGCAGAGGCAGCAGCGGAGGCAGCAGCAGAGGCACCAGCAGCGGCAGCCATTGACTCAATAAATGTCATATCCTTGCAGCATCCGAGTCCTTTCAATCTCCCACTGCCTCTTATCCCGCTCAGACCCGCAGCTTGGCTGCCTCTAAGCGCCTTTGCCTGCAGCCTGCATCGGCCAAGCTCACTGAGTGATGGAATGGCAAAGCCTTATGCATGGCTTATTATAGAGATATACGATCTTGTCAAGATAAGTGATAAACTATATAACTACAATAGGCTGGACCTTGATGTCATTTAATCAGATTTCAAGTCCTTTAAGTGTGCGGATCGAAATTGCTGTTAAATACATTCACATTACATAATGCTCAACAATTCTTTCTCTTTCTTTTACTTGCAGGTATGTTAAGTGCCTAACAGCCAATGTCTATGTTAAATATTTTATGTAAGTAAGACTTAGCTTTACATTTACTGAAATGCACATTTAAAGAGCCTCCGCAAGGCAGCAAAATATAAAAGAATGTCAGCAATAGATTCCAATTAGTGATAAGAGGCTCTTTACAAAGAAAGCCCCATCAAAAAATCTTCCGTTTCAATAATTTTACAACATTAGGCAATGTAATGAAATTCACATTTGGGCGCCAGCAATCGAAGAGCGCGCATCGAATTTATGCATCGTGCATGCCCAAATGCCATTAAAAATGAGTTTCAAAATCAATCGAGCAAATATTTATGAATGCACTCGGCGTGAAGGCACACATACACAATCATACACACACACACGCACACACACACTTAGCTCATATACAGCAAGGTGGGCAACAGCCAACAACTGCGTTGAGCAGCCACTTCTGACAATGAAAACGCCGCCATTTGCCAACGCCGCAGCTAAAAATAAACCCAAAACGACAGCAAACAAGCAACAACAACAACAACAACAACAACAACAACAAAGAGTAGCGAGGGCAACTTGTCCTGGCCAAAGTGCGAGCGTAGTTAAAGTGTCAAAAACACACACAAGCATACATATATGCATACTTCAGCCACGCCCACAGTTTTAGCCTGCAGGTAAAGCGACGTAGCTTTCCCAGTCGAGCATCGCCTGCTTAACACATTACGTGGGGTGGATCAGTTGCGCTATAAGGTGGGCATATATAAGATTGCTAGTAGAGACAGAGAGAGAGAGAGAGAGAGAGAGAGAGAGAGAGACAGAGAGAGAGAGAGAGAGAGAGAGAGACTGGCGTAGCAAGGATATATACGAAACATACATATATATAATATACACATCATATATAAGATTGTTGGCAGAAAGAGATAGAGAAGGGGAGGCAGGGAGGAAGTGTAACATATATGTATATGCTATATATTACGATATATCCCATAACTGTTCTTCAACACTGCTCTTAAAGGGATATACTAACTATCCTTCCATGTATTTTTTACTAAAGTGAATGATTATTTTAATGAACATTTATTATATATAAAAAATTCTGTTTTTTAAGAGAGGACTCATCTAACACACAGCGACAGACGCTCTGAGTCGGTTTATATCTCTTTTTCTTTCTGTCTCTCTTACTCTGTCCCTATCTCTATTTCTCTCTCTCTCTCTTTACCTCTATCTATTTTACTTTGTCTCTCTATCTCTGTCTCTTTATCTCTTTCTCCATCTGCAATCACTATCTTAATGCAGTATTTAATTCAATTCAGCTCTGTCATCAACAAACTTAGTTTTATCTTCTATCTAGGATAAATCTTATCCAAGCATTACATTATATGTCATTCCTGAATTTACGCTGTATTTGCAGCACAACAAGGCAAGCGAGTTGAAAGTTATGGCGTCTGTTAGCACGACGTTATATATATATATATATATATATATATATATATATATATATATATTCATTCATTCAGCTTCTGAATATATTTGATTTCATTACGTGATCCTGCCACAAAATTCTATAAAACTAAATGTGACTTCATTTCATTTAATTATTGCATAAAATATTTTTATATATTTATCTAAAGCAGGAGAACTGAAAATCTATACAAATGTATTTGAGTACATTTAATATAATTATTTTTCATAGAATACTTTCACGTAAAATCTATAAAAATAAACGAGAGCCCATTTCATAAATTCCCATTCATTTTTATGGATTGTCAGCTTTTCTCCCTCGCATACTTTATGTTTTATATAAATATATTAAAATATCTTGTAGCTCACATTAAACTAAGAGATTCGAAAATTTCCAAGTCAGGCCTACCTAGTCTATTCTGACAGCGTATGCTATCTAAGCCTCGCGTCGTTCACTTCCCTGATTTCTAGCTAATTTTTGCGATTTAGCTCAGCTCAAGAGCTTCAACACGTCATTTATCTTCCGCGTGCAGGATGAGCGCGCCGCTGCCGTCAATGGCAAATTTGTCATAAATATCGAACAAGCGAGCAGGCACTGCCTGTCTCTTTCTCTCCCTCACTCTCTCTGTCTCACTCCCGCTCTTTGGGCCACTCAATAGCTGTCTGACTAAAAACTGAAACGATTGATTTAAACGCCACTTGAAATTATATATCATATATATATATATATATATATATAGTATATATATATATATATATAGTATATATATATATATATATAGTATATATATATATATATATAGTATATATATATAGTCAGTCTGTCCTGATTGCCGTCATGTTTCATGGAAATTTATTTAAATAACACACACACACACACACACACACAGGAAAAGAGTACTCGCCGCTGTTGCAGGTGTCTGACAGCTTTTGGCCAACAGGGGGCGTATGAGTGCGCTTTAAACTTATGAAGACAACGGCCGCATTGTAATTTATGTGCTTCAAGAGTGCTGCGACAGCCACTGGCTGTCTATCAGTCCGTCCATTTGTCTGCTTTGGTTTCTGTTTTTAGGGGTCAGCTCTTTTGGCCATTGTTTATGGCACACACACATACACACACACACACACGCACACACACACACACACATACACATGCACAGCAACTTTTGGCCTTTGTTTGCAACATGGAGCACAGCTACAAATTGCAGTACATAATTTATGCGACATGTCAAAAAAGTGTGACCAGCTCGCAGTTTTATGATCGTACATATGCGACTGGCAGGTGTTGCCAGGCGTTGCGCGGCAACAACATTTCATATTCCATATGCTCGCATATATTTACGAGTCGCATTGAGCAGCTTAACTTGTGTTGACTGAAGAGAGCAGAAGACTCGAATTCGCTGTTCTCTCTCATTCTTTCTCCCTTTTTCTCTCTCTATTTCAGTTTCTGCATTCTCCCTTTTCAATTTCAATCCGATTCTCTTAACCTCTCTCACTGCCGTCTTTCTATCTCATTTCTTAAGTCGCTCTCTCTCTCCTTCTCTTATTTCTACCGGCTTCGTCTCTCCTCCTCAATTTATCCCCCGCTTCCACTCTTCTCTCTCACACATGCACTATCAATCAATATCTACACTTCATCAATCAGTCCATCATTTATTTATAACAGTTTCTTCGTACACTTGCCTACTGTGAATATTTCATAATATTTGTATAACAGAGTTATTGCTACTCTATCCAACCGCAGCGAATGCATAAATTTGCTATAAAATCATTTTTTATAGACCGCAACTTTTTAAGGTTTCTAGTTTAACATCAACATTTAATAAAGAGCATATTTGTGCGCCAACACACACATACACACACGCAAACACACATATACACGCATATGTAGATGCAAGTATGTTATTAACATTTCACAGCTCAAGTGTTTATGGCCAGAACTCTAAACTGAAACTAAACCGAAGTCAAACTTGGCAATTTCATCATCATCAATATCAGCTACTCCGGCTCCCGTCTTCTAGCTCTGCTGCAGCTATAAAACTAAACTTAAAAAACCAGAAGCAGCAAACGAGGCCAGCTGCGTGTATAAAAAGTGTACGATTTTTGCATTTCACATTGTAGGAGACCCGCGCTATGCGGAGGCTGTCAGAAATGTTGCCCGCACTTGCAATTTTTGAAGTATCCCGGCTTAGGTTACGTTCTTAATGGGCTTCCTTGGCCAGTTAACAGGAGAGCTAACTGGCAACAGCGAACTGCCAGCTGCAGGCCACGTGCTAATAAACTTTTCGAGCCCCCCTCTCTGGCCCACTGCCACTTTCACTGCGCAAACTAGACAAAGTTTTTAGAAAAGGCTTCTCGAGTGCAGCTTAAGAATTTCGCTAGCAATCTCTCAGGTAGTTAGCATAAGGATTATGCCAGGTGAAGAGCTTTCAAAACTGCAAAAATAGGGAGAGGCCTAACATGAAAAGTTGTCGAAAAGTAGAAGCACAACAATTTTTCAGTAACTTTGCTATTTGGAATACATGCTGGAATTATTTAAGATATTGACAATAAAATATTTACTTTATGCATTGCATTTGCTCCATTCAACAATACTCTACACTTTTGTTCTTATACTCGACAACAACTTGAACACTACTTGTTCTACAAATGTTCGTTAAAAAGCTTGAAAAGCTTTTTGCACAGCTTTTAATTTTATAGTAAAGCTACAACAACTGTATATCCACTTCCATTCCTATCTTATACATTACGTTTATAAGTTAGCTTTTAGGCAAGCTTCGAGTCTTATATTGGAAGCTTTGCTTGCTTACACTTATACACATTTGAGTTCAAAGAAAGTTATAAGAGCATTTGTATGCGTTGGCTTATGTGAAAAGTTCCCCTTCAAGCTTTTGCATTTTATACTTATAAGTTTGTGAAAAGGAATTTAACTTGGTATAAGCAACGAATTTCCTCTTGGTACTTTTGATTCATATACTGGCCATTTTATAAAAAGGAATTTATCAGTTCATCCCTTTGGTATAAGTATATTCCTCTAGGAACTTTCGTTACTTATATTTACTAGCTTATGAAAATTCCTTTTCATTTATAAGTGCAATTGCACCCTCTGGTGTGACTAGAAAATTCCTCAAGGTTTTTGTTTAACTACTTCAATGTTGCAAATGCAAAGTACCTTTTACTAGGAATTTAGTTTGGATGTACATTATTAATTCCTCGTCCATTTATCGGTTATAGTCTTAACATTTAAGTGAATAGAGAACAAACTGAATTTTTCGTATACCTAACCAGCTTTGCTATACTAAATGCACTTTGTATATCTATTGTATTTTGTAATATCTATTGTATATAGATAACGATATGATTGTATAAGTGGAAACAGCACTCTTATAATTTCCCATAAGAGGATATTTTCATATATGCGTAGTATTTAAATGCCCATGAAAGCTTTGTTAAAGTTCGGCATCAAGCTTTTCGGAATTATAGTGGGTATTTTAAATTTTTAGACCACATAAAATGCCCCTCTTCGTCTTGGGCATTTTGGAGTACCCCATTTAAAGCTCAATAAGCAGTTGAGCTATAAAATAATTTGCAGCTTTCGTATAACAGCTGACGCTGCTTTTCTTAGCTAAGAGAGAAAATTTCTGAATACTATTAAGGCAGTTTGATATCTTGGGTCTTGGCGTTTCTTGAACTTCAAGACGGAACTCATTAGAGTAAATTATGAACAGTTTAAAAAGTCATTAAGAAGAGGGCGCAGCAAAGGGGAAACATAAAGTGGCAAACAAGCGGAACAGACAATTGCCAACGAAACAAAGTACAACAAGGGGAAAAAAGGAAACCAAATAGAAACAACACAATTAAAGCCTCAGCAGTTGATGTCAAGTTGACAATTAAAGTGTTAACAGCTGCAGCTAAGCTAAGTCGTGTGCAGTTGCCTGTTAGCCAAATAAATATGAGTTCACGTCAGTTAAAGCCGTTGGAGTAAGTCCGCTTCGCAAAGTAACTTATCGCCCAGTGCAGATAAGCAAACAATAACAGCGGAAATGGAATGACAAACACATTTGTCAGTCAAGGCTCAATCAAACGTGAATTCCTTGCTGTGAGCCTTTGAGCCGGATACGTAAATTAGTTTACATAGCGACAGCGTGTTAGCGGGAATCACTAACACAATTCAAATCCTGGCAGCATGTGAGAAACAATCAGCGCAAGGCAGGTATTCAGAAACACCTGCACAGAGCTAGCAGAGCCAGATAGGGCTAAATCTGGTAAAGCTTTTTGTGTATTCCAATCGCATAATGCACTCAATTGAGTTTTTGCAACTCGCTCAATATGGATTACATAGCTGCAATGGCGAATGTAACAAATCAACGCCAGCTACCTGGGCAGGTAATTTATTATGCGCAGCAAATCGAAATTTGAAAACAAGGCGAATGCAAACAGGTGCGAGCGCAATAATGTTGCCTACTTTCGAGGGCTGTCCAAAAATACATATGTAGATTTATAGGGAGCGAGAGAGAGAGAGAGAAAGAGAGAGAGAGAGAGCGGTTTCTATTATCGCAACTATTCAAAGTACTCAACTGTCAACAGTCAATGCAAAAATAATTCTAATCCATTGGACTGTAAAGTTCTAATTAAGCCAGCCATGCATAATTTGCGAAAATTGCAATTTGCCATTTGCAATTTATTTAAAACTAGCCAAACGAGTATATGAAATGCAGCAGGAGCCAGGCCCAGTGCTTAATGCATAATGCATCGAGGCTTATTTCAATTATGTATTTAAACAGCTTTCATGCTTGCCTTCACATCGAGTCGGGCGCGCCCATTGCCCCCGTCACTTCTGCCGCTTCTTGTGTATAGGAAATTGCAATTATTAATTACGCCTTTATTTGTGTGATTTATACGACGGCCCTGCTATGATTTCATTTTATATTTTGTAGCGTGAGTGATGCTTGGGACATTGTCGAGCAGCTGCTCGGGGCTTTCTGATATGCTTCCAATAAATCAAAACATTTGTCTTCACATTCATTCAGCTTGTGTGGCTGAGAGAGGGAGAGGGGCAAGGGAATGGAGAAGCCGGAGAGGAGAAGGGCAAATTATTATACAAACATTTATCGATTGTCCAGTTGCGGCAGCTGCACATTTTTAAGATTCTCCCAATTGGCCTTAGCCTTAATTTGCCATTAATTGCGCAGTGGATCGAGCAAAAGTGTCATCAAAATGTTTGGCATAAACTTTTGCCAGTGAAATAAATATTCTAATTTTCAATTAAGCAACAATCAACAAGGCACAAAGCACATAGCGCACAGGCACAGCAATAACTTAGCTGGCAAGCAAAAGAAAATTGTTGTACTGGCGGCAATAGCAGCTTGAATACCCTAAAGCAGGAGACGGCTAGAAATATTCAGGCAGTTGAAAACTTTATAGTAGAAGGTAGAAGTTATGCATTTGCATTTATACATTTATTTTAATGAGTATACTGCATGAGAAAACTATCTAACTGTTACTCAGAGAAAACTGTTATACAATATATAGTCTATGCGCGGGCTGTAGTTTATAATAGTTAAATGCAGCTTTACTAAGCATAGGAATACTCAAATTTGTAAAAGACGCTTTGAGTAAACTGTTATATACGGCGTTTGCAAGTTATACGCTAATCAATAGTATACATAAGTGAGAAAACTGTTATACATACGTACTTAGAGCAGTAGCAGAGCTCTAAGAATGAAAAGCTGTTGGTTTATCAGCACCAACATTATATTATTTATAGCGCAACAGCAAAACATGTTCTTCGAACGAATAGATAGTTCGCACAACTGTTATACTAGTGTTGCACAGAAACAGATAGATAGACCTACTTAACTCATTTACTTTTGAATTAGATGCACTTATCTTTGCCTTCTGCTATATCGTATATAGTCTTAGTAGACTTCTTGGCTAAACTATAATTAGCAGTACAATATGCTGCTATACAGCTATACGATATACAACTCACTTCAGTAAAATCTCATTTTCGAGATCTCCATATCAATTCTTTAATTGAGAACAGGAGCTTGAGATATTGAGCAGCTGAATGAGAACAAGAGAAACTGAGCTACGCTGCCAACTCTTCTGCAGATGAACAACTCTTGAACATCTTAACTGACTTATGATGCTGCTTGGCTAGAGTATCTAAAGGACTAAGAACGATTGGCTCATTGCCTGTGCTGAGCCTTTGCAAACAGCTTGTGCCCAAAGATTAGTCTTCCTCCGTTTTGTTTCTTCTTTAAGTTGCAGTTGCTGTCGCAGTTA
Organism: Drosophila mayaguana; assembly: GCA_037075325.1. Taxonomy (NCBI): domain Eukaryota; kingdom Metazoa; phylum Arthropoda; class Insecta; order Diptera; family Drosophilidae; genus Drosophila; species Drosophila mayaguana. Next base: position 10,207,423 of record JBAMCG010000068.1, on the reverse strand, counting down.
CATTTACTGTTAGCAGTAAGCAGTTGCCCGTTGTCCGTTGCCCGCTGTCCGTTGCCTGTCCGCTCCGCCTGTCTGCGCAATTAATTTGCAGCAAAGGCGGACACAAATCAGCTGCGTAACACGAACTGAAAGCAATTCCACTTTTCTTTTCCACATTTTTTGTGTCGTTTCGGCTCACTTTCTCATTCCCTGTACATACACTAGTTTTTCTTTGCTATTTCTTGTGCTCGTTCTGCTCGTGCTTCTTCTTCAAGCTGAATACGCATAAATTCACATCCGGCGACAAGATGCCGTTTACTGGCAGGAGCTATAGGGTGCTCTGGGCCGCTTGGCACTGGGCGAGAGGGAAGAAATTGTCAACGTTGCAGTTTCTCAGTTTGGCAGCATTGCAACTTCCGCTGAGTGCAGCGACACCAAAAACGAAAACGAGACGAAACGAACGGAATGGAACGGAAATGTGCAAATGAGCACATGCATATCTTAAGCAGCTCACAGGCTGGCCATCTGGTAGGCGAGAGGAGAGCGGCGAGTGGAGAGCGGAGAGTGGAGAGCGGCGAGTGGAGAGTGGAGAGTGGAGAGCAAGCAGCTGAGATAGCCTTTACCTAGCCAACACTTGCGCTGCTGAGGGCCAGTTGCAGCTGAAGTTTTATTTGGGTATACCCCGCAGAAGCAAGCAGCAGGGTATGCTGCGTACATTGGAATTGCTGGAAGGAGTCTTAGACTAGTTTTGAAACTCCATTAATTCTATATGTAGCATACGGAATAGACTTATCAAAGTTTACGTTTGTAGTAAATTGCATTCGTAATAAAATATCATAAAATAAAATAAATAATAAATATAATAAATAATATAAAATAATAAGTTTTGATATGCTAATAAGCGCGTGCTATCTTACAGGTATATATATCATATACTACTCACGCGAAAATTAAGCAAATATTTAAATATATTTTGAACAGAATATAAGCAATTGTTATATAAAAAGAAAAATACTGTCGTTAATACAACCTTTAAAAGATAACTTGAAGCGAATAAAACGATTGACAGCTTAACATGCTTGTATTATATAATACATAATAAAATATGTACAATATAAATATATATTGTATTATATATTATATAACTATAAGTACACATATTATATTATATATTTCTCCATATATATCTACCCATAAATATATTTTGTTTACTAATTTGGCAACTGTACGAGTCGTAAGGGAGAGTCTGCTTGTTTCTTGAATCAACTCAGCTGTAATTACTTACAGCAATTGAATATTTAATCAGTTTTTACAGGGTATACGCTGTCAAAAGACATTCACACTGGGGCTACTCAGTATCTGCTTACAGTTTACCCGTTGCTTGCTTTTTTGAGCTCCCTTTTTTTTACCAGCGCCCAATTTTATTTCAACTGCTTGTCACTGCAATTTTATACTTATTGCTTGTTGTTGTTGCTGTTGTTGTTGCACCATTTGTGGCAGCCATAAACGAAGATGACAGCAACAGCAGCAGCAGCAGCAGGAGCACCAGCAGCAGCAGCAGAAGCAGGAGCATTTAAGCTCTGCTTTTCTCTCTCATTCTGCCTCTTTGCCTCGCTTTTGGTTTTTCGCCTAATTGGAAAACTATACACAGCCAAATGGCCACAGTGCAACATGCGACACACACACACACACACACACACACACACACACAAACAGATATAGATATAGAACCAGATCCAGTTACAGTTACAGCTAGAGCATTAATATGCAACGGAATAGGAGCAGCAGTCACAAAGCGAAGCAGCGAGCCGAGTTCCCATTGCCATTTGCCATTGCTTATGGGATGGGCATGAATGTGGCATATATGCAACACGCTTAAATGATTGGCATTGCAAATTAGAATTTCAAGTTGCATTCGCGTTCGCGTTCGCGTTTGCGCTCGCGATTGCAATTGCTTTCGGCTTGGATTGCCGGCAATGCGAAATTAATTTTCTATTTGAATTTCAGTTATCAACGAGCGCAAAAAAAGCTAATCACACTTTCGCCAAGATTCAAACATAGTAAAGGACTTTACAGAGAAAATATTCCGAGCGGTGATAGAAAACTTGTTTAACATAGTCAGATTAACATAGCACAGAATTTAGGATAAGAAACTAGCAACAGTAACAGTTAAAGACCTATTTAAATAATATATATTATAATTAACAGAGAGATAACATGTTTAACATAGTGAGATTAACATAGCATAGAAATGTAGGATAAGAAACTAGCAACAGGAACAATTAAAGACCTATTTAAATAATATATATTATAATTAACAGAGAGATAACATGTTTAACATAGTCAGATTAACATAGCACAGAATTTAGGATAAGAAACTAGCAACCGTAACAGTTAAAGACCTATTTAAATAATATATATTATAATTAACAGAGAGATAACATGTTTAACATAGTGAGATTAACATAACATAGAAATGTAGGAAAAGAAACTAGCAACAGTAAATAATATATATTATAATTAACAGAGAGATAACATGTTTAACATAGTGAGATTAACATAGCACAGAATTTAGGATAAGAAACTAGCAACCGTAACAGTTAAACACCTATTTAAATAATATATATTATAATTAACAGAGAGATAACATGTTTAACATAGTGAGATTAACATATCATAGAAATCTAGGATAAGAAACTAGCAACAGGAACAATTCAAGATCAAGTACTGCCTAATATAGACAAAACACAATATAACAGAGTCCATAGCATAGGTCTTTACAGATTTCAAGGCTGTGGCAGTACTACAAAAAAGCAATTAACAGAAGCTTAACATAGGCTAACAAAATGTTACATTATTGTAATATTCCGTAAGCAAGTCTTACAAGAAGCTTTACATAAGCAAGGCTTAATTTGACATGCCTATATCACTCGATTGTAGCACAGATTTTACAGGGAGTTCAGCAAAGTTTAACATAGTTAGCAATGTAAGAATTTAAGCATCTATTCAACACAACATCTAACAGGCTTATATTATGTTAAACTTAATCGACAGCTGAACAAAGCTTTACACTGAAAACTCTGTACATATGATTGAATAGTGCACAAACTCTCTGTTATTTTATCTCTCTATTATATTATCTCTACTGCTGCTGTTATATAACACTGTTCTACAAGACTTTACTGATGATAAAACATTTCAAGTTCAATTTTATGTGGTCTCAATCCAACTCTTCAGCAACATTCAACTCACAATTCAAAGGGAATTTCATTAAGTTCATATAAACAATTCTTGCGCACTTTAAACGCTCGCTGAGCAGTAAATTTCGCAGCAGTTGGAAAGACCTTCACCTACATTGGTGAAGCGCATTGCGCACACACAGAAACCACAATGAAATTTGTTGCTTAGCTATTTCAATTTGTAACTCATTTGCGGGTCACAAACAGATAAGCGCGTACGCCTTTTGGCCACGCCCACCCACTGCCAATTGGCACCGAATCGAACAAACTATTTGCAGTCAGACTACGACTGCATAGCCGTGTGTGTTTGCGCAAGTGTGTTTGTGTGTGTGTGAGCCTTAATTAGATTGCATTTGCACTTAAAATAGGAAAAACAATGCGTCAATATAGTGCTACAATAACACGCTAGGTGGCGCTCAAGTAATTGAATTTCTCTATTGACAAGGTTAGGCACAAATGTCGATAGATCAATTGGCAGCATGAAAGGATTATTTGTTGAGGGTGCAGCTGGAGAATGCTCCCTCTCTCTCTTTTCTCCACTGTCTCTCTCTCTCTCTCTTTAGAGCGGTTACAGAGAGAATAGTATTAATAAAATCCAGGTATTTGCTTATAAAAGGCTCAAAGATGTTTCAGATTTATTATATATTTATATATTTATTTATTTATATTATATTATATTATATTAGAAGAGTCCATTTCCAACATTGCTAGACAAAAAAGAAGAATTTAACATCTTAATTCTTAAGCTTTCAAGTATTTGAACACAAAGCATAATTACGGAAATCTCAATTCTTGAACGACCGCAATTTCCACTTGCCTATTTCTGTCTCTTTCTATCTGCGTCTCTCACTGTCTTCACTGGGAATATTTTCATTTTTGCGCTTCATCTTACTTTACTTATTTCACTTGCTGCGTTAATTTTTCATCAAATGCCATTGAAGTCAACCGCAAATGCGGACGCGCACGCAGAACTGTTATACGCACACACACACATGCATACACACACATACACAGAGAAAGCAACCAATGTGTGTCTAACTTTGACCACAAAAAGCGCGTGTCAGCGTTGCAGCTGGCTGCGCTGTCAGCGTCAGCGTCAGCTTCAGCGTCTGCTGCAGCGCCTGCTGTGATGAATGACAGCAACGAGTGTGTGGCATCATTCATCAGGCTTGCCAACAGCAACAGCAACAGCAACAGCAGCGGCAACAGCCACAGCTACCCTCAGCCCTCAGCCCTCACCCCTCACTCCACACTGCCCACACCATTTCCACTTAGTGTGGGGCTAAAATTGAAAAATTCATTACAATTAGTCGACACCAGTGGCCAAGCTGCGCGCTTTGTGTTTGCCCCGCCATGTCCTGCCATGTCTTGTCCTGCCTGGACTCTCTGGCCAGCTGCCTGAGTGGATAGCTGTCTCCATTTCATGCAATAACTTGGCAATTATCACATGTTGCCAAGAAACAGGCATAGAGCTGTGAGGCTTCTTTAAAGTTGAAATGAGACAACTTTATCAGAATGTATCCTGACTGTTATACACGCTAGTGTACTACAACTAGCAAGCATTTATAAAACTCTACACTTTTTTATATGCTATAAGTAGGTTATAAAAAGCTATCAGGATATAAGTGCTACTTTACTGTTATACACAGATGATATGAATCATATATTTGGTTGTATCTGTAGCTGTTATACAGGACTGCTATGCAGCACTGCTATAATTACTATTCAAATATAACATTTACACATAACAAAATGTATAAACTATGTATAACATATGAAACTGTTATACGCAGCTGTTAACCTTTTTCTGCTTGCATACAAATGTTATATATAGCGCGTATTCTATTGAATTTCTATTAAAATTCTCAGCACATGCCTTAAAGTAGCTTTGGGTAATTAGCGTCAAGTATTGGCGTTTGCTATTCTTAGAGATATTCGCAGCGGATATTCCCTGCTGAAGAGCCAATCACTTAAAATATTTCATTCACTTGCCGTACCTCTTGTTGTTTCCTCTTTATTTTGCAAGCTCTGCTCTAGTTTACCGGTAGACAGGAGCAGGTTCTGTCACCAACGCGACCTTTATCAACGACACAGAGATAAAAATGTTCATTATCAAGTCGAGAGGGGCGACAGTCTGCGACAAGGCGACACCTTCATCACAGCTTTTAAATTATATGGATATATATATAGAGATGTACATAAATTCGCCAGACAGTTTTTTTATCTGCCCTCTAATTGATCAAAGAAATTGGAAAAAGACTTAATAAAAAAAAGTAGAAAGAGAGAGGGAGAGAGAGAGAGAGAGAGAAAAAGTTATCTCAACTTTTACCTGAACAATTTTCACGGCAACTTAAAGCCGCTTAAGAGCTACTTAGGAGAGCGGCTGGCGAGCAAGGGCTTTCGGCATGGGACGGTGCTCAAACTTATGCCTGAGTGGGCATTTTGGTTGAACTCTCGGCACTGTTTGCCAGTGCCGGGTGCCGAGTGCCGAGTGGCAGCTCCAGCGCCAGCGCTCAGCCACCTGCAGAGAATTTGCCTTGACTCGCTTCATAGGCAAACCAAGTTTTGCCGCTCATTAGGATGCATTGCGTGGCAGGCAGGCGGGTAGGCGGTAGGTAAAAGTCAAAAGTGGGCGTGGCAATATGCATTATGTGTTCTACTAGACGCTGCGGCAGCTGATAATAACGCCAACTTTTTCCACGACTCGAGTTGATTATTAAGCAAGTGCTAGGCAAAAACTTGGAATTGTTAGTGCGTGTTAAGGATTTTGCATTAATTATCTGCTCTATCACTGCACCATTCTCACCTGCTCTGTCTCGCTCTCTTTCTTACTATTTCTGTTCTATTTTTTTTGTTTTTTTTTTTTTTTTGTTTTGCATAGCAGCGCAGCAAGCAACTTTAATTAAGTCATTCTGCAATTGCATACGACAAACTAATTAAAAATGCAATTAAAGCTGCAGCACTCATGCTCAAGTGTGTGTATATGTGTGTGTGTGTGTGTTTAAATGCAGGTGTGTGTTTGAAGTTCAATGTCTTAAAAAATATGTGGAGGTGAAACGAAACTCTAAATGAAAAGCAATAAATGCTAAATCAATAAACTTTCAAAGCAAAAGACATTAAGCTCGATAAGCAGAGGTAGGTGAGCGGCAGATAGACCTATGAAATACCCTGTAAATAATTGAGTCTGCTCATGAAGTCAACTAGTTTCTGCATATTGAATAGTTGGCTGACTCAATCAGAAATACAGATTCATATAAAGAGAAATATATGGATATATTTATGTAGAGCTCTGTCTACTTCGAGCAGCACCAAAGCCAATCAACTCTCTATCGCTATATTTACAGCGCAAGGCCGTAAAACTTCTTCTCGTTGGCATCGGCCGTAAAATGCTAAAATACATGTGCCACACCAAAAAAAAACTTTGGCCAAACTAATTTTATGGGCATGCAGAGTTTTGGCTTTCCTTCGTTTGTTCTATAATCAACTTTCAACCTTTCGTCAAAAAATAAAACTTTTTTCGAACAGTTTTCATTATAACTATTTTATTTGACTTTGGCTTTTTAATGGCAAAAGAAAGAAAATAGAAGAAAAGTGAAAGAGGTGCAAACAGAATTTTCTCGATCAACTTTTCGACTTTGAACTTAGGGCCAGACAGTTCGTCAAGAGTTGAGTTTCGTCAAGTTTTCGAGGCAAGTTCGTTAAGTTCGTTATATCAGCAGAAATGCTTGTCCACTGCGGCTAGCTAGAAACGAGCCATTTCTCAACGTATTGTGGTCCTGGCCGTTGCTCCTTCTGCTGTTGTCTTATTGTTGTCCTCGCTCTGGCTCTGTCTCTGTCACTCCCTCTCTCTCTCTCCCTTCCTCTGTCGGTAATTCGCATTGTCAACGCTTGCACAATTGAGCTCAAGTGTTCGCCCCTTGGCGAAACCTTCACTCGCCAAAGCTAGAGCTCATAACAGGGCTTAAATGTCTTGGAAAGCGCCCATGTGCGCGTGGCGCCTGTGCAGCATAACAAGAGCAGTGAAGCCCATGAAGCAACATTTAGTAGCGGTTCGCTTAAATTAAATATGTATATATATATATATATATATATTTCATAGGCACTGTGGTGCAAAGTTAGTGAAAACTCTAAATGTCCTACTGCACTGGTATATTAATTGAATTGTTGTTGAAATCCATAATTAATTATTGTATATCAATTCAGCTAATTTGTAGGCCTGTTTAAATATAGCCTCAAATTAGCTGAATTGATATACAATAATTAATTATGGATTTCAACAACAATTCAATTAATATACCAGCTTATATAACAGAATGGAATTACTTGCTGAAACCTTAAGTTAATATAAAATGTATTTGGTCTATATGCAAACTGTTATACTGAACAGAGTACTCTCTAAAGGATTTGCACTTAATATTGAGTAGATTCAGATGAAAATATTGTATATAGCAACTCAAGTATTTTGTCTATACTCAAACTGTTCTACAATACTTATAGTACAGTGATCATTTATATATAGTATATATCTATCATTCAGTATTATTATTAATCCAATCCAAGGGAACATATAACAGAATGTTCATCCAATTATTAGTTGCTCTAAATTCTTATTCAACTGTCATACTTGTGTAAGTATTCCACTTTGGCTCATATAGAGAGAACAGGTCCTTCAAGCTAAGCTAACTACTGTTCTATTCTATTATTTGTTATTATTTTCATCATTTTTATTCGTTCCCACTAAAGCCAGTTCACATCTTGTTGTTCTTCGCCTCGACAATGCCGGCGAGTGCAATTGTTTGAAACTCCCAACTGACAGCACTCAAAGGCCATTTCTATTATTTTATCTGACGCCCACTCTTGCTGTGCTGCGACTTCAGTTTTTGGTTTTCTCTTCATATTCTTCTTGTTTTTTGTAACCACACAGCGACGCATAATTCATAAAAAGTTTATAATCAAAAAAGAGAGAGAGCGGGCTGGAGTAGAGTAGAGGGAGGGCCACTTTGTTTGGGTCAAGCTAACAGCTAATTTAATTTTTCGCCCTGCTCAGCTCAGCTCACTCCAGTTTAGATAGAATTGGAGCAAACTAAACAGCGGCCCACACAAATTAAGAAAATCCCTGCCTAAGCAGCTGGAAGAGCCAACAGTGTAACTAGTTGTATATTTTATTGAATACAGTTTGAATGTCCGGCTCGAGTCGGCTGCTCGGCCACTGATTGTGGAGCCTGGCAAAGAGTGTGCGCTGATTGCCATTGGGGAACCAGGTGCAGTTGGAGCAGCCAGCCAACGGCGGATAGCTACAAACGAGGCCAGCCCAAGACGGGCTAACACGGCAAAACAGCAAACAGAACAGAAGCCAAGCCCAGCCAAGAGCCAAGTCAACTTAGCTGAAACTCAACTCAAGTCGAATCGAAAAACGAGATGAGAGACATGAGCTGCAGCATCAGCAAAAAATACTGTAATTCAAGGGAATGCCTGACTAAAAGGTCTCCTGTATAACAGATGTATATGTAGCATACATAGTAAATTATACTTATATAATATGTATAACAGTTGCAGTTGTTATTGTATGGAAAAGAATTATGCGAGACGGATTCACAAACTAAATTGTTTGCTTGCATATGTGGCACACACAGTATAACAGATATAACAAATCTGTATAACAGTTACCATTTTTACTTTATTTCAATATATAGCATTTAACTTTTCTATTATACACCCAGCATATGTAGTATAACAGGTTTCAAATATTATAACAGTTGGCAGTTAATATAACATAACAGCAATTATTTATGCAGGCAAACCAAAATAAAGTGTATAACAGTTTTATAGGCAAAGATAAAGCATATATATATTCTGTCATATACTTTCTGCTAATCGTATAACATATAGCATGTACAATTTGTATAACAGTTGCTGTGCCCCGCCTCTCTAGTGATTTAGCTCAGTCTTCAGTTTATTCCAATCCACCCATCCACATACAGGGTATATAACAAATACATATAACAGTTTACTGTTCCTCTAGCATTGTATTACGCTAGGAAACAAAAAGAGCCAAGCAAGCAGCAAAACAAGCACTACAAATGAGCGAGCCCAAAAGAAGTATAACAAATAAACTACAACTGAGCACGTAAGATAAACACAAGTTGTTACAAGTGGCCGACCACAGGGGGCGCCACTGTCGCTGTTGTCTTGCGGTGGCTTTCAGCTTTTTTGCGAGCCATTGAAGGCTCGCTTGCTAAACATTTAACAGCTCAACTTTTGGTGGCCAAAGCGGCCAACTGCAATTAATCAGCGGCACGTGGCACGTGCCACGCCCCAACTAGTGCCTGCTATCGTTTCCACGCGCGCAAGTTATGGGGGCAACATGGACAGTTAGCAACAATGCCCGCAGCACTAAACAATGGCAGCGATAAAAATGCGCGTTGCCACTTGCAACGTGTTGCCAGATTGTTGACGTGACTTTTTCGCCTCTCGGTTGGACTGCGGCCACTTTTTGTTGCTCTTGTAAATGCAACAATGCGGCAACTATTTTGATTTTTTTATTGTTTTGTATTTCATTTAATTCTCTTTTGTATTTCGTTAAACGGGCAGAGTTTGTCGAGCAAATTACTTGAACCAACTGAAGAGGATGCTGACTGTGATGATGTCAGTAGAGATCCAGGGCAAACGGACAGAAATTTGCATGCAACATTTGTGTCATTTCATGCAAGTAATTAAGTAAGCGAGCGATTTCAATTCGATTATAATTGGATAGAGATTGAGAATAAAATACGATAAAAAGTTAACTTTCATTTATTTTAAAGCAAATGTAGCAAATAATTTAGTTGAATTGTTATACTGAAAATACCCAAGTTCAATAAATTGTCATACTGTAATAATCGATGCCACACATGTCGCACAATTTCCTTTGCTGACAGTTTGCGGCTCAACCGCACTGCGAGCACTCGGATATGACTCAACTAGAAATCCAAAATAGTCTTAATTAAAATCGAGTCGAGTATCTGCTGTATTTGTGGCTGTCAAACGTAGTTGAGCCGCCAGCTGTTGTCAGAGGAACGGCTCAAATTTCAGCTAAAATATGCGTGTCAATATCTCTGACATGTGTGTGTATAACAGTTGAGAGCTGTTAAATGTGATGGCTTGTGGCTTATAGCTAAACTGAAATAGAACAGACTAAGTTAAGGGCCAAGTACTGCAATATTTATGATGAAAGATTGTTCCAAATTAGAACCAAAAATGCAAAGGAAAAAACACAAAAAATCAACAATAGAATTTAATTAAATTTGAATTTGTGTTGATTTAATTTCTCAATTGTTGGGCAAATAAGAAAAACGGGAAACAAAATAAAAACGTTTCGCATCTGCACTTGACACACGCACAATATACGAAATTATTTTATTTACCCAAAAGCAAATGAGCTATAGAAATATAAACTGAAGAAAATTTTTATTTAATTAAAAAAAAAAAAAAAATTCTCATTATATTTTTTTGCTTTATTTTTTATTATGCTTGAAATGTTGACAAAAGGGCGAAAATTTGAACAGACTTCGACTCTTATATAGCAGGAGCACAGCTGAGTTTAGGGTCGAGCACAGGTTTGAACGACACGTTTACAATCACAACAAAGGTGTCAAATCTGACAATAGAGGGCGCCCGCCGCTGAGAGTTTCTTTATTTATTTTTTTATTTTTTTTTTTTTTTGGCATACAACAAAAAAAAGTGTTCCGTAATAAGCTTAGGCTTGAGTTGGAATGATTTGTTGGGTTTCGTTTAGAGCCAGAATGTTATATAATAAATATATCCCAACTTTTAGGGTTGCCAACGCTGTTGCTATATATATATATATGTGTGTGTGTGTGTGTATACAGCTGGCTTATTGACCAGGAGAGTCTGAGGCAGACACGTGTGACACAAATTAAGACATTTGTCAGCGGCTTTGGGAGCTGTACTTTTCGCTTTGTCATTTGATGTTGGCCTAAACAGTATTTGGTTGCCAACAATTTCACGGCTGGGCACACTCTGCTCTCTCTTCCTCTTTGTCTTTCGCTCTCTGCGCTCTCTGCTCAAACTGCATTTAATTAACTTTAATTTGTTTTAATTAAAACTTGAAAATGCGTTGCGGCGCTCATTAAGTGTTGGCTTTCACGCTGTCCAAAATGTTAACGAGCTGCCCCTTTGGAAACCAACGCAGACAGACTTTAAATACATATACAATATATATTTATATCTAGATATGTATGTATGTGTCGGTTTGTATGCTCACTGAGTTTACATAATCCTAAGCAACAAGAGCAGCTGAGCGCACAAGCGAAATAACATTAAATATTGTTAAATGGCGCCCAGTTGCATTTAATTACATTTGCATAAGATTCAGCTTATCCTAGCAGAGCCAACAGCAGCAGAGCCAGCAACAGCAACAACAACAACAACAACAACAACTATATTAGCCAGATAGCACTTTATGCTCACATAACTCGGACAGTTTAAAGTGTCCGACTACACGTTTTACGGCATTCAATGCATGCTTTTTCTCTTTCTATTAATATATATATTTATATATACCAAAACACTGCTTCCCAATTGTTGTTGAGTGCAGCAATTCAACTGTTATAAAAAAAAAGCTTGATGAATTAAATGTAAAATATATGTATATAGAAATCAATTTCCTAGCTTCTGAGCAGCGCGTAAAAATTGCACAAAGCTGACTAAATTTTCCCTAGGAAATCTCTTATATATCTGTCGAATTTATAGTTTATTAAAATTATAGAAAATAAATATATAATAATATTTAATAATATTTATTAATATATAACTCTAATGATGTGTAAGAGTTGCCTAAGTATTTTAATTACTCGTAAAAAATTGAGTATGATTAAAGCAATTTTCAAACAAATTTTAGCACAGAGAAGAATTTTCTTATGGTATTTCATATAGGTCTATATTTAATAATAATTATATATAATTATTTTTTAAAATAGTTGCATTACTTAAATAAAGTTCTTAGCAGTAAAATCTTAAGCAAGTTATATAAATAATAAGCTATATATGTTTATATATATTAAATAATTAATTTACATTCATGTATCTCATTGAAAAACTGAATTATGTCTATTTTTAGCCATATGTATGTAGTATCATATATTTAAACTGTTCTATTTGCACTGCAATCTGATTTAAATTTGTTCTGTATTTTTCCGCTATCTTTGCAGGTAAATTAATCAACTTTCCGCTCGCGAATTGCTTGTGGCTTTGAGTCGGTTTGGTACTTTGGGGGCACCTTTAGCGACCTTTTCGCGCAGTCAGGTAAAACTCTCTCGCTCCCAGCAATATGAATGTGAAATACATGCAAAGTTTTTCTAATTAACTGATGTCAATCACGACTGTTCAGATTACAGGATAACTTCTAGTTTACTATATTCAGCATAGCGCCAGCACACTGAATATGCAACTGTTATAATGAAGTTAGGATCGGCACGGCGCAACGGATAGTCTCTTATATTCCCCTTTCCCTCTACATAAATAACTGACAACAAGCAAAAAAGAATATAAAATAAGTTAACATTTCGTTGCGCCGCTTTGTTGCACAAGCACAAATGAAATTTCGCAATGAAATTGTTAAAATGGAAATTGAAATCACATGCCGGCTATCAACCTATGTGACTAGATAAGCGCTGCAATTCCGTTTTAATATTTGCAATCAAATCGAAATTCCAATAATAGTGGTCATGTGCATAAAATATTTGCGCTTTACATTCGACTCGCATTTGCAATGAATCGAATGAGTTGATATCGCATTCTAGCTGTGACTGAGCAATCAAATTCAATATTTTTGAATTGCTTTTGTGCTTTGTTAGCGCTTACAAGCGAAATTCACTGTTTTACACGAAATTCACTCAGGGCACAGAAAATATATTGACTTTATGCAATGTTTATTTATTCGTGAATTGAAGGTAGAGATTTGATGGTGGACTAGATTTATTACTGTCAACACCATTAAAGGTAAAGAGTTAACCAAACTAGCTAAAATTAAACAAGTTATAACTCTTGTTTGGCTTGTCTTTTATCTTAGTGCTAGAATTACGAATATATATTGATATATTCCAGAGATAAGCCTTATCAAATGCCAACACTTCTACTAAATATCCTCATTGTTTACCCTAAAGCGAGTATTATTCAATCAGCTATATAAGTGAGCTCTGCTTGCAATCTCTACTCAGTATAACAGTCTTGGACCATACACGCACACACACATACACATGCAGTGACATCATTTAGGGCTCATATAACTTGCCGTTTACGCCCCATACAGCTGTATGACAGATATGAAACGAATCACTATTCATTAAATCAATATAACAGTGTATAAAAATGCGGTCACATAAAATGTAATTTAATGTTTAGCTGGCCGGCCAACAGCAAACATATAAACAATATTTATAGTTGGTAGCCGTTGGCTGGGCGTGGCAGCCACTTTTTAACCTGACCTCCCCTCACACTCACACACTCACACACACATAACGACTATGAATTTGCGGCCATAAAAGCCAAACATTGTAGCACAGCTGCTGCGCTCGCCGTCTCTCTCGCACTCAGTCTGTCTCTGTCTCTGGTTTACAGTAGAGGCTGCTTTTATTAACATTGGCGAAGGATTCGATCAACATTTGAAGCACATTTCAATGGTTTTTATGGCAAAGCAAAGAACATCAATCAAATGGCCAAATATTATTGACAAAACATGCGCCCGACCCGGATGCGACAGCAACTGCGAGAGATTCCATAGTTCATCTTCCGTTTCGACTTTCATTGCCCACACGTATATGAGCCATGAAAATTTGTGACAAATCACGAGAAAAACTATCTATATATGCGTGCACTGAGCGAAAAAGGAAGATAATAAACGTCAGCCGAGTTGCACTTTAGCTGCCATGGAGAGCGATGCAATTTCTTCAAGTGTAGCCAGTGCTGCGCTTCACTTGTCTATTGTGACTGGGCGTGCCGCCGCAAACTAGGCTACAATTTCAATGTCAAATAGACAGGAATAACACACACACACACGCACGCTCTGGACTCTGGACTGCGTAATAGTTTGATAAATTGAGCTAAAAAATTGATTGATGCAGAGAGGGAAAATGAGAGATATATATAGATAGAGAGAGAGAGAAAGAGGGAGAAAGGGAGAGAGAGAGGCTTCTGTTTTCAATATAACTAAGCGCAAATTGTGTTCCTGTCACTGCCGGTCAGCGTGTCTATAAGTCAAGTCACGCCCCAACCCTCACTCACACACTCCCTCTCGCTCTCTCTCTTTCTTTCTCTCTCTCTCTGTCTTTGTCTTTCTGCACGCGTCATAGCATAAATCAATCTAATTATTGCAAATTTAGCAAATGCCTCAACGCTTTGGCCGTGCCCACAGACCCCAACACCCGCCCCGCCCCGCCCCACTTTCACACACGTCTGTGCCCAGGCTAATGGCATTTCGAGTACTATAATTATCCACATTTGTTTTCCCTCGCCGATTCCATTGTGTTGCGTGCGCTTTGTTCTTTTTGTGTTTCTCTCTCATTGTTGCTAGACGTTTGTCGTTTCATTATTTGCACGCACCAACTGCCCAACAGACACTTGAGCCAAGGTCGAGCACAGCAGCAGCCTTGTCAGGCGAGCCAAAAACGAGAAAATAAAAACCAAGCCGAGTTGAGTAATTTATATAAATAGCAAACTAATTTATTTGGCCGCAGGCCTCCCAATTGAAGAAGTGCTCAAAAAATAAGTACTTGGAAAATCTGAATTTTATGGTAAATATTTAAGATGCTTTATATAAGATTAAGCTTAAAGAAATGAAATAAATTTCCAATTGATTAATTTCATAGACTAACGACTTCTGTTATACGCGTATAAAATAGTAGATATCCATTAGACGTACCTTTCTTATTATTATCAGATACCAAGGTGATATCTATTCCATTCCTTTTTTTTTTACTTTCATATCTTACTCTTATATCTTATCTGTTATCAAATATCAGTTTCTAACATTTCCATTCCAGCTATAGCTGTGGATTATGCTTGCTAACTATTATACTTGATTACCAATATAACATTTAGCAAATATAGCCCTATAGCTAACAAATCCCTTGGTAAAAAACAACTCTCCTTTCTCTCAGTCAACTGTTCTTTCTATGGATCTTTGGCTTCTTTTTTTTAAATATTTATCATCTGTACTAAAACTTACAATTTCACTGTCTTCTACTTGTGAAATATAACAGTTCATCAGTAGCTAGCTAGATTTACAATTTAACTGCTATTAATCTGCGAAAATATAAAAACAAGTCTGTTAGATTTGTTCATATTCATATATATAACTGTTATACAGAGCGCAGTCACTGCTGTTCAATATAACAGTTGAAAGTATATCATATTGCAGGGCTTAATATATTAAATATCCTACTCTACTGCAATCCTACCATCTGTCTCCTCTTTCAAAAGTATTTTAAGGCAGTTGATGTTGCGTAAGCATAAGAAACTTTCGTCAATTAATGCATCTTAGCCCGGCTTGCTGGCAATAGAAATTTAAGCCTAAGCTGAATCACTTGAGCAAAACTTTACGCAAGTTTCTGTCGCTATCTCCCATTCCCCCTCTCACTCTCTCTCTGGCTCTGTCTCTCTCTCCGCTCTCATCGCATCAGCAACTAGTTGTATGAAATGAATATGCTATGGGCATGCGCCCCTATCTCCTGCTTCCCATTAGCGAAGCAGGTCAGTTCATTTTGCTGACTGTCAATGCAAACGCAACAGCTCCTTCGGAAAACACAAAGTTTACGCGCTGAAAGATACAATTTAATGCTTCAGTTGCCAGTTGTGGGACATAAACTCATTTCGACAGTTGGCCAGAATGGCACTTGCCAGTTGCCAGTTGGCAGTTGGCAGTTGGCGGTAAATCTGGTATGCGAGGCACGCTTTTCGGTTAGTTGGCCAAGTTGTTGGCAGATCCCAACTGCTGCCTGCCTGCCTGCTGCTACCTGTTCTAATGGATAGTGTAACCAATCAATGCGTAAGCGCTCAACATATGCCAACTCGCAACTTCGGCACTAGCTCTTCGTCTCGGGCTCACTCTCTGTGGATGCTATTAAAAGTTTGGGCAAAGTTTCGCACATAATTTAAACTATGACACAGAGGCCGCAACTTGCGCCCGTTCAACATGATTAGTCACCGGCTAAAGGCTAACGGCCAACGGGCAACGGGTCTCGAGTTAGTTTTTTGAGTTAGCAGCTGCACCTGCTGGCTCCAGCCGGTGCGCTTCGTGTCCTCGCTGATGATGATCAAGCAATTTAGAACATTTCAAGCCATTTCCCACGGCACGACACTTATTTTGGCCACAATCAGCGACGCTGAAATGACAGCGCATTGAACTCTGAATAAAGTGTCACAAAGTTTGCTGCAAATTCATTTAGTTATCTAGAGGCGAGCTTGCAGCTCGACTCAAATCAATTGCGTTTACACTGACCAGCTACAGTATAACAGTTTTTAAATGTGCAAAATAAACTTATAGGTATAGTCGCAATTATCTAACAGCTCCAGGTGTATAGCTTTGCTTTGATTGAAATCAATTGTTATTGTGTATAACAGTTTCCATAAGAGTTCCTTTGAATCAAATTCAAGTTTATATTCCTTTATTCAGCATTTGCTCTGCTCTATACTCCTTTTCACAATACATAGCAACTACTTTGGCAATCAAATCCCAACATTTCTCTCAATTCTTTTGTATAACAGTTTATGAAAGCCCTAACAGCTGCGTTTTCAAGCCAAATGCCAACTCTTTCTGCCATCTGCAAGCATTCTTCGAATAAACTTCAATAAAATAATATACATAAATTGAATAAAAGTTTCCATTCCATTGAAAAACTTTGAGCATGCAATGGGTTAATTCTGTACCGTGCTTAAAATAATATAAAATGGTAATATTTACTTTCAATCAGAATTCTTTGAGCATCAGTCTTGCTCACATTGTACTTAAATACAAAAAAAAAAAAAAAAAAAAAACAGCTATATTTAAAATATATATAGAAGTATTGAAAAGCTATCAAATTGCATTTAATATTCAATTCATATTTCTCAATTCATTAATAAATTCAATTGAATATTCAATCAGAATTTCTTACAAATTTAATAACAAATTTCCCATTCAATGAGGAATTTCATTCTAGCTAAAAATTTTGCTGCTCTTTAAAACTGAAAACTGTTTTTAGAAGCTCACATAAATCATGGGTTCAGTTATCATAACGCACACTCCTAGACTCCTTCTGTGTATGTGTGTATATGTGTTTGCTTAAAATGTCATTAATAATTAATTTACCGCAAATACGTGACAAAAATTATTAGTTTGATTTTCCATTATGGTTTCGCTTGGATACATACAAATTAATTCAGTTTCGCTGACATCCCGCCAATTGATTTTAATGACTTTGAAGCTGTCGCTGGCACTTAAACTAATTAAAACTGTGCTACAGTTCATTTCATATATCATGCTTCAGACAGTTCATAATTTGTCCCGGTAGCTGGCAATGAAATGCTTACAGTCGTAAGGGTTCAAGTTAAATGTGTGAATTTGTTTTGAAAAACTTTTAAACGGGTATAACAGTTGTGTTTTATATTGCAAAAACTTAAAGGTGATGGCAATAACATGCCAGCTAAGGGTTAGCAAACGCTAGATGGCGCCACTTTACACAAATATTAAGTATACGACTTTAAGATATTTTTTAATGAGTATAACAGTTAACAGGTGACATCTTAAATTTGTACTACAGCTAAAACATAAATTGGTTCACTCGCAACTGAACTCTAATACAGCTTTCAATATGTATAACAGTGAACTTGAATATTTGCATAGCGCTCTAATTTAGGCGCAAACGGAAAATAGGTCGAAAAATATAGCCTCAGAGACCGCAAACATGACAATCATATCATTCGAGAATTTTATGGAGGCAGTGGGCTGCGAGGCAAACAGAAACCGCAACAACATTGTGGCACCTCGCATGTTGCATACATTTTCCAAGGCAGCCGCCTGGGCGCACAGCTGTTGGACAGCGGGCCAACGATGCATCGACTGGCAGCAGGAGCCCGTTGCGCTGGCCGCAATCATAAAAAATCAACGAAGCAACCAACCAAGCGACAAATGCATTTCCAACCAGTTTTACGACCAACAGCCACAAAACTGAGCGGAAGTGCAGGAAGCAGCCATGGCAAGAGGACAGTTTTAAGAATTGCAATAAAACATTTGCAACAATTTAGATGCCGTTAGCTGTAAGCAGTAAACAGCAAGCAGTAAGCAGTTGCAGTTGTTGCAACACACTCTCTCCCTCTCTCTCTCTCTCTGTCTCTTTCTTTCGCTCTCTTTCTATGCACACGTTTGATATCTACTTGGACATGCAGTTAGCTGACTTTATGGCCAGGCCGCTTTAAGCGCCAATAATGGCCAACACATTTCCGCTTCCGTTGGCCAGAGATTCGTGTTGTGATTTCCCACACATTTTGTGCTATACCAACTTGAAGATGAGCAAAGACGTGCGGGTTGGCAATTAGTCCAAAAAGATATCTCTATGTATGAGAAGCTCTAAGTTGTTTGTATAGCAAGCAAAGACAACTGAAATATAACAATTTCAAGAATCAAGTTTAAATATTTCTTAAGAGTATTTAAAGAGTAATACGAATAATAACTATTTTCTATGCAGAACAGAAAAAAAAAACACGTATAACAGTTCCCAACTGCTTAAAGACTATTACAAGCCGAAAAAATAGAGATAAAATCAAGAATAGCAATGCAGATACGTAGCATAAGCATACCATAACATATGTTAAGTAACATACCTTCCGCTTTCAACTAACAGAGCTTAATTTGGTATAGCCCAAAATGTGTTGAGCTCACTGAGAGTATAGCAGGAACCACTTAAATAGTTGAGGAGTGCGCCAAAATTGTTTGAGAAAGCGTGTAAAAAATATGGCAGCTGCGATTTTGATGATAATATATGACACAAATACATATATACACACACACGCACACACACACATATATATATATATATAACATTCGTGCGAGTACGCGAAAAAGTAATGCATAACTCTTGTGACTTCCAAAAAGGTTGGCAGGGGGCGGAGCCTTCTGCGAGTGCAGCAAAGCGTATCAACTAAAGATGGCAACTGGGCAAATGGAACACTATATATACACACACACACACACACACACACACACATACACACATACATGGGTGTGTCACACTCACGCACTGTGACCCTGCAGCAGCTGCGACACTTTTTATGGGAGCTGAGCTTAGTAAGTGATAAAGTTCAACTTTGATTTCGCCACTCACTCAGGCTTGACTCTCACAAACACTCACGTCAATGTCAATTTTTATGGCTGCTGTGTACCAAAATATCGTTGTCTTTCTGTCAAACATTCGTCGTTTTGCAACACTGTCCAAACCTTGCATAGACAGCATGGAAAAGCGCACAGCTTTGCAGCCCCGCAAATCTGTTATACAGCGCATGAACGTAACGTTCAGATGACAGAAATCCTGTTAGGCAAATTAAATTTGAGTCGAAAAGTATCTGAGAGCACCCAAAATATATATACATCTATGCCTTTTTTTTTAGATCGTTTTTAGATCAAATGAATTTGCTTCTAGTGTTATAGAATAACAGAAACGAATTCTTAACAGGCATAAATTCTTTACTCCAGGCAAAAGAAAAATTCTCTGAAAATTAATACATTATATCCAATTGAATTCAGCTACTCGTATATGTATAACACTTTTGGGCAGTCATTTATGCCGTAAGGTCTTCTGTGCTACTTTGCATGAATCATACTTGAAAGCAAATATCATATTGATACAGTAGCAGGATAACTACCCATATTATTCACTCTGTTAAGCAGCCCGAGTTGAACTGGGAAATTAACAGCAATTAAAGGCAGCTCACATTTCCATGCACGCATAACCGTTTAATCACATTATTGACCAGGGACTTCCTGCAAAAATTTAAACCCGGTCAACTGCAAAATTATAGCGCTTTAACCACCGAATAATGTTAATGTCATTTTTTTTTTAATATTTCACTCCACTTTGCTTTATCGCAATATTTGTTTGCTTTTGATGTGCTCACATTTGCCTCTTTATTTTGTATTTTAATTATTTCCTCATAAAAAGCAATAATAATTTGATTCGCTTTCATGTCAGAGAGCTCAATAGCCTTTCGCGACATGTGGCAGGAGACCCAGCAGGCAGCAGGCAGCAGACAAGCACTGAATCTGCCTCAAATAACATGCATTTTGAAATTTTTCATAAGTTAAACGTCAATTTTCGATGCGTGGGGGCAACTCAACAGCAGGAAAAAAAGAAGCAAATAAATACAATAAAAAAAATTGCATTTTGATGTAATAAAGTCAGTGAAGGGAAAAATGTTGCGGAGATTTTAATAAAAAAAAAAAGAATTATGTGTAAAAACATATTGTGCGAGCGCTGAAGGGTTAATATGTGCAAAAGAGGTTGACAGAAGGCGTGGCAAACAAAATTACAAAGGCTGTTCGCTTAAAAATATTAAATTTAAAATGTTATGCCTTCAGTGGCGTATATGAGTTATTGTCGACAGTTATACAAAGTGTTATATAAATGAAATTTAACATGCTGTCTTATTAACGCACTCTGTTAGCTTAACAGCGCAGTATAACAGAGCAGAAGCAAACAGATACAAGTTTAAATATCTGTTTGCACTTGTATTATTAGCAAGTTTTAATTAAAATGTCGTCACTCGACTACAGTTCAGTTGGCAATTAGGCAATGTCTTGCCATAAATTTCGTTGCATATCGCACAGATCATATCCCACATACGACACGTACGCCCAGCTGCAGTAGCATTGTCAAGCTGCTAACTAAATGTGCATAATTCTCGCTAGATAAGAAGCCAGGCAAATGCAAATGGAAATTATAAGTCCAGACAGAGCTTGCAGCAGACTTTAACCTATATATATAGAGATGTATATGTATATATACATTCATATATCTATATATAAATTGCAAAACAGACATCTTTCTAATTCAGACTCAGACACGGACAAAAGCCGCACACACGTGGCTAATAAGTTGTTTGTGTGACCCATTTGAGTGGCAGAGTTTGTCAACGTGCCACAGAAATGTGCAAATCTTTTGCTTGGACAATTTCTGCTTCTGTTGCAGCTTGTAGAAGGAATTTGTTTAATTAAAGCCAACCTCGTTGTTCTTGTTATTTCAACAATTATAAATGATTTATGTAATTTACTTGTCACTCCTTACGCTCTCCTCCTCCTCTCTCTCTCACTCTCTCTGTCTACTACACTTGTCTAGCCTGCGATTATGTCCTTAACTTGCCTTGCATTCTTGGCCTTCCACAGCTGCACATTAAATTATTCCTGGCCCAGCTGTTGGCAGGGAAGGTTATCTGACACATGCTGCAACATAATCGAAATGTATTGCAACATTTTCAGCTACTTCGAGGAGATTCTAGATAATTGAGTGTTTAACGCTTCCCGAAATTCTGTACAAATTATGTATATAATAATGAAAATGTATAGTAATGAGCTGTTGAGTTTGAAACAGAGCTAGATAATTACAATACTGAAGAAAATTCAACTAAAGTTGAGCTAGAGTTTAGAGTAGAAAAATGAGGTGGAATAAGTGTCATACACACGAGCAAAAGGTTGAACTTACATTAGTAACAAAATGAGAGACATCAATGGGAATATTCGAGAGTAGAGCAATGAGAGGAAATGCGTATCATACTAGAGAATGAAAATGCTATAGTATAGCATTTACTTATGGCACATGAATACGAACAAGCGCTTAACTAACTTAATCAGAGGCTATAAGTGTTATACATAAAGAGAGATCAAACGCTTAGCTGTTTGGGATAAAGAAACTTAGCCTAAGAAGTGTTATACAGACGAGCGAGCAAAATATTAACAGATTTCAAATTACATACTGAAATATAAGCTACATTTTAGCTGTTTTAGAGAACAAGATCTAGATGCTTAATAGCTATACAGACAATACTAATATTTGACAGATTTATGTAATTAATAAAACTTAAGTCGAGCGAATTCAACAGCTTAGTAAAATCTTAGCCAAATAATCTATTTGGCAAAGCATTCCACAATTGAGTTATACGTCAATTGCTTTATCCCGAAGAGAGGGAAATATCAATATAACAGTCATGTCCCTAAGCCCAGTTTCATTTACTTGGTTTTATTTTAACGAGCTAGGGAAAACTTTAATACAATTGGAATTGTCATCAAATACTCATAAATTACATCATCACAGCAGCCGTAAGAATTTGGCGAGTTGTAAACAAAACGGCAGCCTGGAAGGCAGGCAAGCAGGAGTACTTCAACCATTTAATATGCAAAACGCGTCAACAGCTCTTATACACACACACATAGACACACACACATACATACAAACCATCATAGATAGATACCAAGCAATCGTCGCGTCGTATAGAATGGAAGGCGTCAAATTGTTGTCGTCTGACAACTTTTTGTGCTCACTGTACAATTTCCATTCATTCGTGTCTAGTACGTGATAATTGCATACTTTAGCCAGACATACTCTCAAGTACCGAACCGCCCTCTCGTTCACAAAAACTTTTGATGATTTAAAATGAAAGAAAATTTAACGGAAAAACATGTAAAATTCTCTTCCCCTGCCACAACTAGTCACCAAATTCATACGCATTGGCATTGCCGATAAGAACGATAATCCACCCTATTTCGACAAGTCGCTGTACGAGGCCGAAGTGGATGAGAATGAGGATATTCAGCATACAGTGCTCACTGTGACGGCCAAAGATCACGATGAGTGTAAGTATATATATCTACATATATATATATATATATATATATATATATATATATATCTACATATATATAATGTGTGACAAAACATTTTTCCACATTTTGGTTTGTTTGTCTTTGTTGATGTTGTTTTTGGCGTTGAGTTGAGTTAAACGAATTGCTAACAATTATTTTCCAGCCTCACGTATTCGCTATGAAATCACCAGCGGCAACATCGGCGGCGCTTTCGCGGTTAAAAATATGACGGGTGCCATTTATGTGGCCGGCGCATTGGATTACGAAACGAGACGCAGGGTAAGCTCGAGATTTTCTCCATTTTTATTTTGCTTTTCTCCTCTTCTCCAATTTACGTTTAAGCATGACAACTGATGTGGTTGTTATTGTGTTGGGAATATATTATATTTATGATATAAGCAAAGGTTAAGTCAACTGTGAAATTGGAATTAGCATTTCAACTGTTATACATAGCATAAGCACAATAACCGATTAGCTACAAGCTGTTATACACACATGCACAGTTGGCAAAGTGCTTGAAGTCTTCATTGATTACTTTCAAGCTATTAAGAAATATTTACTAATCAAAGTGTTATACATTTAAGTGTTATACATTGAAGTGTTATACATTAGGATTGCAAGGATTCAAAGCGTCCTATACATATTTGTATAAAACATTAGTATATGTGGCATACGAATTGTAATAAATGCATTGATCAATTACCAAGCAAACTGTTATACAGTATAATATTGTAGAGCAAGTGTTACACAAAGTTTCATTATACAAACTGCTATACATAAATGAGTATAACAGAGTATTATAACTGGCAATTTGGAAAGCTTCTTGCATTTATTAGGCACAAATTAAAAATCAAGATAAAGTATAAAAGCTGTTATACCTGGCAAGTAACTTTTAACAGAAACAGTTTTCTATTAGCTACAAGATAAAAACCAATTTCAAGTATAGCAAACTGTTATATATTTGTGAATAATACATTAGAATAACTATGCATACAAAACGTGGCAAATACAAGACTTTTGTTAGCAACTCGCTTTGATTAGCCAGCCCAAAACCTAAAAGCAGAGTATGTAGGTAGGTAGGTGTGCGTGTGTGTGTGTGTGTGTATAACGCTTGAGCAATCAATTTAGCAATTCAATATGTAAGCCAGATCGGAAAATTCATTAAGAAAGTCGAAGGCCAAGTGCTATTCCCGCTGAATTTCATTACGTGCACACGAAGTGCACCGCGAGGCTAGTTAAATATTTAAACAATTCAAACAAGTTTTAGTTACACACGACGCTGCGGTCAAAAAGTTGTGCAGGACAAAGCGCAGCCGGAATTGAAGAAATTCAGTTGGAACATTAATTGAATTTCAATTTGAACAATTGGCAACTTTGGCAGCACTTTAATTGAATTGAGAGGGACTAGAGGCGGAGAGAAAGTGAGAGTTTCAGAGAAAGCAAAATAATTATCACAAATGCATATTTGATGCTGACAAATGAAAATGAATAGCTAAGTGAGTGCATGGTGACCTTTAATTAAACAACATTCTGTCGCAACAGTACGAGCTGCGTTTGGCTGCCTCTGATAATTTGAAGGAAAACTATACGACAGTCATCATTCATGTCAAGGATGTTAACGATAATCCGCCAGTATTCGAGCGACCCACATATCGCACTCAGATCACCGAAGAGGACGATCGCAATCTGCCCAAACGTGTTTTGCAGGTCATTAACAAAAATCTGAAGATTTCTCTAGTTGAAATTAGCTATGTTTTTTGTCTTGAGTTTTCTTGTTTTTCTAGCTTTCTAGTTTGTAGCACTTAGCGCTATTCCACTTCGTTTTGCATAGTGTATATTAAGCATACGCCACGTTCTACCCGCCTCCAAATAGCCCATAGATTTAAGTGCATGTATTTTGCTTGAATTAGTTTTCCTGTTTTTTTTTTTTTAGCACACAAAATAAGGCAAAAAAAAATACTTTTTTCGATTGAGTTAATGGCATTCCAATTATGCGTGCCCAAAGCAAATATTTATTTAAATTATCTTCATTACGTTAAGGCTTAAATACGTTTCACTCAATTAGATGTCGTTTTTTATTTTATTTTCTTTTATATTTTATATATGTATATTTTTTTAGCAAATAATTTTTTTATAATGTACAAGAGAGTGTATTAAAACATATTAATAAAAAGAAATGTAAATATTTGAAAGAAATATATTTATAGTGCATTTAATTAAGCTTAAAAGGTTGACGAGAAAAAAATCGGACGAATTATTATCTTAGTTTGTTGATAAAACATCAGGCACGCTCAGCTAATTAAACATATGAAGTGTCAACTAAAAACAATAAACAAGAAAACTTATATTTAAATAAACAAATAAGCTGACAGTTAAAAGTGACAAATGTATAGGAAAACCAAATCACATAGAGACATTTGTAAATGTCGTTGAATAGTTTACTCTACATGTAAATATATTTATTCTTAATTTATTTTACATTATTTGTCGCATTTACATTTGCGTTTTATTTGTAATTTAAATTTATATACGACTCTTATTTATATTTGCATTTTACTTTGGCTTTATTTTTTATTTTATGTTTTATTTTATATTACTTTCTCTCTTATTTATGGCTTTATTTATTGTCGACCCTGCTACATGGAACACGCAAAAACCTTTTGTTGTTGTTGTTGTTGTTGTTGCTGTTTGCTCGGGTCCGTTCCGTTAGTACGAACTGAAATTGGTCGCATCGGATAGTTTAAATGAAAATCAAACAACAATCGTGATAAGCGTGCGCGACGTCAACGATCTGCCCCCCGTATTCCCGCAAACGCTGTACGAGCGCACTCTGAACGAGGAAAAGGCCACGCCCTTCACCATCATGCAGGTCGCTATAATATTTACAGCTATGCCAGACAAATACTCATATCGTATATTGTATTGTAAATATATGTGTGTGTGTGTGTGTGTGAGTGTCTCTGTGTATAACAATAGCACAGTTCTCATTAAACAATTAATTTAACACGACTACAACAAATGGCTCATTGTAAGCATTGCGCTCCCTTGTACATTATGTTAACAAAAGAACAACAACACACACACACGCACACATCTTCACATATTTGTATATTAAATATCATGTATAGCAGGTGTACGATTTATATATTCAATTTAACAATTAGCAAACGTAAACAATTCATGAACATTTAAGGGAAATATATATGTATATTTTTTTTTTTATTTTAATTATTTTATTTAATTAGTAAAGCGTTGCACATTAAATATTTTAGCAATTTTAAATATTATTTAATTTCATTTACATATCAAACAAGTTTGCTCGCAAATTTGTAATGTTTATTTGTTTATTTGTGTTCTGGCTTCAATTGCATGCACAATCAATTCACACACACACACATACACACACACACACATACACACACTCACACATACACACTCCCATAAACCAACTAATACAACAGCTATACTAACTGCTAATTAAATTGCATGTTTTATTTAATTTTTAATGCGCTTTAATCTACCTGTGCATTTACAGTTTTCAGTGGCTTTATTTAACTAATTTAATTAAATATTGTACTGCAATAATAACGATAGTAATGCACTAATACGCCATCTGGCGTACAAATCTGTACCCACACCCAATCCCCACTTAACAGCTTAGCTTTTGCATGCGCTCACAGTTATTATTTTGCTCAATTCCAAGCAAATGGAAACCAAAAATTTATCTAGCATAAAACTAATATTGAAATTTGTTTTTCTTTGGTGTTTACTTTCCACTGCACCGCACTGCATGCTGGATGCTGGATGCTGGATGCTGGATGCTGGATGCCAAACAGGTCACCGCCACCGATGGGGACAAGGATCGTCCACAGAACATTGTCTATTTCCTGACTGGCCAAGGCATAGATCCCGATAATCCCGCTAATAGCAAATTCGACATTAATCGCACAACAGGCGAAATATTCGTGCTTAAGGTAAGTTCAGGGGACAAAAACAAAATAAATAAATAGAAATGGAAAAGGAAAAGGGAAAGAGAAAGAGAATTATAAATAAATCGAGGACATTCTTGAATCCAGCAAATGAAGCATTAACAAACTGTCAGCATAAACCGCGAACGAACACGCAGGCAAATAAATGAAAAATTATATATGTATCAGCCACAAGATGAGAAAGACAGACTAAAAAATACCCTGTGACAGGTATAGAATAAAATAGGAATATTTGCATAAAATACTACAAAAGAAAAAATGTTCCTAATTTAACACGTTTCCCGAAAATCTGAATACATTATGTAAGAATAAAGGTAATTAAATAAATAGAATCTAGATACGCTGAAGATTGGCGAGATCTGCTAATTATGCTATCACTCAACCTTTTCTACATATTCAATGTATAGTTTTTGACTTAGCTTTGACCTCATATTTATAATTATGGCACTCATTTTAATAGAGAACAAATCCAAAATACACTTTCTTTAACTATTGACTCGCAATCGGCACATACAACTCGGCATTGCCTGCAGGCTATGCTTGTTTCGCCACACTAAAAGTAAATGCATCAGGCCAGTCTGGAATTCGCCGCAACAGGAAATAATTGCGCAATATGCGCACTGATTAAGCTCCATCAATGCCGACTTAATCCCCTGGCAGATGCAAGGACAGCTTTAACGATTTTCCCTGCCTCCTTCACTGCATCTGAAAGCGTGAAACTCAGTATTTAATATTTAACTGAGTCAACCTCGAGCTCAATGCGTATTGATATATACGAAGGTGTCCCACTTAAATAAAAAAAACTCTTATTTTCTGCTGCGTGAAATGCTTTTTGTGTTTGTGAAAGGTTTGCACCTTTCAGTGTACGTAAAAGGTAGAATGAGGCGTGGTAGAAATCTATATATAGTAAGAATCATGAACTGAGTCGAGCTATTTCCATGTGGTCTATACATACAGTTCCACATTATTATTTCTGAATACAAAAGTGCAATAATTAATATTGCATAACAGGGTCGACTATAACAGTCGACTATTTGCGACCACCACTTGCTCACCTTTTTGCATTCGGCAATTGTATCAAGTGGTTTGATAATTAAGAAAGTTTCCCCAAGTCAATTAGCTGAAAAGAGCTAAGTTCAATAAAGTCGCCGGTAAGTAGTCATTGCACTTTAAAATGCATTTGAAGTGGGCTCTCGAGTCCTTTGACGATAAATATTATATGCAGAAGTGGCCAGAATTGACTTTAAAATACACCCAATGCTTTCAAGAGATAGTAGTATAACAGTTTGACAGTTTTACATAATTAAATGAGCGCTAATTGGCTTTAAAGAATCCTCGAAATGAAAAAATTGAGTATTCATGTACAAACTGTTATACCAGCAGCAAGTAGTATAACAACTGTGTTATAATAGACCGGAGATGTGTCTAAAGTTTGACTTTTCATATACTAAACAGATTACTGTAAATCTGTTATACAACAGCTGATGAAAATAACTGCAGAGTCATGTTAAATATTTTTATAGCTTTGAAGTAAACGAAAGACTGTATATCCGTTAGATATTACATCAAAAATACCCATAAAATCAACTAAAAGTGGACAAATGAATTAACCACAAAAAACACTTAAAATAATGTTTTCCCTTTATTTTACAGTTTGTTTTGTTTTGTACCCCGAAATTGTATTAAAATGTTCAGTTAAAAGCGCAAAAAACTTTTGTGGTTAAAATAATAATTTAGAGAGAATGAAAAAAAAAAAAACCCGCATAGCAAAACGAACTCTATCAGTCAGAGCAGTCACACCCACACACACACACTTACACACATTCGTAGCTCAGCTAATCCCTTAAATTGAATATGTCATAACAATGCTGTCAAATTTGTCATGCAAATTAAAGCGATGACGACGCATGCGGACTTTTGCCTCTTTTTGTATTTTGTGGGATTTTTGCTTCTATCATTTTTTACGACTAATCCAATGTCAGCGCTATGAAAAGCTGTTCCTGTTTCTGTTTCAGCATGTCCTGCTGTTATTGTTGTATACGTTACGTTACAGGCTGCGGCTGTCAGACGGCATGTAGGGATCTAGCCGGCGCACAGGTGGGGCGGGCAGTTTTCGGGATGTGGGTCGGTATCCTGGATCTGGCTTACTGCATAACAGCATGCGCCAAGAGAGATACAAAAGTGCTGATTAAAATCGTTTTCCTTTTTTTTTCTGCGCGTTTGTGCTATTATAAAAAGGTGAACGCCAGCCTCGCCCCCTCCCATACCCCGTTGGGGTTGCGTTGCGTAATGGCTGCCGGGACATACACATCACATCACTCAAGCCAGGCCCATGCTCTTTGCATATGCATATCAAAGTCAAAATCAGCACCAGGAAAACAGAGACGACCCTCAGCTCAGCTGTGAGCTGTGGGCTGCCATTGTGAATGGATAATTTCACAGGTTCACACACACGGCCCCTTTCTGGTGGAGTTTCGTTAAGTTGCACTTGTTCCGCTCAGCGGAACGAAATCCTGATAGTATACTTGGAGAAAAAGCTGGGGATTTTGTTCGGGTGAAAAATAAGTAATTGCTCCGATTTCTGTCTATCAAACAGAAAATATAAAGGGCCAAATGTAGAGGAGAATGAATTTTGTTATTAATTCTTTTTTTCTCAATATTTATTAATCTATTTCTCAATATTTTAATAGAAAATATAAAGGGCCAAATGTAGAGGAGAATGAATTTTGTTATTAATTCTTTTTTTCTCAATATTTATTAATCTATTTCTCAATATTTTAATAGAAAATATAAAGGGCCAAATGTAGAGGAGAATGAATTTTGTTATTAATTTTTTTTTTTTTCTCAATATTTATTAATCTATTTCTCAATATTATAATATATATTATATACTTGATATATTAGAGCCACGAAATTGATCTATAAATAAGGAATTTATTTCTATAAAATAAATGGTTAAAATAAAAATTTGGACAGGCATTTATTCTTACAATATTTATTTGTGGAGAATTTATCTTTGGGAAATCTATTTATAGTATCCTAGAAAATTTATTTTTTTAGAAAGAATGAGTTTATTCTGAGAAAATGTTGCCGCTGGGCAACCCACTCTTAGGAAAAATATCGTTAAAGAAATTATTGTTAGAAATGTTCTACTTGGGAAATTTTTTTTTTTAAGATTTTAACCTAAGAAAATCTCAATACATTTTAAATAAATTCCTAGAAAATATATTTCTGTGAAGCTTAATCGTAGAAAATTTATTTTCATGATTTCAATTTTATTTAAAAATTTTTAATGTCATATTAGGTTTGCATACACTTATTTCTATACGAACTTTTCTCCAAGTGTACCTGTTGGGTATTTGCTCAAACCATGTCTTTTTTCACTGATTTTAATCGGTTTTGCGGTTATGACAGCTAAAAATTATACAATAACCAGGACAGGCGAACGAGCAGCACAGGCTGCACGTGTAACTCCCTTTTCTATTCAATATTTACACACAGCTTCTATCTGCATCTGTAATCGGATTCTCTTTTTGCAGCCGTTGGATCGTGATCAACCGAATGGACGGCCGCAATGGCGTTTCACAGTCTTTGCCCAGGACGAAGGCGGCGAAGGACTCGTGGGCTATGCGGACGTGCAGGTGAATTTGAAGGACATCAACGACAATGCGCCCATCTTCCCGCAAGGCGTTTACTTTGGCAATGTCACAGAGAACGGAACCGCCGGCATGGTGGTGATGACAATGACTGCGGTGGACTACGATGATCCGAATGAGGGCTCAAATGCACGTCTGGTCTATTCGATTGAGAAGAACGTAATTGAGGAGGAGACGGGATCGCCCATTTTTGAGATAGAGCCGGATACGGGTGTGATAAAGACGGCCGTGTGCTGCTTGGATCGCGAGCGTACGCCGGATTATTCGATACAAGTCGTTGCAATGGATGGCGGGGGGTTAAAGGGCACGGGCACGGCGTCTATACGTGTCAAGGATATTAACGACATGCCGCCGCAGTTCACCAAGGACGAATGGTTCACGGAGGTGGACGAGACAGACGGCACCGCGCTGCCCGAAATGCCCATCCTAACGGTCACAGTGCACGACGAGGATGAGACGAACAAGTTCCAATACAAAGTTATCGATAACAGCGGCTATGGCGCCGATAAGTTTACCATGGTGAGGAACAACGATGGCACCGGTTCGCTGAAGATTGTGCAGCCGCTCGATTACGAGGATCAGCTGCAGAGCAACGGCTTCCGCTTCCGCATACAGGTGAACGATAAGGGCGAGGATAACGATAACGATAAATATCACGTGGCCTACTCGTGGGTTGTGGTCAAACTGCGCGATATCAACGATAACAAGCCACACTTCGAGCGCGCCAATGTGGAGGTGTCCGTGTTCGAGGACACCAAGGTGGGCACCGAGCTGGAGAAGTTCAAGGCCACCGATCCGGATCAGGGCGGCAAGAGCAAGGTCTCCTACTCCATAGATCGCTCCTCCGATCGCCAGCGGCAATTCGCCATCAATCAGAATGGTTCGGTTACCATACAACGTTCGCTCGATCGTGAGGTTGTGCCCCGGCATCAGGTCAAGATCTTGGCCATTGACGATGGCTCGCCACCGAAGACGGCTACGGCCACGCTAACGGTCATTGTGCAGGACATCAACGACAATGCGCCCAAATTCCTCAAGGACTATCGACCGGTGCTGCCGGAGCACGTCCCGCCACGCAAAGTGGTCGAAATTCTGGCCACCGACGACGATGATCGCTCGAAGAGCAATGGACCGCCATTCCAGTTCCGTTTGGATCCCAGTGCAGATGATATCATACGCGCCTCCTTCAAGGTGGAACAGGATCAAAGTGAGTAGCACAGCTTTTAATTGCATTCAAAATGGCTTGGGATTTTGATAGTAGATGAGTGCCCTAAGCGAAAAGGTCAGAAAGCAGATAAGCATAAGTATATATAGTATATATAGCATATGTCGCATATGTAGCATATATAGCATATATAGCATATATAGCATATATAGCATATATAGCATATATAGCATATATAGCATATATAGCATATATAGCATATATAGCATATATAGCATATATAGCATATATAGCATATATAGCATATATAGCATATATAGCATATATAGCATATATAGCATATATAGTATATATAGCATATATAGCATATATAGCATATATAGCATATATAGCATATATAGCATATATAGCATATATAGCATATATAGCATATATAGCATATATAGCATATATAGCATATATAGCATATATAGCATATATAGCATATATAGCATATATAGCATATATAGCATATATAGCCAATATAGCATATATAGCATATATAGCATATATAGCATATATAGCATATATAGCATATATAGCATATATAGCATATATAGCATATATAGCATATATAGCATATATAGCATATATAGCATATATAGCATATATAGCATATATAGCATATATAGCAAATATAGCATATATAACATATATAGCATATATAGCATATATAGCATATATAGCATATATAGCATATATAGCCAATATAGCATATATAGCATATATAGCATATATAGCATATATAGCATATATAGCATATATAGCATATATAGCATATATAGCATATATAGCATATATAGAGTAGACTAATATGATATACTAGCATACTTGCGAGATTTATACTAGATATACCAGACGACTGTTGTACTTGACAACACCTAACTGTTATACTAGAAATATCAATTATAGTTCTCAACCAAGTCTTCTATTGCTTGCCCTAGATATTTCCAATTATAATATTACAGAAAAGCATACGAAATGAATATATCTGACAATATTTACATTAAATTATACGCACTAAACAAAGATAAATGTTATACTACTTAAACACTACAATGCAATCTTACAGAATGCCAAAGTGTTATACTAGTTATAACAAATAGATTATTCCACAAGTATTTTATTCATCAAAGCAATGCGAAACTAAGCAAACCAACTTCTGGGCATAACAGGAACAGAAATATCATTTCACTTTACGAAACTTTTATATTAATCATATACAAAAGAAGATATTCATGGCAAAGAACACTCATGCATGCGTATTTATTACTTAGATAAGCCAAATAACTCAATTTGCAACATTGAAAAACGTATGCATAAATTGAGGTTTCTCTCTTTCATTTTAGCCAAATTACAAATATGAAAAGTATTTCGACATTTTGTTAAACAATTTGCAAAAGTTACGCAGCAAATAGCAAAACGTAACGCATACGCAATGTGGACTAGAAAAAAGAGAGGGAGCGTGGGGGAGGGAGAGAGACAGCTGACTGTTAACCCCAAGTTCAGAGTGCAATTGCCAAAAACAGAAAAAATGCCAAATAAATAAAAGTTAGCCAAATATTTGGGTCAAAGTTTAAACAATGCAAAAGTGCAACATTTCCGGCAGCAACTGTTGTTGTTGCTGCCGTTGTTATTGCCATCTATACAAACTATGCAGTCAGCGTATAATAAAATTGCCGTTAGAATGGATATGTCGAATTTAGAAATTCGAATTCGGAAGCGAATGTGAATGCGAAGGCCAATGTGAGTGCGAACGCCAATGTGAATTCGCTGTCACAATGGCAAAACATAAAAATGCAATTACCCTGTATACAATATACGATATCTACATATAAAAGTAGCGCTCGGCCATAAAACGGGAACGAAATAGCAAACCACAGCAGCCGCACACAACATGCAAAATTTAAATGAAATAAGCTAAGGCAAAGATTCACACACACGCACACTCGCACAAATATACACACACACCTGTCCAGTCCAAAAATAAAATATCAAATGTTCAAGTTTTCAATTAAATTATCCACGAAAAATTGGTCGAGTCTCCAGCCAGAATGGTCTTTGGCTCTGGCTCTGGCTCTCTCTCTCTCTCGCTCTGTCGCTGTTTATTGGTGAGTCAACTGCAAGTTGAGCTGCTTTAAGCGCCCACTGAGACAAAGTCTCTTATTCTATCTCATTCTCACTCTCTTTCTTTCCCTCTCTCTCTCTCTCTCTCTCTCTCTCTCTCTCTCGCTCGCCCTCTCTATCTCCCTCTCTCTCTGTCTGTGCAGTGTGGGTAGCAATTCAATTTTGATGCGCCAACGGGGAGTCAAAAAACTTTTGACGCTCCTGGTTTGACTTTCTGTGTAGTTGTAACAATGTGCGAATGTGTGTGTGCGGTTGGCTCTCTCTCTCTCTCTCTCACTCTGTGTGTGTGTGTTTGTGTTGGTCTTGTCGACTTCAACGTATTTGCATACAATTTGCTTAAAAACACACCATGGAGTGTCTTTAAAAATACATTTGAAATGTGCGTTGGCCCCATTGGAGGCACTGAGCGAACTTGCCACACCAAATTGCAGACTGTGCTACAGAAGGGCGTGTGCTGTGGCAAGTGGGCGTGGCTAGCGGTAAGTCGGATTAGCAATGACATTTGTCGTATGCGACTTGCCACATGTGCACAGATAAAGAGCAGAGAGGGAGGCAGAGAGAGATAGACAGAGAGAGAGAGACTGGGGTAGCCTAAGCCTCAACACTTGTTGGCCCCCCAAGCGTAATTACAACAAATGGGATAAAGGATACCTTTCTATAGCTGCTTCCATGGCAATCAAGCGGAAAACGTGAGCACTACTAATAAAGGTGTTCACTTTTTGAGGTTCGGCTTGTTTGCTCTACCCCCCTTCCCCCAGCCCATGCCCTGGCGCCGTTAACTAGAAAATGCTTTCAAAAGCTTAGCACAAAAACTAAATTTGTCATAAGAGATTGCTCTTATATTATTAATATGTATATTATATAGTATTCGAAGAGTGCAGCTGAAGCTAACACAGCAAATGTGTTTTATAGTTAACATTAAATAGAGCAAATATTTGAAATGAAACTTTAATATATAATATATATATATAACCGAATATAATGTTCTAATATATATCGATTCAGCTCGTCGCCCTGATCAAGAATATACATATATACTTTATGTGGTCTGCCACGCCTCCTTCTGCCTGTTACATACTTTTCACAAAACCATTATACCCTGATTTCCCATTTTTAATGGGAGCAGGGTATAAAAATGACAAAAAGCAAAAATAAATAAATAAATGTAAAAAAAATAAATAAAAAAAAAAAATGGAAACAAAATTGCTTTAAAAATTATATCTCCATTGGTTGGAAATTTTTTCGACTCAAGAATATAGCAATCAATATTTGTTTTTTCATTATATTTTATAATAAGAATCTTAGGAATTTTATATTATAAGTATATTCTTGGTCAAAAAGAGTTTATGTATTAATTTGATAGATTTTTAATTAATAATCTACAACACAGACAAACAAAAATTACAAAGAGCTTGAATATTTAAATGACCAAAAATAAATAAATAAATAAATAAATATATATTGATTGGTGCAATGCTTAATTATATTCTGCTTATATAAAAAAAGCAAAAATTAGATCAATACATTGATAAATGTATCCAGGAGAACTTCTTAAACTTTGCATTTGCAAGTGGTGCTATTTTATCTTTCACAGCTGTATATATTTCCCGACCCAAGTATATATAGAAAATATTTATTGTTTTTATTATATCGTATTATAAGCATAGAATTTCGTTTAACTATGCCTTGGTATAAAGGAATTCATGCATCAATTTTATAGATTTTTTGTAGAATTTTTCCATCCTTCTCGAATTTTTTTTGGCCATGAAAAGAGTTCAATTAACTGAAAAATTTCCCCTTATTCTCTACCCATTCACAGAGGGCGCCAACGGCGACGGCATGGCTGTTATATCGTCGCTGCGTTCGTTCGATCGCGAGCAGCAGAAGGAGTACATGATACCCATTGTGATCAAGGATCACGGCTCGCCCGCCATGACAGGCACCAGCACGCTGACCGTGATCATTGGGGATGTGAACGACAACAAAATGCAGCCCGGCTCTAAGGATATATTTGTGTACAACTATCAGGGTCAGTCGCCCGATACGCCCATTGGACGCGTGTACGTTTATGATCTGGATGATTGGGATTTGCCCGACAAGAAGTTCTACTGGGAGGCACAGGAGCATCCGCGCTTCAAGCTGGACGAAGACTCCGGCATGGTCACCATGCGCGCCGGCACACGCGAGGGCCGCTACCATCTGCGCTTCAAGGTCTACGATCGCAAGCACACCCAGACCGATGTGCCGGCCAATGTGACCGTGATGGTGCGCGAGATCCCACACGAGGCGGTGATCAATTCGGGCTCGGTGCGTTTGTCGGGCATCTCTGATGAGGACTTCATACGCGTCTGGAACTATCGCACCCAGAGCCTGAGTCGCTCCAAGCTGGACAGGTTCAGGGACAAGCTGGCGGATCTCCTGAACACGGAACGTGAGAATGTCGATATATTCAGTGTGCAGCTGAAGCGTCGCAATCCTCCACTAACTGATGTCCGCTTCTCTGCCCACGGCTCGCCCTACTACAAGCCCGTGCGGCTAAACGGCATTGTGCTGATGCATCGCGAGGAGATCGAGAAGGATGTGGGCATCAATATAACCATGGTGGGCATCGATGAGTGCCTCTACGAGAACCAGATGTGCGAGGGCAGCTGCACCAACTCGCTGGAGATCAGCCCCCTGCCCTACATGGTGAATGCGAACAAGACGGCGCTGGTGGGCGTGCGCGTGGACACGCTGGCCGATTGCACCTGTGGCGCTCGCAACTTCAGCAAACCCGAATCGTGCCGCAGCACGCCCTGCCACAATGGCGGACGCTGTGTGGACACGCGCTTCGGGCCGCACTGCTCCTGCCCGGTGGGCTATACAGGTCCGCGCTGCCAGCAGACGACGCGAAGCTTCCGCGGCAACGGCTGGGCCTGGTATCCGCCGCTCGAGATGTGCGACCAGTCGCATTTGAGTCTGGAGTTCATAACACGCAAGCCGGACGGCCTGATCATCTATAATGGACCCATTGTGCCGCCGGAGCGTGATGAGATGCTGATCTCTGACTTTATAGCACTCGAACTGGAGCGTGGCTATCCGCGATTGCTCATCGATTTCGGCTCTGGCACCCTGGAGCTGCGCGTGAAGACGAAGAAGACTCTGGACGACGGCGAATGGCATCGCATCGATCTCTTCTGGGACACCGAAGATGTGCGCATGGTTGTTGACTTTTGCAAATCGGCCGAGATCAGCGAAATGGAGGACGGCACTCCACCCGAATTCGATGACACCTCCTGCCAGGCACGCGGCCAGATACCGCCCTTCAATGAGTATCTGAATGTGAATGCCCCGCTGCAAGTGGGCGGCCTCTATAGAGAGCAGTTCGAGCAGTCGCTGTACTTCTGGCACTATATGCCCACAGCGAAGGGCTTCGATGGCTGCATTAGGAATCTTGTGCACAACTCGAAGCTCTACGATCTGGCCCATCCAGGACTGTCGCGAAACAGTGTTGCCGGCTGCCCACAGACGGAGGAGGTTTGTGCCCAGACCGAGGCCACGGCGCGCTGCTGGGAGCACGGCAACTGCGTGGGCTCCCTGTCCGAGGCGCGTTGCCATTGCCGGCCCGGCTGGACGGGCCCCGCGTGCAATATACCCACGGTGCCGACGACCTTCAAGGCGCAGAGCTATGTGAAGTATGCGCTCAGCTTTGAGCCGGATCGCTTCAGCACACAGGTGCAGCTGAGATTCCGGACGCGCGAGGAGCACGGCGAACTGTTCCGGGTGAGCGATCAGCACAATCGCGAGTATGGCATATTGGAGATCAAGGATGCGCGCTTGCATTTCCGCTACAACTTGAATTCGCTGCGCACCGAGGAGAAGGATCTGTGGCTCAACTCGGTGGCCGTCAACGATGGCCAGTGGCATGTGGTGCGCATCAATCGCTATGGCTCCGCAGCCACCTTGGAGCTGGACGGTGGCGAGGGCAGGCGCTACAACGAGACCTTCGAGTTTGTCGGCCACCAGTGGCTGCTGGTCGACAAGCAGGAGGGCGTCTATGCGGGCGGCAAGGCCGAGTATACGGGCGTGCGCACGTTTGAGGTGTATGCGGATTACCAGAAGAGCTGCCTCGATGATATACGGTGCGTATACTGAATTTATGCGATGAAATAACAATTCATGGCAATTTCTTATCTATTAATGGCATTGCAATTAACCTTGATCCCCTGGGATTGCCAATTGACTGCCCATTATAGAATTTGTATAATTTATAACCCATTTCCTTTCTTTGCCTCCTTGCAGTCTGGAGGGCAAGCACCTGCCCCTGCCGCCGGCCATGAATGGCACGCAGTGGGGCCAGGCCACAATGGCGCGCAACCTGGAGAAGGGCTGCCCCTCGAACAAGCCCTGCTCGAATGTCATTTGCCCCGATCCCTTCGAGTGTGTGGATCTCTGGAATGTCTATGAGTGCACGTAAGTTTGTTCAGCTTCAATATCGAATCAATTTAGATTCCCACACACACACACACACACACACACACAGTCACACATTGCTCTCTTTTTTGTTACTCGTAATGAAAACCTTAACTCGGACTGCCTACATGAACTCAATCAAATACTTTCATGACATTTTTTATATTTAATAATACACGCAAAAGCAAGTCAAGTATGAATACAAGGATACAAAAAATGCCAATCATACGAATTTAGCTTAAGATTAAAATAATACTAAAATCTGCCGCGTTGATAGGCTTACAGAAATAAGGCTCAAAAAGAATATTTCCTTCAAAAAAGTTCTTCAAATAATAAATGGACAATAATAAATGCCCATAAAAAACTCAGAAATTCGATTAATCACAATCAAAGCCTCAACTCAAACTGTGTTCAAGCCAAATTACTCAAAGAGTACTTCAGTACTTCATATTTAACGCACAGAAATAGACAGAGAACACAAATGAAAAAATAAAAAAACCAATATAAATACAAAAATTTGCTGCACGACAATTGGCGACCAACAGTTGATAGGATTAATCAATTAGAGGCCATGCCAAAAATACAGCAGAGAAAAAAACGTGAGTGTGGGCGGAGCAGAGCAAAGTCGAATTTGTGCCAAGTCAACGGCAGCTTAGTGCACGTCAATCAATTGGCGTTGCCAGCCTGTTGAACAGCCGCCTGCGTCTGCCACAGGACACACACACGCACACACACACACACAGAGTTAGCGGGCGGCTGTTAACATTGCGTGACAAATCAATCGGATTAGGCTTAGGGTAGGCACAAATCGATATGGTCTTGTCTCAATCACCTGAACGCAACTGTACATATTCACGCTTTTTTCCACCAGGCACCAGCTATACGAACACACACACACACTATAGCAAAGCAAAGCAAGCATATATATATATATATATACGTATATATATATATACACATTTCTGTGGCATTTGGCAACACTGTCGAAGCGTGACGCTGCTTAGCTGGCTTCAGCTTTCTCTGTTGGCTGAAAGATTTGCTGGCCAAGAGCAAACACGTTAAATGGCTGCAGCGGGCTCGTTTGCGAAACAGTTAACGGCTCAGACGAACAGCAATTACAATTAATTACACAAATCAACACTTGAGCTTGATTAGACATTTACTCTTTGCTTAATTATCGATTTACCGCAACGCTAATTCGTAAGTGGACAAACGGCTAAGCCCCGTTTATAGAGAAGACGTAACAGCAAACTTTATCGGAAAAAGAAAACTTTACTTATATATGACTTTCCCTACTAGCCAGCTTAGTTTTAAATTACTCTTAAGTTGTACTGGGCTTCACCTCCTTTTTGGTTCGCTAAGCAATCGGTTAATGGACATACATCTAGACCCGTTTTTATGCCAAATTGTATTTTCTGTTGCCACCAAAGAAACTCATTTCGTTGCCCCGAAAATATATACAGACATACCAATATATAAATCAAAGAGCCACGTTAACTTACAATACACTTTCGACCATCGAATGCGATTGTTAATGTTAATTTAGTTGCGGCGAGGGACGCATCATGTCGCCCGATTCAAAGGGCTGCATGGATCGTAACGAATGCCTCGATATGCCCTGTATGAACGGTGCCACGTGCATCAATCTCGAGCCGCGTCTGCGCTATCGCTGCATCTGCCCCGATGGCTTCTGGGGCGAGAGCTGTGAGCTGGTTCAGGAGGGTCAGACCCTCAAGTTGAGCATGGGCGCCCTGGCGGCCATACTCGTTTGCCTGCTGATCATACTGAGTGAGCCAATTGAACCGTTAACTAATCTATATAAATATCTAGCTACAAATGCAACAGCAACAACAACAATAAGTCCATATATTTATTACTATATACCATATCTGTATACATATCAATATAGTCAGCAATTAGTGCTTTAGCGCCTGCCTTTAGTTTAGTTATCTTCTTTTAATTATTAGCTGTGCAAATTCATTCATGCATATCAAATATCATCCATCATATACCGTCTCGCCTATACAACATATATCTATCCTCAATCAAATCATATACTGGCTTATCGTTTGAGCTTTTCATTTGCCCCGTCCACTTGAAATATTTTGCCTCAATTGAAAACTCATTTAGTTCACATACATCATATCAATATCATGCCCCATATACATATGTCAAATGCACAAAATCCAATCATTCAGCTACACATGCATCAATTCATTCATAAAACAAAACCCAAAACCAACAAAAGAGAAAAAATACGGCTCACTGAATATTAAATTTCTTTCATTCGATCACAAAAAAGTAAATCAAATCTGATATTTATCAGCCGTGTGGCTTTTGTATTTACTTGCGATACAAAAAATAATATATGCATCAATATAAAACATATATATATATATATATATATATATATATATATATATATATATATATATATATTTAGTTTTGTCATCTCACATTCATCTGCATTCCATCAACATCAATCGTTAACGTTCAACATTTTGTTTATGGCACAAATTTTTGTTAACTGTTTCCACACAAGTGTTCAATTCATAGTTGTCTTTCTGTCTCACTGTTTGTTCGTAATCTGTGTAAATATATATATATAGTTTCTTAGCAAAGCAAATTGCCCACTCGAAAGGTATGTACTTACATAACTGTAGTTGCGTTTAATCTGAAATTTCAGGAAAAACCAAATTCTATATTTTTGAAATCTAAATAAGTACTATAAGTTTTTTTTTTTTTTTACATAATAAAATACATTCAAATTTATATTATTAATTTAAGAAAATTTCACTTTAATCCTGACAATATATATGATGTGATATATACATTATAAATGATTTATATTTTCCATTCGAGTTTCCCTAAAATTCTTAAAATATTGGCAGTTTCCTAAGAGACATTTAAACATAATTTATGCTAAATCAATGCGGTCTATAATAGCCACATTTTTGAAACTTTAGTATATATAAAGTCTATAAATGCATGAAAACAAAAAGTCAACAGCACGTTAATTTTATGTCTTCCATTTTTAGGTACAAATTCTTAAACAAAGATCGTTTCTTATCGATATTCAAAACCTTCTAATGTCTACTAAAAATAAATTTTTCCAACTAACTCATAACAAAAGATTTGTACAAACGAATCGCAAGAGAAAAGTTTCGCAAATTCCATTTTTACTACCATAACAATTAGATTAATTCAAACTGGTAAATCTCTATTTTCTATGAGACATTAACCATTATCCACACAACAATAGCTCTATTTGACATTAAATTATTGAGTTCACAATTCGAAAGCCCAACTAAGTGGCCAACAATAGCAATACATCAAGCTCTTTAGAGAAATATAATAAAAATTGAACAGAATTCTGATGAATTATAACAATATTGCTCAGCTTAAATATATTGTCAAGAGCTCTTGAAAAACTAATTAAGATAGGGCTTTAAGTGCACTTACTGAACAGAAAAGGACTTGGCAATTTTTCTATACATATCACGTACTTTAGCTGTCACACACACTCACACACACATACATAGATAGAGAGAGAGAGAGGAAGAGGGATAAAGAGACCTCACTCTGGCTCACCTTGCGTATACTTTGTAAACTGCACTCAAAGAAACCAAGTACAGCGTGTCTTGAAGAGCTTAAATGCCTTCAGGTAAGATAATAAATGTGCAGTCAAAGATACACACACACGTACACACACACACCCACACATACACAAAGCAGGCGCAGACAAGTGAAAGAGCAATGGCTGATTTTAGCTTTGGCATTTGGAAAAATCACGATGCACTAAATCCACTTGAGCAAACAGACGAATACGTAGTACAACAGTCAGCCGGGTGTCAAGAGCGCTTACGCCTGACTTCAGCTGCGTCTCCTGCTCAGCTCAGTTTCATTTGGCAAGTCGCGCAAGGATTTGCAGACATACCACATATATATTTATATACGTACATATATCTATTTCTTCTTCTTCTATCTTACTGCTTATAGCAAATTTTTTCGGCTGCTGCCCGATATTTTTTTTCCTTTTTAACTACAACTTAAGAGCATTTTCCGCTGCGTAGTCAAGTGTGCGCTTGAACACACATATAAATACACACACACACACACTCATGCACATGCACATGTACACACACACGTACACCCACACGCAAACAGTTCAAGTTTAGAACAAACATTTTGTAGGTAAATAATGTTCAAAGAAGTGGAATTCGAGGTTAAAACAACTAAAAGTGTTTGAATGGGCATTTTACACAAACAGATGCCCTGTAAACATGTGAGAGGGGTATGCTGATTGATATACAATATTAAATTCTAAAGAAGATACGAAATTATATTAGAATCAGATTATTTTCAATATAATTTATAAAGTATATAAAATTATCTAAATAATTCGATTAAAAACAAAATTATTTTTAAATTTTATTCATTCACCTAAGTGATACGCTGAAAACAGGAGTATGATAATAATCGAACAGGATATATTTAATATATTATTATAAATATTAGTATATATATTTTTTATATATTTATTTACGCAAATTTTTAAAGGCAATTTTAGTAATTTCAGAAAAGAAGATAAATTTTACATAATTTTTATATAATATATAAAGGTTAAGATGGCTTTTTTTTCACTGTTACAACCTTTGCCAAGCATTTGCCTTATCTACAGGGTATCGAAAGAAATAGTTTCATGCCAACTCTAAGTGAAACTTAATGGCGTAAAATATGGCAAAGTTTAGCCCAGCAACTGGACAAGCCCTAAAACTTTATATATATATATATATATATATATATATATATATATATACATATAAGTGTATGAGTGTGTACATATGTCTGTCTGTATGTATGTACTCTATCAAAATGCCCACTTTTTGATCAGATTCAACTACGCACTTGGGAGCAATCACTAAAAGGCGCAGCGCAAAAAACTATGCAACACTTTTTTCAGTCGATTTTAGTTTTCTGTGCTTTTTGCTGCTGTCGCTGATTTAGTGTGAAAGTTTTAGCTTTGGCTTCCACTTCTGCTTGGCTGGCTCAGTTCCCTTACTTTCGTCACATCCCCCGCCTCCTGCTTGCTTAAATGGCCCGCGCTGTCGGCGCCCGCTGTGCGGCGCTTTTGTGCGATTTGTTGGCTCGTTGGTCAAGAAGTCTCTGGTATTTGCCAATAATCGTCAATATATCAAAAGTGTCTTAAGTCTGCATTTGAAAAGTATTCACCCGCAAAGACTGTTGACTTTCGCGTTGCTTCTCTTTCTTTGCATTTTGTTATCAGTTTTGATTCACGCATGGGACAAAATGCAGGAGGCAAACAAATTTTAATTCTAGTGTTGTTGGCAATGCTTTTGCCGTTCGTGCACAGCTGAAAATAGAAGCAGCTAAGTGGAAAAAGGAATGAAAATCAAAAGCTAAAGTTTTTGACAAAATGGGGAAAAGTGAAAAGTGTTTTAGAATCTCCCCAATAATAATCGCTCCGAAAACTTTGCGTAGATAGCTTTTCAACACTCCTGCAATTCTGAATGCAAAGTGAATGTCAAACTATGTCCAGGTTACAGTTGAGGGTAGCCCCAGACCCAGCCAGCAGCTGTCAATTGTAGGTTGAGGACAAACTAATCAAAACAAAACTTAAGCAAGTGGCAAACGCATTCAAAATGTCAAACGCAACACACGCCGAAAACTTTATTCAATTCTATCAACCACAACTGCATAATAATAATCATAAAACAAGAAACAAACAAACAAAAACACACGAAAGTGTGAGACAAAAGTGCACTTGGGAAAATCTCTCAACACACACGCAAATGCATAAAGTTTGCAGCGAAAAAAAGCGTAAACTGAAAATTGTGAAAGCGTAAAATAATAACAGCAAAC
The DNA here is from genome assembly GCA_037075325.1 of Drosophila mayaguana. NCBI lineage: Eukaryota > Metazoa > Arthropoda > Insecta > Diptera > Drosophilidae > Drosophila > Drosophila mayaguana. The sequence continues at coordinate 10,163,012 of JBAMCG010000068.1, read as the reverse complement.
GGAACAAAAACAACAACAAACGAACATTCTTAAAGACTTTTTGACACTTGGATGCTCAACATTTTCATAACTGCGTTGGATAAGTTTTACGATATAAAATATTGCAAACAAAGAGTAACAAAAAAATGTCTGTGGGAAACTTTACAACACTTAGAGCACAACTATCACACATTGCCTTGCATGATGTACAACAAATTTTAAATAATCTTTTCTTTTCGTTTTGTTTTCCAACACTGTTTATTTTCCATATATTTATATATGTATGTAAACAAACACACCCAACTCCACACTGAACTTGAACGTTGCGTTACGTTACATTACGTTCGCGTTACGTTTTATTATGTATTGCGGTCATGTCGTTGTCACGTTTAGCTGCCCTGCGGGCTATAAAGTCTCTGGGAGCAGTTGCGTCAACGAAAACGAATGCCTCCTGTACCCCTGCCGCAACGGGGGCCGCTGCCGCGATCATCAGCCGCCCAAGAAGTATGAATGCCATTGTCCTCTGGGCTTCACCGGCATGCACTGTGAACTGGAATTATTGGCCTCGGGGGTGTTGACACCATCCCGTGATTTTATTATTGCCCTGGTGCTCTGTCTCAGCACGCTGCTACGTAAGTATATCCACCCTCTCCCTCCATATCCCTCCATATATATATGTATATATATGAATGCCAAGGCAAGTAAATGCTTAAGCCGTGCAATATGCCGGGGCTTAAGGTTAAGTAGCTTTAAGCAAATTTGCTTAGTGTTTGAGTGGAAGCGTGTCCTCGACGTGAGTACGTTGGCAACGAAATATGCATGGCCAAAATATCATAATTTATAATAAATTAAATATACATATATTAAATTGTTTAGCTTGAAATACTTACTCAATATTGTGTCTCAGCTGTTGGCTATGCTCTCAACTCTAATTTAATTGATTTTTAATATTTATTATTTCATTATTATTGTAGCCCAAATAACAAAAATGTAGACGTATAATTTAGCTCTCATTCAACTAATCTCACATGATAAATTAAATATTATTAAATTGTTTATACTTACTCAAAGTATCTTAGCTTTCATTTGTGCTCTCAGCTTCACTTTACTTAAAATCTAAATATTATTATTAAATTATTATTGTTTTCGCAGTGACATAAATTTATATATAGCTTCAATTGACTATATATAATGCGCTCTTTATCGCATTTAATCCCTTTACATTATTGCCTCGATTCGTGTTCAATTTGTGAAATCGCATTAAAGACAGAATATAAATGATAATTTTCCTTTTTTGTATTTTGATGGCTCTTGTAGGCAGCTTAAACGGCATGCATATGTCATTTAAATATTTATGAAATCGCCGAGGCCTGGAAATTAATTAAGCCATACATTTACCAATGGAGCCACGCCCAGCAAAAAATACGAAACATCGTAGAGTCTGGCGTAGGGACAGGGACAGGAGCAGGGGCAGGAGCAGGGGCAGGGACAAGGGCAGGGCAGAGACAGATGCCGTGAGGCAAGCATCAAAAGTCATTTCCGTAAATTACATGCGGCCAACCGATGCACATAAATTAAAGTTTATTGAACACGCGAAACGAATATATACATATATACATATACATATGCGTATGTATGGAGACTTTTTGCAAAATGTCAAGTGTAGAATGGAGAGTCGAGAAGGGAAAAAGCTAAAGAGAAATGCGAATTTGAGTAACACAATAATTGCAATTACGCGACGTCCATTTCAGCCATTGCCAGCTGCTAGGCAAAAGTTTTATTTTGTTTGTTGTCTGTCTGTCTGTCTGTCTGTCTGTCTCTCTCTCTCTCTCTCTCTCTCTCTCTCACACACTCTCTGTCTCTCTTTGACATTCAAGAACCCGCAGCAAATTACTTGGGGGCCAAAACTTCTACGGCTGCATAGTCGCAATAAGTAGAAAAACTTTACGCTGTGCAACAGATGCTGCAATATGTTGAAGCAACGCGCACACGAAATTAGAAAACAGCAGCAAAAGAAACAGCAGAAGCAGCAGCAGCAACAAAACAGCAGCCAAAAGCAATGTGAGCTAAGCAAAATGAAACGAATGCCAAAAGCATACAACAAGTTGGTCCGAATAAAGCAAGGACAATATCATTTGCCTCCTGCTGCCTGCTGCCTGGCTGTCGACTTTGCCTGCAGCTCGATTTTGCTATTTTGGCCAGCAATTTTTAGCTGGCACTGTAGCAGTTACAATTACAGCCGCCAACTGTAGACAAAGCAAGTGAGAACCAGAAGGGATCGAGAGGGGAGAGAGTGAGTGAGGAAGTGAGAGCAAAGCAAAAACTGGGACAATGTGCGCCATATTTGTTTGCTCATTTTACTGCCCTAATGTCAAGAGGTATAACAATTTGATCATGCTACGTGAAACGAAACTGAAGAGAGTTTACAAAATTAAATAAAAAATTAAATTCAAAGCTGCAAGCCCAAATAGAAAATAAATTCAAGCTTAGTTCAGACTCAGTTCTAAATTTAATATAAAAATTGCGAAGACAATATTAATGACTGATGGTATTTTAGTTATAGTAAACCTAAAAATGCTGTAGAGATGGACATTTGCTCAACATAGTCATCATATTTATGTAGTAAAGTCATGTTATACATTAGGACCTCCTTTAAATGCTCTTCAAACTGTACATTTACATTTAAAAGCATTTTTTTATAATATTTAAATTTATTCTTTATAGTCGGGTCTTATTATTAAAGTCGTTCAAATCTTCATTTGATTTTTCTCTTAAGAAATAAATCTCAATCAGTGTTAACTATTGACTAACAAAATTATTCTTGCTCTCTAAATTTTGTATACTCTATATCGGCCCGCTTTCTGCTAGGGTATACGAACTTTGGCATTCACCAAATTATATACTTTTACATCCGTTTTTTTTCCTCTCTACCATTTTCTTTTATATTTTAGAAAATGCGCGCATATATAAGTATATCTCTATATACATATATAAGCATAAATATATATATATAGCTATATTGCTTATTGCACATTTTTTTCCATTCCTTGCGTTTCTATTTATTTTCCATTTTTTATTTTTATTCCAAGAATTTAATTAAGAACCTTTTTTGCAATTGTAAAGCGCGCCAGGAGCGCAAATTTCATTTCAAATATTTTCCCGCAAAATTACTTAAGTTCAGTTTGGCATTTAAGCGACTCACTTTGCATGCCCCAAATAATATTCATTTTAGCCTCTTATATAGTCGCTGCACAACTTGTTGTTGCATTTAATATAGCTAGGTATATCATTTCGGCATAAATTTGTATCTAATGAAAATATTTTGGCTTATTCGCACAGTACTCGTTCTTGTATTTGTGGTCTACAATCGACGGCGCGAGGCGCATATCAAATATCCCGGACCCGACGACGATGTCCGCGAGAATATCATCAACTATGATGATGAGGGCGGCGGCGAGGATGATATGACCGCCTTTGATATAACGCCATTGCAGATACCAATTGGCGGACCCATGCCGCCCGAATTGGCACCCATGAAAATGCCAATTATGTGTAAGTATTTTTAATATCCATTAACGCAGGTGGGAAGACCTGAATGAAATCTTTTGAGAAAAAAATACAAATAAACGCCCAAAACCTAATTCAACATAAAATGCCGCAAGCTTTTCAGCTGATTGCAATTTCGAGAGTTGAAAGTGTAAATTCTATTAAATCGAAGCACTTAGAAATTTAAAGTTTTCAGTTCATTTGAATAGAGAAGAAAATTATTTAAACTTAAAAAAGAAGAACTTTAAGTACTTGTCTTCCAGTGTAAAGTATTTCTGCTCTAATTTTCTAGTTCTAATTTTTTTTACAACTGCTAAAGTAACTTCAAAATTTACCCCACTGAACACTTTAAATCAAGTTGAAATTGAAACTTGATTCAATATGCATTTTATTTTCCTTTTTAAATGCCTTTTTTATAAAAATCTTATTTAATATATATTACATTTTCCACATTTGATTATAGATCCCGTGATGACGTTAATGCCCGGCCAGGAGCCCAACGTGGGCATGTTCATTGAGGAGCATAAAAAGCGAGCCGATGGCGATCCGAATGCCCCGCCCTTCGATGATTTGCGCAATTATGCGTACGAGGGCGGCGGCAGCACAGCCGGTTCGCTCAGCTCATTGGCTTCAGGTGGGTTAACACTTATCGACCTACATATACATAATACGTGTATTGATAGATTATACGATTATCATTTATAACAGCTCACCATGACTAGATTTTGCACCCAATATTACGCGCCAATTGCCACAAACGCATTGTAGCTGCTCTGCTTGTATCCCCACAAAGTAGTGCAAAATGTTAGCCGAACTCGTCTTTTATTTAAATTATATTATTTTTCTGACATTTGCAGCATGGCAGCAAGGCTCAAAAACCGCTGAATATTGGGTGTAAAATTAAGTAAATACCAGAAATACTAAAAAGAAATGCATAAAAAGACCAAATATATCGATCGATTTCGATTTACATAATTTTCTTTAAAAGTATCCAAAGTCCTATCTTTGATATTTATGCACTTTTCCCCACGTATAGCACTTTATATTTTATGTTATATTCCTTGCAGGCACCGACGATGAGCAGCAGGAGTACGACTACCTCGGCGCCTGGGGCCCGCGTTTCGATAAGCTGGCCAATATGTATGGCCCCGAAGCGCCTAATCCACATAATACCGAGCTCGAATTGTAAGTCTCCTGCCACAAAGTAAAAAGAGAAGAGCGGCAAAGCAGAAGATCATGAGATGCGTGAGAGCAAACGCAGTTGAATGGCCACAAAAGTTGCATTTACAAATTCTACTATTGAGGTTAGGCAAAATCAAATAGCGAAACGATTTTCCAGCTCAACTCGAAACAACACAAAGAAGCGCAACCAAAGAAGCATGGCAAAAAGAAAACTACAAGAAAACCTAAGTTAATCGAAAAACTAAACAATTCAAGAGATTAAACAGATGAGAAAACCACATTAAAAAAAAACAAAAAGAAAAATCAAACACATTTGACACGTGAAATGACATTTGTAAAAAATACTTCATCAGCATTTAAATTTAACAATTATTATAATTAATTTATTAAGTGTGTGTAGAGAGAGAAAGAAAAAGATAAAGTGAGAAAGAAACACAAAAATTCGGTTGGAAGAATTTTTTGAGAAATTTTTTAAGAATCTGAGTATTGGAGCAGAGCATACCAAAGTTTAGTTTAGGCCGAAGAAAAAACACCTTTATTTTGTGTGAAAATGAAAAATGGAATATAAATTTTTTTATAAATATTTGTTGTGCATATTATTTTTTAGGTTTTTGCGATATATGTAATTATGATTATGATTTTTATTTAAGTAATCTAAATAGATAATTTTAAGTACTGTTTAGTTCTTACTTTTTTGGCTAAGAGAAAAGTCAAGTTTATTTCTTAAGTTGATTTAAGCAATGAGTATTATATTGTTTTTGAGTTCGACTAACTTTTTAAGATTTTACAATTAAAAAACATAATTAAAATTTACATAAAGGAATACCCAAAGACTGTTTTCGTTCCATCATAACAAGTACATATATACACAAAACAAAACAAAAAATACATTTATAATAAATTTAAAGAAAAAACACAAATTTTAACTGGCATTTGACGGGGCGTTACGAAAAGGAAAAATACTAAAAAATACTTCGAAATACCCGTTTCTTTAAAGATAAAAACACATCTCATGAAGAAAATACTCCTAAATGATATTCTAAAACAACAGAAATTTAAGCTAAAAAAAAAAATAAAAACGAAAATCGTGTCGAGCAGCAGCTGAAGACAACTAAAAGAAAAAGAAAATTTACCTTTAGACGAACCTAGCGCAATTGATACAATTAAATGGAAATACTTAAAAGAAAAAAAAAGGATAAAATTTATAAGAAAATCGTATAATGATAAAGCAAAGTATTTTACATTGTATATATTATTAGTTTTTAGCACGTAAAAACTGAGAAAAAGAAAAAGTAATTAAAAGCATACGAAATTGGTAGCAGAACCTAAAAAAGTCTTATTAAGTCATTTAAACTAGAAATCGATTCAAGACGAGGGCAGCAGATAGCAGACAGCATTCGAGCAGCAGTATATATATATAAATAATTATATATATATAAAACAAAGGCAACACATTTCATATAAATATATACAAATATACTACTCGTACAAAAAAAAATAAAATAAATAAATAAAAATTAAAGAAAACCAACTGCATTTAAAGCTAAAATCTTTCCACACGACAAAAAAGAGAAAGTTAAAGAAAATTTTACACAAAACCAAATATTTTCAGCTTTTTATTTTCTTAAAGTTTTTTTTTAGGATTATCTTTCTCCACAGTGCAATTTAAAATAATCATAACAATAATAATCCAAATGTTTATTGTTTCATTTGAACGCATATATAGCATATACCATGTAGTTGATTATATACAGACGAGAGAAGTGAACAGATAAAGCTAACCAATGGGAAAGCCAAATCTTTGTTGATTTTGATGTGTTATTATTTTCTTTCTATTTTGTTTGTGCATTAATGAGTCAGCCAAGTTTAGCAATTGAACCGTAAGTACAGAAAGAATAATAATTATTATAATAACACACTGCAAAAAAAAATCAAGTGCGTGCATGAATCATAGCGTTTTCCAGGCAAACTGCCCAAATTCCTAAACACTTCTTATTTTGATTTTATTTACCAGACGAAAAACAAAAGAAAAGAAAACAAAAAATATATACACAAAAACAAAAAACATACTGCAACTCGAGTTGACTATTGAAAAGTGCAAAGATTTTAACGTAATTGTTAAACCATACAGCGAAAGAAATATTGAAGAAAACAAAACAAAACAAAATATTTAAAAATAATGAAGAAAACAAAATAACTACTAATAAATGCAACACTTTGCTGTACTTGTTTCAAATTCAAGACGATTTTTAAAGCACATTAACTGTTACAAAAATATATACAAAATAAAGAAAAGAAAAAAAAATCAATATAAAAATCTAGCTACAGCAACAGAAGGAAAAGAGTATTTTCTATTCGACTTCGGGGCTACATAAATATATTTTGCAACAAATACAAATAAAAAACAAAGCAAAACACGGTACAGCAACAAAATGTAAACACTTTTAAGAAATTTATGAAAACACTGCCAATTTAACAATATTATTTTCGAAAAGACTTCAGCAAAAGTAAATGGAAATTCAACGAAAATTGATTTTAAATATAATTTGCTTATTTCGGCAAAAAAAGAATTTCGGTTTGACTATATACAGACTTTTGCATAAGTATATTAATTATAAATAATTATTAAAGTTCTATTTTATAATTATGAAACAAATTGCAGTCGAAAACCAAAACAGTTATCAAATATTTTATATTGAGAACAGCAAAAGAAAGAAATTCTTGATATAGCGCAAAATACATTATATAATCATTTACACAATATTTGTTATATATTTTGTAACGTAAGTTAGAGGCATATATACAGACATACATACCTACACACATACTTAATGAACACATCTCTAGTATTCATATAAAGAAAAATCCCAGATATATATACACACACACTCACTCACACACACACACACACACACACACACACACACATGCGAGGCATCATACTATTTGATAACTATGTATTTATAATGTATGCATTTTTTACAAACAACAACAACCACAACTCTATTTAAAACGCATTCTTCCCATTGAGTCAAATGAAATGGAAACCAGGAAAAATAGAAAAACACAGAAAACAAAAAACAGAAAACCGAAAACCAGAAAAACCGATTTCATATAAGGACATTATTATGTAAAATCACTTAAATATACAGTAAAAATAATAATAATAATAAAAAAAAAAAAAACAAGTACATTAAAATTAACAAAATGGCAACTAGTATTAACAAACAAGAAAAAATTATGAATAAATTACGAGTAATATTAAAAAAAAGAAACTAAAATGCAAAGCGAGCAAATTGCAAATGCAAACAATTCCCTTGGCAATTGTAATGCGAAAACTACATGGAAAACAGATGGAAAAGCCAGTTGAAAATTATGAAAAATTGTGGGAAATCTTATGTTAAGGCAAATTATACACACTCACACTCACACACATACATATATATACAAAGACATACACACACATGCATACACACATTTATACAAACAACAACTGCAATTATATTAAACGAAAATTATTATAAAAGCAACAAAATGCATAAAAAAAAAGAAAAGTGAACAAAAAATACAAAAACAAAAAGAAACTAAATAAAGAATCTGTAACGTTATATGGAAAACAAATTAAAATGCATTTTACTTTCAATCGCACGGGATTTACAGGTGTTTCTCTGAGTTGGCAAAGAAGGGGAAATTGAATAAAGAATAAAGGTAGGTAGATATAAAGGAATACAGAGATGTGCAGGATGGTGAAACACTTGGCCTCGCTCACTCGCTATAAATTGGTATTATTTATCATCTTATGGTATATATAAAACTTTGATATATAATGTAAAAAAAAGAGTATGGATAATGCAAATGAAAAATAATCGTAATATAAAACGAAAATAATTCATGAGTTAGGCAGACACAGAGATGATTGAATCTGAGTCATTATATAGCTTAAACCGTTGCAACATTTTTTTCTACATTTTCCCAAGTGATATGCCAAGTGGTATTTCACTTTATTCGCTTCTGCGAACAGCAACTTTTTTAAGCTCTTGAGACACAACCTACATTTAAAGGAAAAACATTCTTAATATATTCACATTGTCAACATTTTTGTGGGCCAGAGCACTTAGCTTTGATATATTTTTGTTGTTTAGGGTGAAACAACTACAAGCCATACTTGATAGCCAAGCAAACATTGTGAGCGAGCAGTTAACAACCTGAAAAAAAGGAAGCATAATCGAAACATAACCTAAGCTGCCTTGGCTTGGCTCGTAAAATCTTGCCGAAGCTAAAATCAATACAATTTGTTGGATGCCCCGAAATGCGGACTAGCGCAATAACTACTATATACAGTAGACATATATATATGTACATATATTTATGTAAATATGTATATATATACTTTTTTACTGCAAATGAGCAGCGACAAAATCCAGAGCAAAATTATTGGCAACTTACTCGATAAGATGAATGAACGAACGGATTCATAAATATGCGAGCAGGCAAAACAAAAACAAAAAAAATAGCTGGGAGCAGGAGCAGTTTGGAATTTGATGGATGACAAAATGACTAAGTAGAAAACAGAGCAAGCTGGGTAGAACAAACTGGAATTTATTTGGAGACAAAGAGCTGAGTAGAGATTTTATAGAAAAGCTTTAAGCGTAACTTATAGCTGAGGCAGATATATGGGATAGTAGTCTGACTTGGTATCTTTTCCATTATGAATATAGACTACGTGGTAGATTGATGTGGTTTATTTCTATAGAAGTATAGCTTAAGCTATGACATGTATTTCAAAATGGTCTCTTTGGATACAACTGAATAGGTCTGACACTCTTGTGAGATTAAAATGTTACATATTTTAACGAACATTCCAATTGGAAAGAATTCAATTTTCTTAAAAGAACAAATTATCAATTATGATGATAAAGTTTTAGTTATGTAAAATTTCATTTAATCTGCATTAATTTTTCAAAATGAACTTCATTATTTTGTGCATCTGAATAGAAGAGGATATTTTTAAAATTTTTAGTAGGAGTTAAACTTAGCCAAGAAAAACTTTTTTTTAATTTTTTGTATGAGGTAATTTTATCCAGACTTTCTATGTAATATTATAGATATACAAATAAGGCGAAGTAATGCAAAGTTTCATTATACAAGTTTTAAAATTAATCGGAGCAAAGCAATCTTCAACTACTTCAACTGATTAGGAATATAGCTTACATATATATCCGTATATATATAGCATATAGTTTATGGTCGTGCACAGTGCGTGACAATATTAGAATATCGCCCGACAGTGCCTGCGAATAGTTGACACAAATTGTGGCTTTAAAATATTGTTGACGCATTACTCATTTGGCCTTTGCCCCAGCTTGCGCCGTACCACTCGTCGTATGCGCAATTTGTTAGACGCCTTAAACAATTGCCCGAACGTGCGAGCGGAGATAAACTGGGCGGAAGACTCAAGTTTCGCTGTGCGTAGTTAGTGGGCGGCGCTGCCTAACTGAAACGCGTAGACAAATGTTCAACAGGGAGCAATAATATTGTAAATTTGATGCTTCAATGGCGCAGCAGCTGCAGCAGCAGCAGCAGCAGTCGTGGATAAAAGGAGGCGGAAGAGTGTAGCCGTTTATTATATTTGTTTTGGGTGTGCGCGGGCTTTGCTCTCACTCGTATATACATATTTACTTTGCCTATAAAAATGCCAAAATGAAGTCGCACAGGACCGAGAGCCGGGCGCACAAAGCTACATTGCCGTTTTTACTTGGCAAATTGTAAAAAGGAATACAAAAGGAAAAGAAGAAGAGCCGGCAACCAAAGGGGAACAAGTCCACACAGTGTTTGTTAAGGATCTTATTTTTTTATTTTATTTTTATTTATTTTTTTTTTATTTTGCGCTCGCAGCTAAACAGATTTTTACATAGCACAATTTGTGGTCACAGTTCTTGCTGTGTGTGTGTGTGCTGAGCTGCTGTTGGCTGTACTTGCTGATAGTGCAACAAACAAACACCAAACGCAAAGGCAAATCAAACTTAAGCTATCTATCATGCTGCACTGTTGATTCCGACCTGGGGCTACTTAGCTCTTGTATTGGCTTTTGCCTACTTATACAATATGCAACCGCTGGCAGAAATAATATATGTACACATACATATATATATACACACAAATACATTGGCGAGTATGTGGCATTGTCTTGAACCGCCGCCTGATAAGAGATTACGCTGAGCATAAATATTTGCATATTGCTTGGTTTTTCATTTCCCTTAGGTGAGCGGCGAGAGCTCAACGTAATAAAGTGAGAAACTTGTTGAGCTTTAAGGTTTCAGTTGAAGACGGTGCTAGAATTTATACTGTAGATAATGTATTTATACTATATATATTTAAAATAGCAAAATTAAATTGCAATCATATATATATATATAATACAATATAATATTTTTATATGCTTTTTATAGATCTGGTGATAAGATCTTATGCTGAGAAAAACAGACATTTATCAATACTTTAAGAAATAATATGGATTTTATGAAATATTAAATATAGACAGAAAAAAATAATTTTATTTTATTATTATCATAACTCTCAAATAACTGTTGACAGAAAGAACTATCGAGGAACTCTTCTCGATGAGAAAAACTCAACTCAAAAAAGCAACTGATTGCAGCGGTGCTTTAATGCGTTCGTTTCAGATCGACAAGCAACGTTTGTATACCCCGATCGCATTGAAAATGGGAAATCAGTCTATAATGGTTTTGTTGAAACGTATGTAACAGGCAGAAGGAGGCAGACCCCATAAAGTATATATTCTTGATCAGGGCGACGAGCTGAGTCGATTTAACCCTGTCCGTCTGTCTGTCAAAGTTTTCTCGATTCCCGAATAGACGAGTAGATCAACCCAAGGCGCTCAACAGCAATCAAAAACGAACGAAAATGAAAACGAAAAATTGTTCTCACACATTTAATCAAGCAATCTACTATTTACAGTCGGCTATTTGCAAGCCATGATTATTAAAAAATGTATTAAGCATTTATTAAAAATGTAAATGTAAAGTTGAATTAATTTTAACAAGCATTTATTTAGCTTTAACTCTTAGTACACACATATATTTTTCGCTGTTATTGTCAAATCTTTTTTTCCTTTACATCTCATTTTTTATTTAACTGATTTCTATTTCTAGACAATGTGCCCTCAAAAGAAAATCTCATCAAACGTGAATTCCATCTCCTTTATGCTATAAATACGCCCACAGGATAAGCACACATCATCTGCTTTAACAGCTGCTGTTGCTACAGTTGTTACTGCTGCTGTCTCTTCTTCTTCGACGTCGTCTATTGGCGACATATTTCAATATTTTGCCAACATGTCACATAGACGACATTCATTTCCTACCGTCAACACGCACAATTTGTCGCTTTCAAATGAAATGAAATGCTTGAAAGACAACACGAGTATAACAAAAACCAAGTACAAATTCTAGGCACTAGGCTGGACTGCTAGACTAGGCGATACCCTGTGCTGAGTAGGCATGTATGTTTCTGTGTACCGGAAAAACTTGCGAGGCGCGAGCAGAGAGAGAGTCAGCAATGACTCTTCTGCCGCACAGCTGCAGCAGGCATACCCTGTAACAACCTCAATACAGGGTATATTACAAAATATAACAAGCTTCAGTCTACAAGTAAAAAATCAACACCCACATACACACACACACACACACACAAAAAGAGCTCGAGTCGAGAGTATAGACCGAGCATGGCAAAGCTGTTAGCCGGAGGCAAGTTCGCTTGAATGAGATACAAGGCAACGGCAAATGGGGTTGCTATGCTTAACTGGAGACACGGGTGCACGGCACGGAAATACTTAAAAGGCCGGCAAAGACATTCTATTTAAGCCTAGCCAGAAGGTTATGCGAAAATTTCATTTGATTTGAGATGACCCCAAAAAATTGCCGAAGAACAAATTTAAGCCGCAATCATACTCCATGTGAATGGCAGCCGGAACGAGACGTGGGCCAGCTCGTTAAGGTCAACTTGTCAGTCAATCAAAGGTCAAGGGTTGAATAGCTGCCACAATGTGTCGTAACACCGCAAAAAAAAAAATAAATTAAACAAAATAAAATAGGGAACAGAAAAAAGGGACACTTTTAACCCATGAGCAGCATTAGACAAATGGCTTTGGAAACATATTAAATTTTGTGGTTACAAATTACTTAATGAATGCGAATCAAACCGCAGGCACGCACCAACATGATTGGGTTGGTTAGGGCTGGGTGGGATGACATATGCAAATACTTGTTGGCAACGGGAAATGGGAAACTGTGACAGGGTGAGTGGCTAGCAGATGCCCTGTATTAGAGGTAAGGCGAAATAAGTAAAAAGTAAACGATTGATGATATAATTAATATAATCCAAGATGATGATAGTTTATTGTCTTTGAAATGTCTTTGATAAGATTATACAGATGATTAAGTACAAACCAACTGAAATACAAATCTATGATAAGGAAAGTGTGGAAAAGAAAGTTTATTATCATTTATTTTTCAATGATATTTCAGTAGAAATTTAATATTTTCTTGAATTAAAATTTAACAACCTATTTATTTTTTTTATATTTCGTAATAATAATAATTACAATAATATATACAAAAATAGAGAAAAAATATATAAGTATAAAAAGGAATTTTAACAAAAATATATAACAAATTCAATCAAATTAATTTATATAAATTAATACTCTTTTATTCCGGAATTGTCTACCTTGGCTGCCTACATTCCATTCTGTACCATGAGCAGAAAGCTCTCGGACCGTCCCTCTCTAACCCGTTCTCTCTCTCTCTCTCTTCATTCATAAGGAACAAACGTTTTTGTATGCTCTCAACATATTTTGTGCCACTCACTGGACTAGCGCACATTTGCATAAGCCCAAAGTGGAGCAGGACCCATCGACTACAGCTCCGGAGATTGTGGACCACATCAAAATATGCACAACTTAATGGCGCCTAAAAGAGTTTTTGGGTTGATTTGTAAACTAAGCTGCTTTTAATTGCATTACGGAGCCCAGATTTCACTATGGACATCGGCAACATGTCCACACACGCACACACGCGCACGCACACATACACACATAAGACACATATTAAGCGGTTAACCGCTATTTGGAAAATTAATTGGAGTCTTTGTCTCTAAGCACACACACACAGACACTCAGGCTCTTGTTTATGTGGCATGCGTGCGAAATAAACCTTGAATGTTCATTTGAATTGGTGTTTGCTAAAGGGCTCAATGCGGTCAATGAACTAGTTGAGGGATTAAAGATTCTTCCACATTACACAGGACGCATTGCCGAGTCTTTAAATCAGTTCAAGCAAGTTAATAGCTGCTGACTAATTGACAACTGCAACTGGCATTAAATAGCTGGAGCTAGAGCCAAGCAAGAGCCAATTAATTAAAGATCAAATCAGCCCGGCTCAAAGCATTTGAGCAGTCAACCTGTTACCGCTCCCAACACTGAACACATTTAATGCACTTTATGCATGTTCGCTTAGAGCAAATGCATTCAGCTGAAAGCTAAGCTGCGCCAGCTCGATTTATTGGAGCACAGTTTTGGAATTAATATAGGCAGCTGGCGTTTTAAGAGCTTATGCATATCGTTAGGCAAGTATGTGTAGATAGGTAAGTAGAGTTCTTCAATTAGTCTACTCAGGAATTCACTCAGTGCATTGGAGTTGACAGGCTGAAGGTTAGACCTGATAGTTAATATTTTAGTACTTTGGCCAGTCAATAAACTGAAACCTTCATATGCTCATGAACACTAGATTAAATAAGAAGAGTCCGTTAGATAACATAATTATAAGCAGTAAGGCACCTTTGAATTTGTACATATATAATATAATATAATATAATATTTGTACATATATAAGTAGAAAGCAGATACTGAGTAAATAAAGGAGTTCAATTGCTGCACTCATTGAATGTGGTGATTTTTTGTTAGAAAGTCGCGCAAGGAGTTGCCTAATTTGCGTTAGCGAAAAATTCAAATGAAATTACATTTTTTTAGCATTATATATTTTTATAATTTTTTTTTTATATATTATTATTATTGCATTTTTTATCAGCAAAAAATTTTTATTTTTAATTATTAATTAATTTGTTATTTTTTATTTTTTTATTTTTGATTTTGTATTTCATTTCTTTTTTTATTTATTTATTTTTTTTTAGAATATTTTATTATATATATTCGTATATACTTTTCCATTATTTTCATAGATATTTAAAGATTACTTTTTATTTTGTATATTTATCACCAATTAATATATATACATATATCATTATATTTATTGCAAATATCACGAATATAAAATATAAAAGCTGTTTAACTACAATATAGTAAAAAATTAAGGAGCTTGATAAATTCCGCCCTACATTTTGCTACCTCAAAAAGTCACTTGATTCTCCTTTACCTCATACAAACACTAAATAAATATGTATTGCTTTAAATGCAGCTGCTGATGAAAACAATTACCGTGGAAATTATGAAAGAAATGAAATAAGCAAAAAACATTTAAATTGCCCGCATAATTCCAGGTGCAATTATTAACTTTTGTTGCTGCAATGCAACACGATGCGTGCTCAAGAAATATGTATAAATATGTGTGCGTGCAGATATATGTATAATGGTATGTGCTTTCTGAAAAGTCAGCAGCCATTGCTACTTTATAGGAATTAATCGGCGCAATTATACCCGGGCGAAATGTAATTTACGTAATGAAATACGGCACAGTGGAGCAAAAGTAGTAACCATTGCTTGAAAAGCAGATCTCTATAACTACATATACATATATTGAATATGTATACATGCATATCTCAACTGCAGTTTACGTAAATTGAGATACTCATAATTTACTGCCGCCGCTTTTGCTGTCGCGTTTATAGCTCTATTTAACTTGTAGGCGCTGTCAAGACGAGTTCCGTGCCATTTTTAACGTCTTTCTGTTCCGCATCCATTTATCGTATATACACAATGAGCACACACACTCAATGGCAATTGGCTGCTTCTCCGTGCACTGCAAATGAATTTTACACATTTTTTATTTGAGTGCATGTCCTGTGCCGTTGCTCTGGCATTTATTATGTCCTTTCAGCGGGACAGCCGCACACATCAAAAGCGCCGGCAAAGAGTTTATCAGCGTCCATTGCGATGCAGCCCACTCGAGGCCCAACCCAATCAGTCCTCCTCAGGACCCGCTCTGCTCTTAAGTCCCAACTCCCCCGCCCCCTGGCACACTCATTGATGCAACGACTGCGACTGCCACAGCGACAGCGGCTGTTGTCGCTCGTCGTCGTTGTTGTTGTGGTTGTTGTTGTTGTTGTTGCTGTTGTTGTTGTTGTTGTTGTTGTTGTTATTGTTGGCATTGGTTAACGTTCGCTGGCTTCGGGCTTCGGACTTCGAGCTTAAGGCCCACCCACACACACGCACACACACACAGTTGCACACGCATTCGCACTCTTTCATTAAAATTTGTGCGCTGTTGGCTTTTATTAAATGAATATCCATATGCCGGCACCCAGCGCTGCTCTCGGTCGTTGGCAACCCTAGAGCACCTGCACGCCTCTCTTCACTTTTTGTCACCATATTCGCTGGGCTAACAGAAATCTTTGCTCACCAAATAAATGCAATCAGAAACTTTTACATAGCTGCAACACTCACGCACCTCAACGGGAACTCAACTCAAAAGCGAGTTTTATAATTTTATTTTCCCTCTTTAATGAAGTCCTTTAAAACGATTTCAGAGCCTTGCGCATTACATTAAAAGTCTTTAATTTTTTAATTTAATTAAAAATCACAATTGGAGACCGACTCCGACTACGACTCAGACTCCGACTCGAGCTCTGAATCAAAAGCAAAATCAGAGTCCAAGTCGGAGTCTGCGTCAGAATCAGACGCATACTCACGCTCTATATCACTGCCTAGCTATATCTCTCTATCAAACTATGTTTCTTTACCTTTGTAGCATTCTTTTTCCACTTCAGCTCTGACTCCAGCTCTGAGTCAAAATCAAAATCAGAGTCGGAGTTGGTGTCAGAGTCAAAGTCAGAGTCAGAATCAGTCTCACTCACGCGCTATATCACTCCCTAGCTATATCTATCAAACTATGTTTCTTTACATCTGTCTCATTCTCTTTCCACCTCACGAAACTCTCTCTCTCCCGCTCTCTCTCTCTCTCTCTCTCTCTCTGCACCTCTTTGCATTTCACTAATTCTTTTCTACCCCTCGCCTCTTAGTCCAAACGAATTCTAACTTTCTGCCTCACTTTGCTCAGGTACAACAGGAAACGCGTGACATTCGAGCCATGCCATCGACGGAAGTACACAATTTCTTCTGCAGAAATCACGTAAATTTCATTAACAATACTCGGGAAATACTCACAAAACAACAACAAAAATAACAGCAGCGGCAGCAACAATCGCAACAACAATAGCAATAACAAGTGTAATAAAAATAATAATAATAATTGCAACAAGATTTAATTGTGCTTGGTCGCCGTGTCCCAAAACGTAGCGGAAGCCACACACGCATGCAGTGCACACACACACACACACAGGCGCGTAATAAAAATCACACCCGTACACACACAGCAATACAATGCGCACAAGGTGCAAAGGGCTGTGCGCTGTGCAGTCCATGAGCTTTTAATGTTGAGAAATGAGTTTGTGAGCACGTTGCAGCTTCGCCTACACTCACCCCCTTATGCCCCGCCCCCCCTCGCTGACTCTTCAGCGCCCAGTCTTCCCCCACTCCACCGCAGTAGGTAAGCACTTTGTGTGTGCAGCGAAGCAATTTGGCGTATGAAGCGGGTCAGGTCACTGCCGTGGCTACCTCCCCCAGCATGTGCTCACCCCTCACCCTTCATCCAAATGCCCCCAACTACTGAAATTTATACAGCACTTTAGAAAACTTGTTCACGTTAGTTGTTGCTGCTGCTGTTGTTGTGGTTCAATATATGCACCGACTGCTGCCCCTCCCACGCAAGCCCCTCTCAGGTGCCAGCAGTTTGCCAAGTCATTAAGCGTGTGTGTGTGTGTGTTTTGTATTCGATTTCGCTTCTTTTGGCACATTTAATTGAAGCAAATTAGTTTTAAGTGGCTTTAATATTTCTTTTTTCTTTAAAATAAAAATCGTGTGAAAATTCAAATCGTAAAATTGTGTTGCATACCTCCAGGAGCTGATTTTAGGTATTTGCAAAATGCTTTGGAATGGAATATTTGATTGATATTTTTTTTATTTTTAGAAGTTGAATTTGAGTCTGCAAAAATGTTAGTTATAAATTTTTTGAGAATTTAGGATTGGCGGTTAAATTGTTTGGCAGTTGTCAATTAACATATTCTTATTTATTATTATTATTATTTTTTTAATTATATTTGGTAGAAGAACTAGAACTAGAAGATTGTTAATATATGCTTATATATATATGGATACTTTATTTATATATATATAAATATTTGTTATTTATCGATAAAGGTAGAAGCTGCCATCTCAGGCAACTTTAGCAAATGTTAACTTATTTTAAATATTGAATATTTAAGTCAAAAATAAAAAAGTCGACGCATGTGTTTAGAGTGTTTATGACAGAAATGTTAAATTTCTGTGGTTCAATAGAATTTTTTCGACTGCACAGTCAAGCCACAAATTTATATAAATTTTGTTTGTTGTGGTAAATTGCAGATTTTATTTAACTTTAATAATACATAAATAGGAGTACAGGAAAGAGGAGTTCAAACTTGATGTAAGCAATATTTTTGCATTAAATTATATTATATTTGAAATTAAAAGTTCACTAAGTATTTAACTCTAACTAGTTTTGTAGATAGGAATGATTTTAATCAAAATCAAATAAATTTCGTAATATTTTCCGTTTCAGTTCTGTTCCCTACTTCCTTTCATCAATCAAGTCAACAAGCTTCCGCTAAAAATCTGGCCACTCTGAAAATCAGTTACAACAGTAGTATTTCGTTGCTAACCGTTTTATTTTACATTTTACCTGCTTCACTGATTTCCGCTTCCGCTGCTGCTGCATCTTATTGATTTCAGCCTCCTGCCACTGCCACTGACGCAACCGCCACATATTGCGCGAATCGAAATAGTTATGACAAGCAAACGATGGAAGGAAGCAACGGCAACAGCAACAGCAACAGCAACAGCAGAAACAACGGCAACGTCACACGGACGGGCGGGGCGAATGCCATGGCAAGTGCGTGTGCCAAATTACCATATAAATGGATTACAGCGCAACTGTGCGCAAAGGGTTTGAAAAATACTAGAAAATGTATGGAATGCCATGACGAAGACTTGATGCGCTATAAGAGATGCTTTTCATATAAAATACATTCTTCGTGTGAAGTTGGGATCAATAAGCAGAGATAGCAACCGAAGAAAAGCTTTTATCTATTCTGGGATCTCCAGAATCCAGAGAGCTTCAAAAATACACAAATATTTAAGGCAACAATTCTCCAATTAAGAATGTTCTATTATTTTTATTATCCTATTTATTTTTATTTATTTTTTAAATATTAAATCTTTATATACATACATACATACATATAACAGCACGCTTGGAGATGTTTTTGGGAATTGAATTTGAGAGAAGTGAAAAATAAATAACTTTTTAAGTACACTATTATTTGAGAACATCAAGAAACTTATATATTTAGAACTGCGTTATTTACTTTATTTAGTAGTAGACGTCGAATACTATTTCTCTTCATCAATATCCTAACTTCTGTATATCCTCCTTACTTACTCACTTCTACATCCTTTAAAACTATTTTTCTTATTATTTTCATAGACATGACCACAAGGGCTCCTCTGAAAAAGATCTGCCATAGAAACAAAATACATTAATTAAAAAAAAAATATTGTCTTCTATGCAGCTACAATACTCAATACAAGAGTATGCTAAACATAGAGAGACAGAGATAGAGTGAAGTAGAGAGAGACCGCGTGCGTGTGGTAAAAAGGAAGTGCAAAGTACGCAATGGCATCCGCAAAACGTTTTTCCAATTTGCCAAACGGAAATCATTTTCTTATTATAGTTGCAGCTAGCTGCAATGCCGCACGCCACGGCCACGCCTCCTGCCCCACGCACACACGCCCTCTAAGCTCCAAGCGACGCGTCTCGGCATTGCTGATTAGCCTCGTGGGCGCTTTGCCACATTAGCAACACTTTTGCTGTCAACTCAAAAGGAATTATGAGCCAGCTGCCTCGCACGCAGGATGCGCAGAGTTTGCATTCGAATCAGCGGAAATTGCAGCTGAGAATATAGAAGATGCTAGTGCGAATACAATTTATGCTGCCCTCTCTTTCCGTAGATCCCCAAGTTTTTTGGCTGAAACTTTTTCGCATAAAAAATGCTGCAGCCAGCAGCAGGAAATTAATCGAAATCTTTTCGCAACGACAGTTAAGCTCGGACGTAATTTTTATTTATAATGCAAAAGAAAACAGAAATTTGTACGATTTATTTATTGTTAAACGACAGAGTTTGCTATCCTTGGACTGCATTTTTCGATTATATTATATTTAAAACTATTTAATATATTAAGCATACATATGAGCCTGAGTAATGAATATAAAACAGATTGAAATATATTTTAGATAACACTTCAATACTCCAAAAAAAAATATTACTAACCATATTATTTTCTAGTTGGGTCAATCGTTTTAGTAGTTTTCTTATTTCATCTAATTACATTTGTCTAAGCCCAGCGCCACCTGTCGACCAAGCTGTGCAGCTGTGCAGCTCTTGCTTAGTGCTCCTGGCGCAGCTGGCAGAACCACGCGCGACTGCAACAATTGCCAAAAATATGGCAATAAATAATTAAAAAATTTAATTAGTTTTCTGTGCAGATGCAACAATGTAGCCAGCCAGCCAGCCACACACACACACACACGCAATTACACAAACACTTTGTCTCTCTCTCTCTCTCTCTCAGTTGAGCCTTGCATTTTAAAGTATTTTTGGAAGCATTTACAATTTTAATTCCGGTTGTTGTTATTCCAGCGGCGCAAAACTAATTTAAAACATTTTAACACTTGTTTTGTAATGTTGGCAGCTGTTGCTGTTATTGTTGTTGCTGCTGCTGTTGGTGTTGTAATTTTATTAGATTTCACTCTTGCTTTGGCAAACACATTCACGTGCCCATTTTGGCCACATTAAAAGCACTGCCAAGCCGTATTATAACACTCCAGCTTTATCTCTCTCCCTCCCTCCCTCCCTCTCTCTCTCTCTCTCTCTTTCTCTCTCTCCCTCTCTCTCTCTCTCTCTGCATATCTTTCACCCCATCGCTGTTCTCCCTTTAACTTATTCGCGTTATTTGTTTGTTTTTGTCATTTTATTACCCAAGCATTTGTTCAAATAACGAGTGCACAGCACCAACAACAACAACAGCATAAAATATGTATCCACTTTTATGGAGTTTTAATTTGTTTTGTCACCAAAAAAAACAAAACACAATAACAACAAAAAATTAACAACAACAAGAAACAAAACACGCCCGGACCAATATCCTTCACAGAGCTTTTGGTAACGCTAAAGCACTCAAAAAGTGTAATTACCCAAATGGCATTATAATTTAGACATGTAGCGAGGGCAATCGAAAGGGCTCCTGCCCAAAGTCAAGGGAAAGTTTACGGGATTTATAAATATATACGTATATATGTGTATGTACATATATATATATGCACGGAATGAGCATTAGAAGTACGCAATGAAATTATGGCAATCACTTGTGTAGTTAGCAACAGTTTTAACACGCTTAAACGTCTTAGGTAGGTATTAAATATGCATAGCTGTATTTTATTACAAGTTTTTACCTACTTAAGCTTAGCTACAAGTTCACGAATTTTCATATCAGACAAATATTTTCAAGAGGTGCTCAATAATGCGTAAAAAAATAGAGGAGCCAAATTTGCAGTTTTCTTTCACCTAAAATCGCTCTGCAGCTCACCCACTTTAGTCGGGACTGTCTTTTTATGATAATAAAATAATACTGTATTATTTCTGCTAGATTCATATATTACCAGTTAAGTTCTTGCTATAGAAAATCATAGAAAAATAAAAATTTAATTTTTTTTTAAATATTTTATTTAAGCTCTTTTACTTATGAGTTCTGTTCTTTTCTTGTATAATTTTTAGCATTTTATTTATTATTTATTTTATTGTATTTAAATTATTTTTTATTTTAATTAAACTCGTCAACATATTTATGAATTTTGCTCTCTTTAGTTTATTTTTAAAATTTTATTTATTTTATTTTATTAAAATTAAATTATTTTTTATTTTATTTATTTTATTCAAACTCTTCAACTTATTTATGAATTTTGTTCTCTTTTTGGTTTACTTTTTAGCATTTCATTTATGTTATTTTATTATATAATTTAATTTTGTTAAAATATTTTTGATTGCCTTTTTTTATTGTATATCAAAATATTTTCATACATTTAAGAGTTTACACACACGATACCAATAGCTTAAATATTTTTCAATTAAGTGAGCTCAGATTGTATAAAAGAAAGACAAATAATATGCTAACAAATAAAGTCGAGTGCAATGGAAAATCCAAATGCAATTACTGGAGGCAAATTGAAATGCATTGCGATTTAAAATATGAATTTCAATTTAGTTTCTAGGCTAGCTGCATTTCAATATGAGTATGATAAATCACTTAAATATAAAACAATTTTTGGAATTTACTCCCGCAAACATTGCAATGCATTTAAACATGTTTGTTAAATATATCAGATGCGCCAAAAACTTGCACAGCCTTAACATCAATGGGATCGTAAATAAATTACATATGCAGCAACAGCGTGTCTAGCGGGGAGTTTACGACTATTAGATGCCCTGTAGAGTATAGATAGATATATGAAAAAAATATAGAGGAAAAAAAAAGAAATGCATATAAATATTTATACATATAAATATAAATATGCATGCATATTTTTATAAGAGACTGTATGAAAAGAGACGAGAGTACTTGACTCAGTGGAGGAGCAGGAGTCAAAAGTCGTATACTTTTATAATATCAAGGTATATGCAAGTACTACATTAGAATGATCGATTAAGAGATGCCCTCTATACTGTGGAAAATCATTGTAAATAATTAAAATATAGAATTTATATTGGAATATTAAAAAGATATATATTCGATAATCGGCAGAATAACCAATATATATGGCTGTGTAGGCTACAAATATATGGAAATCAAATACAACTTATTTTTTTAAAGAATCTCTTTTATTTTTTAGTAGGACATCATCTTATTAACTAACTAAATAACTTCTTTTATTTACTTATTATTGCCAGGGTATAGCTATACGTGAGCTCAATTGAAATATGTTTCGCAGAACGCCGCACAAATTTGTTGAGCATTAAAATTTGGGGCAACATGTGCGCGCCTTTTGCTGTAGCATTTGCAATAAATTTCAGTGATTTACGCGAAATGGGGCAAGCGACAGGGATGCACGCTTAACTAACTAAATAAATGTTGCAGCTTTCTATATAGCCACCATCTCTGGCTCTCTCCCTCCCTCTCTCTCTACTCTCCCTGTGTCCCGCATATAACGTGTTGCACTTTAATGGCTTTGACGCAAAGTAAATGCGTGCAACCAAGTTTTTAAGTAATACTCTAACTTTTTTTTATGTTGGCAACGAATTTAACATTTGACATTTGAATAATGCAACAGCTGCTTGCAACAGGTGTGGCCGCGAACGTCAATATATGTGATTGTGTGTGTGTGTGTTGTAAAAGCTTTTAGCGCCTAGAGCTGTGTATGCTAAGCAGTCTGAAAGGACACATACTCACACGCGCACAATGTAGCACGTTGCATGTGGCATGTGGCATGCGGCATGCGGCATGTTGCAAGCTGCACTTGGAATGCAAACTGCAATTGTCATTAGCCTGTGCTATACGCATTTGCCCTGCCACCACCCAAACAGCTTCAATCTCGAACCACATTCCGTTGTAATCTTTGGTAAAAAGTTTTCGCATTAAGTCGACTCGTGATACTCGAAAAACTATTATAGAAAAATATTTTTGCAAAGCTTGGGCACTTTTACATTGTATTAGCTGTCAGCGTAAGCGAGTGTGTGTGCGAGCGTGTATGCGTGTGTGCGTGTGTGTGAGCGAGTGTGCGTGATGCTATGAACTTGCTATTGACAGCCAACAGAAGCTTTGCGGCATGCCAATGTGGGTGTGGCAGAGCCTCTGGCAAATACAACTATTTGCCGCAATGTGTGCGTGGCTGTGTTTGTGTATGTGTGTGTGTGTGTATGGGTATTTTAGCTAAGGCCATTGCATAGTGGAAATAATGGCTTTTTATGCAATGACAATGGATTTGCTATATTTTAAAATATAATCTTCTTGCTGCAAATAATTTGTAGTGAATTTTAATAAATATTAATATGCATTAAATAAATATTAAAATATAATAAAACTAATAAAATTAAATTTAAATTTAATATAGTATTTATTAAAATTGTACAAATTTAATTTTAAAATAATTTTGTTATATTTATTATTTGTTAGAAATTCTTAACAGAATAATAATAAATATTATATATAGAGTCATATGTATATACTATATGTATATATTTGTGTTTGCTTAACAAAATAATAATAAATATATTTAGCGCCATGACGAAATTCCTTAATAATGAGCCAACAATAATTAAATATGTATTTTTTAACACATTTAACATAAAATAATTTTATGAACTTACATGAATTTCAGTAGTTAACATCTAGAATCACTTATAAAAGGCACGAAAAAAATGTAAAAACCTATACGAAAAAAAAAAAAACAAAACAAAAACATATAAATAAGGAAAATACTCTCTTTTAATTATTATTAAAATTGCATTAATATAATTTACAAATGTTAAGCAAAAATAGAATTTGAATTGAATTATTGAATATTCAAATAATATGCATATTCATATATACAAACAGATTTATAAGAGGGTAAAGTAAAACAAATAAAAGATTTCATTTACTGAAACAAAATATAGAAAGATACAAGAAAAAACATCCATAGTAAGCTGCTCAGTCGTTTGCCTAGCTAAAAGAAAATAAAAGGCTTAAGTACTATATAACTTCATAACTGAATATCCGAGCCATGTCATTTTAGCCCAACTATAAATAACTCCGTCCCATTTTCCAAAAACTTGCTCCACTGTGCCTTTTCGCCTGTTTG
This sequence comes from Drosophila mayaguana, assembly GCA_037075325.1. Lineage (NCBI taxonomy): Eukaryota > Metazoa > Arthropoda > Insecta > Diptera > Drosophilidae > Drosophila > Drosophila mayaguana. The sequence continues at coordinate 10,138,065 of JBAMCG010000068.1, read as the reverse complement.
ATACTGTTGCAAGCTTAGATTTTCAGTCGATAGAAGCAAGTGCATTGCATTCTCGCTTCGTCACTGGCACGCAATAGCCCAGCCTCATGCAGTTTTTGGGGGCAACTCTAAGCTTAGTTAACACAAAGGCACATATTTACTCTTTTTTTTTTTTTCTCTGAGAGCAAGTTGCTTGCATAAAATTTGATAAATTCCAGAGCTGGAGCTGGAAGAGCTTTGAGTCTTCTACAGCTCCGTGACTGACGGCAAATCTAATAAAGAATGCCAACCAAACTGTGTGTGTGTGTGTGTGCTTAGGTAGAAGCCAATGTGGTCAAAAGTTAAAATACGAAACGAACAAAATAAAGAAAATGAAAATTGATTTTTGTTGGCTAAACAGTTTTAGTTTTATATCGAAACTCCTTTAGCTGCCTCACTCACTCATCTCACATTATTTTTAGCTTAAATTGAAAATTTGCATGGATATAAATATAGATATATATATATATATATATACTGTTTGCATGCATATATCTATATATAACTCTCATATCGAGTTAAGAAAACAATTTGCCAAACAGAACAACTACTCAGAGAGAGCGGCAGCTCAGTTTTCGTCGTGGAACCAACTGTTGCCCTGGTGATATGTAACTTGTCAGAAGTTTGTTGACGCGCAGATTAAGCGATGTCTGAAGCAACAACACGTTGATGCCACGCTGGGGATCATTTATCAAGGAGCTGGCTGCAAACACACAAACCTACCATATACATATATATATTCGGTATATATATGTGTATATATATTCGCTCGACCTGGCGTCTGCATAGTTCATAAACTAGGTGAGCGGAGGAGTTGAAAGCAAATTCATTTCTGACTCTGTGTTGTGCTGTTGTGTTAACATGATAAAGCACTTGTACTTCAGCATTTGCGCATTCATCATGTATTCAGAGCATTAGATTTTTGTATTTTGTTTCAACTCACATTGCACACTTTCAGTTAACATATTCCCAAGAATATTTCTACGGTTTCTGCCTTAATTCAGCTTAAAGCCTATTTAGACATCAGCTTGAACCCAACTTATCCAGATTGCACCAATTAAATGAAACAAACAAAGTTTTTGGCTTTAGGCATTGTTTTGGCTCAGCTTGTGTCTGGTCAGCGCCTGCTGTGCCAGTTGATTAAGTTCTTAGTGTAGGACGAGCATATTATCCTGCTCTAACCTCTGTCCTGTCCCTGATGCCCTCTGGCAACACAACAAATCACAACAATCATGCGCGTTCAATTGCGCATATTGATTGTCAGCATAATGGGACACAATCGCAGCGTTGCGGCCAAGGAAACGGTCGAGGATGTGGCTAAGGATGTCAGCCAAGTGTGTGCGTGTGTGTGTCTGTGTGTGCATCGGCATTGGTTTTCGGGCTGGGTGTTGATTATGTTTACAGGTCACATAGCAAGGCCGACGCCCACCTGCTGTGCCGCATAGCTCGAGTCCGTTACGTCTACTTTTATGCCTGACACGGCTGCTTGGCCCTGTCAACTGTGTCGGCAATACCCTGTAACCATTTCAAATTGGTTTAACAGGCTATAATGCTTCAAGTGGCGACATTAGTGTAGAGAGAAACGGCAATAAGTCGAGAGTGCGGCAGCAAAGAGCGAAAGGTACAGATAGATATAGAGAGGTAAGGTACGAGAAAGAGCGGGATAGGCAAGGACAGAGAGGGAGGCAAAGGCAAATGGAACAGGCAAACAAATTGGAGGGGGAGAGAGAGAGAGAGAGAGAGAGAGAGAGAGAGAGAGAGAGAGACAAAGAGACAGAGAGAAAATAAGAGAGAAGCCAAGAGAGACAGAGGGGAAAAAGTGAGAGGGAGTGAGATGGATAGAGTGAGTAAGGTAGAGGGGGAGAGAGAGAGAGAGAGAGAGAGTGAGAAAGTAAGGTAGAGGGGTAGAGAGAGAGAGGGACAGAGATAGGGAGAGAAATTCAGTCAAAGCCATAGAATGAAAGATGATACAAAGAGGTGGGAAGAGAATGGGAGAGAAAGAGAGGAAAATGCTCCAAGTTCATTCTGTTCCATATCCCGTTGACCTATTACCGTCTAATTGTTTCGTTCTGTAGAAATAAAACCTGTCAACTTTCCAAACAGCCTCTTCTTCTTCCCAAGTCCAAGAGTCCTAGTTACAGGGTATCTTTATCCCTCTCATCGTGCACAGAAATGCACTGCCGGATATTGTTGCTGCTCTGGCTGCTAGTTTGTGTGTCTCAGTTGTCATTTGTCTGCGTCAGCGCGTGTATTCGCTGGCAGCCGAGACGCCGAGCGCAGCAAGGACGTGGTTCATCCATCTCACATGTGCGAGTCCTCTAAACATTGTCGCGCAGCTGTCTAGCCTCTGCATTGCACAGGGGTTAAGAGTTGCGATGGGACAAACGCCCCAAACCACAAACCCCAATAATGTTGCCTCGCTGCGTGTTGCACGTGGGTGCGCGTATACGTGTGTGTGACTGTGTGTAATTGTGCGCACCATGGGCAACCTCGTTTGTCATTGTAAATTATATGGTTAAATTGTACGTATGCCTGATTCCGTAGGCCGACCGCACTCACGGCATCTCTTTTCTGTAGCTATTTGCTCTTTAAGCATAAATTAGATAATCATGTTTTGCTCTTATGGCCTCAACTGAACGAACAAACAACACTAAAACGCAAACTCTGCTCAAGTTTTATTATAACTGAATATTCATAACCATGAGTAGCGACCAAACAAAACTGTATACTGCTCCGGCGTTGCATTGGGTCCAGGCTCACACCAAATTCTCTCAGCAATTTCCATATCCATATCTTGCACATATGCGCAGCCAGCAAAAAAAAAATAGTAAAGAAATGGGGGCAAGCCTCATATTAAAAATACTGTTACAAAGTCCAGTTAAAACCAGGAAAAGGCTGACAACAAAAGGCAAAAAAAAAAGCAAAAGCATTAAAAATATAAACTAAATGGAGAAGTAAAAATTGTGCTTATGCAAAAATTGAATACTCTTTGGATGCTATACATTATAAGAATCATAATAAAAATAACAACATATTTAACATTTCATAATTACAATTTAATACACCTTAAATGGGGGACTAATAAATATATTAAAATATATTAATTATACACATATTAAAAATTGTGTATCATAAGCTATTCATGCAAATCTAAAGTATTATTTTATATAAAAACATCTGTAAAAATTAAAAATAATTGCAAACACAAAGGTGCTTTCAAAATTATATTATATAATATTAATAAACAAATAAAAATATTAATTTTTTTTTTTCATTTATATTTTTATTTTTGTTAAAATAAATTTTAAAGAAAACTGTTACGAATATTCAAATATATTAAAATGCTTTGAATAAAGTATGATTACAAAAATATTAATATTTTTCTGCTAACAAAAATCTACAATAAAAATTAATGAATTGCTATAATTGATTATTTTTATAAATTCAATTACAGTTACTTTTTTATTAATATAAAATCTGTATTAATGTTACCAAAGCTAATCTTATTAAACAAATTTTTAGAATTCCTTAACTAAATTAATTAACCTATAGATTATCCCTTGAACGAATCCACATTTGATTCATAGCCCTTGTTAGGGTATTAAGCATATTATTATGCCACAAACAAAGACCTTTATGTGAGCGAATGTTTGTTTTTATTATGCTGAGTAAACTGTGCTCAAACACATTTGCATTTATGCACAAGCACTCGAAATGCATATAAAAATGCACTTGATACAAACTTGTTCAGTGAGTTTATTAAATTTCACTGCTGCACTTAATTAAAAAAAAATAATAATAATAATAAAAAATAGAAGAAAACAAGAGACGGCGAATTGAAGGCTAAGCCTTTAATTAACACTCTCTAAGTGAATTTCTGAGCTGGCAAAATCCGGCAAAATTCACACGACCTCCGCGCACAGAGCTCAACAACCATTCCGCACACTCACACAGAAGCACGAACACACACACACACCCGGAGCACTTGATGAATTAATCTCTCTCTCTCTCTCTCTCTCGTTCACATGTGAGCAGCGAACGTTTGTCGGCGTATTAATACCCTGTAATTAGGAATGGGAGATATTATTTGGAAAGCGTGAGACTGTCAATGTAAAAAAAATTGAAATAATATTCAAATGATTCATGAGCCTATATAATATTAGTTTCGGATTTTACTCAGTATTATCTCTCAAATATTAAGAGAATGAAATATATTTATAGTTTTAAATAATTTCCCTTTAATTAAATATATAATTCATTCCAATACCTAACCATTGCTCAGTTAGTCTAACCCAATTTGGTCTTCAACATATCCGACAGTCTATCACTTGCAACTTAATCATGCTCATATGATTTTGTTTTTTGGTTTTTATGCCACTTTTAGCCGCACTTTTTCCCCGATGTCTGTGCCTCGGCCGCGTCGCGTCGTGTCGCGGCGCGTCAGTTGCATCTTCATCATCGCACAGTCCCTAGCTCTATGTATGGCTGCCATCATAAAGTCATTTAAGCATATAAATTGCACTTTTATTCTGCCCGCTTGTCACACACAACACAATTATCCAGCCACACGTTTCATGGATATGTGACGTAGCGCTAAGATCGCATGGGAAACTCACGAGTTGCACAGTGCACAGAAGCCAAGTATTTTTCTTCCTCTTCGCCTGCTTCTTCTTGCCTGCAGCATGGCAGACAGCAAGCCATTCTTTAATGATGCCTCAAGAACGTGTTTGTTGCGGTTGGAGACACAAGACTTGGATTTGAGTTAAGTTTAAATATTATGAATGCTTTATGTAGTATATCAGAGCAAATATAACGTAAGTTGAAATCAGGTTAAGCATGTCGCAAAGACGAACAGTCACTGCGAGCAGTCTCAATTATATATTATAGTTATTATATATATATTATAGCTATAGTTATAGTTCGGAAAAAGAATGTGTTTAGTTGTGCCTAACCAGAATAGAACCCGGTATGAGTGCAGCTGCGGCCCTTTTGAGGAGCTGCATACAGTAAAGGAGCAGCTCGGAAGGATACAGCACAATCAGATATTGTGAGAAACTGTTAAGACATGGCAGAATACTTCCCGCCAGGTCCTTGAACCGAAGAATAGATTTTGTCAAAGCAGGCCTACTATACAGTTTTCTTTCCTAATGGACAATTGGTGTGTTTATATACAGGGTTCTCCATATGCGAGTGACCCATCTGACAACCCTACAAGGTTGCCCATATTCGACGGACCCATGTTTCTTTTTTAATATCAATGAAAAATACAATTTTGTCTATTTTGCCTATAATAATCGTATTATTTGGTTGAAGTAGACGTGTTGACATCACTCTTTGAATATGATATCTCTCAAATGGTCGCCTTGAGGCTCTACGGCGTATAGTGCTCGTCTCTGTCAAAAGGTATAGAGCTGCCAGATGGGTCCCTCGAATATGGAGAACCCAGTATACCCACATATCTATACATTAGTCTATTGACCTTTTTGCATTTATTGCTTTAAGAGCTAATTAAACTGCCTCTTTTAGATCAGTTTATATATACTTTAATGGTAATAATAATTTCATAAATCCAATATCAATATATTTTTAAAATAAATATTTAAAAAAAATGTTAATGAATCCAACTCTTATCAACCCAAAAGCAGAAAGGCAAATGTGGCCAAATACTTGACTAGGAATATGTAGCCAAGCTAGAACAAAATTGATGATATTATATATTCATTCATTTTTCTGAAATAGAATTCCAGCAATGTGCGCCTAGACTCCTGTGGAGCAGGCTTAAGCCGCAGAGAGCGGCAACCTAATTAATGCAGCACCCCCACAGTTAGCTCATGTGTGGCTGTGGCTGTGGCTACTGAAAATGATGCATTAATAATGCAAGGCCTGCACACCAATGCACCCCCATTGGCATCCCTCGCACACAGCAACACCAAAAATGACAACAAGCTCATTTGGCCATTGAAACAGGATGTGCAGCCATTGTCCTGCTGGCGAGTGCTTTGCATACTTTGTGGGCCGCAGCAACAAATTACAATGCAATTGCCCTGCACTGTATGCATGTGTGTGTGTGTGTGTGTGTGTGTGTGAGTGTGCGTTTGTGTGTGTGCATGTGAGTATGTGCATTCAGTTGCAAAATTTATGTGTGTTTGGCAGCATTTCCTGCATTGACATTTACTTGCGGTTATTACCAATGCGACCAGCCAAACGGGGCAAACCAAAAAGCGAGACTAATTTTGCATAAATGAAAACTGAAAAGTGGCAAAACCAAAAACTGGAAATAGCTGGAAAACTGGAACTGCATTTTGCTGATATTTTTCGAGGGCAATGCTTACAGCTTCGAGTTTTCAACACTTTTGTTCGTCGCTTTTTTTTTTTTTTGTTGTTTTTGCTTTTTCGTTTGCGGTTGACCACATCCGGTTACATGTTCACCGTCTGTCTGGCTTCAATGTGTATGGGTGGTCTCTCTGCTTTTCGTTATGCAGTTGCTCCGCTTGTTTATTTACCAAAGTCAGACAATTCCCACATTGCCCAGCAGCAAGGTATGAGTGTATACGCATACACAACACCAGCACCCCATCAACATTCATTTGGGCGCCCCAGGGCAGACATTGAAACATCTGCATTGAAACAATTCCAATCATGGATGGCCCCAAACAAGGCCCTAGTTAAAAAATTGTACAAGCCATTGATGCTCTTTCGAACCGTTCTAATCTATATAAATATATATATTTATTTAATAAAAAATATATATATTTATCCTCAGGAGTATACAAATCAATATATGATACGAAAATAAAATATTATAAACAAAATGATTCCAAACTTTCATTTAGGCTTATAATTGGAGCAAACTAAATGAAAACTCAGTTTAAATATATATATGTATATATAAATTATAAAAATATAATATAAAACTATATATACATATAAAAATTCAAAAATTAATAAAAATCTAATATATATATATATATATATATATATATATATATATATATATATATATATATATATATATATATATATATATATATATATATATATATATACATCTAAAATATATATACAAATGTTAAACATGTATATTTCCTATCAATTAAAAGCTATCAAGGTAAGATAGGAATTCAATAAAATGGAAAAATATTTATAAAACATAAGATCAAATTACAAATTTTGATAGATTAATTTCTTCCAATAAAATCTCAAATAGTATTGCACTCTTAAATCAAAGGAAAGTTGTTTATATAATAGAAATTTGTAAAGCAGCAAACATATAATAAAATTTAATATTAAGCTTTATTTAAAATGTATTTCTTTAAAAACTCTTCTCATTTATGTATTCGTGCATTTCCTATAATTGTTCTTCATAAAACATTTTTTTAAGCCTTGAACTCTTATCCATCTTAAAGTAAAGAGTATTAACATAATAAACACTCTGCAGTTAAACAGCTTGCCTACATTTCTCTCCATTTATTTCTGTTTCCCTTTCGCCCTCGCTCACTTTCCCTCTCTCCAAGAGTATTATGATTTTGCTACACAAATATTCACACAAGCAGGGTAACTGCTCGAGCACATTTTAATCTGCTAAATGCCAAAAGATTTCATTCTAAGTGATTGTTGTTTTTGTTTTGATAGCTCTGAGACTATTTGTCATTGCCGTTGTTGTTGTTGGTAGCACTTCGAATTTAACTAAAAGGCAAGGGCAATTCCCAACAGCTTGCATTTTCACCTGGCATGCGTAATAACAAGAGAAGTTTCAAATTCTTTAAAAACAAAATAGCTCACATTTAATTGTTTATTATCTTAGACACAAAGTGCATAATTTCAACTAAAATTGAGATGTTTGTTTTTTAAGGCATTGACCTTACGGTAACATAAATAATCGTTTAAGCAAAAATTTTATTTTGGTATTCTAATATTATACTGAATATATTATATAAAATATACGCAAAAAATCTAAATATGCCATAAATATCGTACGCAATAAATAATAAATTTATGTAAATATTTATATTCCTTATGCAAATACATTTAAGTGAAGATTTTCTTAATTAAAGTAACTACAAACATTTCTGCTTTTCATAAAAGTTTTTAATTAGTGACAGCAGCAGCAAGACTTGCCGGTTGTCAAATTGTAGGCAGTTGTGGTTGAGCGACAGGATGACAAAATTCGATTACATTCGACACGATACAGACAACAAAACAAACAGACAAACACACACAAACGCACACTCACTTAGGCCTATCTAGAGGCAGGAACATAATTTTAATGCTTACATAAACTTTAATTAAAACAACTTCGGTGAACGCTAAATAGCAATGCCACAAGCAACAAAATACACACACACTAACACACAAGACAGATATGCTCGCAGACACACACACTCACACACACACACACTCACACACACACACACTGTGGAAGTTTTTGGCACCTTGACATGATGCTGCTAATGAAGTGCATGAATACCTTAACAACATGGAACGCTGCTTGTTATATATGTGTTGCCTGTGTATGTATATGTTAGGTAGTAGTTGTGTGTGTGTGTGTGTGCGTGCTCATAATCATTTTGATGGGCACGTAAAACTCGAACTAAAATCACTCGAGCATCCATCTCTACCATCGCATATGTATGCATGAATGTGTGTATGCCCGACTCGCTCAAAATAGCAGCATACTAAGCTGCAGCAACAGCAATAGCAACATCAACAACAACAACTAGAACAACAACAAGCGTCACAGCAAACAACACAACTACAACTACAGCACGAGTTGGCCAAAATTAATATACAACATTTGCACGTGACTTTGATATTGAAAGCGTTTCTGCTGTGCATTTCGCAGGCTGGCGGAGCAGCCACGCCCCCTTAAGTGTGCTATACAAAACAGCACTCAGCATTCATTGCGACACACACACACTCACACATGTAGCCCGTATTTCACTCCGTCTGGATTTATGCAAAAACTTTGGCCCAACGAAAATAGAAAATGAGAAAAAAAGAAAATTAATAATTTCGGCTTTTTATTTACAAGTTTGCTTTAGTGATAAAGCGCTGCAGAAATAGGCGAGGCACATGTGTGTGTGCGTGCGTGACTGTGTGATACGAGTGTGCATGTATGTGTGTGTGTGTGTGTGTGTAAACAAACTCTACAGCTTAATCCATAAACAGTATTTATTCTGCTAGCTAAAAATATTAACATGAGGATAAGAAATATTATTTAAATAATTCATTGACACTAAAAATAATCCCGAGTTCATATAAAATACCTCCTAATAATACTATTCCCAGTGACAAATATAACCACCTGTTAAAACTATTAACAAGAAGCTCCTCTATACAATTTTGTCAGTCAAAAATCAGACACAAATACATATAAAACATACTATGAGAATTAATTATAATGTGTTAAATTTGTGTGAAGCTTTGTAAGGCCTAATCATTGCATACTTAATTTCAGCATTAAGTATTTGTCAATTTCTATTACATTTTAACTCCACTATCCACAAAACATTTAACAATCAGAGTACGCAATATTTATCCTGAGGCTAAATTTCCTCGTTAAACATGTAAACTGTTATCAGTTGTATTCACAGCAATTCAACGAAAATGAATAGTTTCTGCTAAGGACATAAAAACGAGCTTTAAATAAATTGAACAATAGTTTAAACACACAAACACACACTTTACACACACACACGCTGACCCCAATTGAAAAAAAAAAAAAAAACTATTAGAAATAAGTCGAAAATCCTTTTATACAGTGTAAACGTCTTGGCTTGGAGTATTTTACAATGCTCAAATATATCGAGAGCAGGAGTCTTCACTCACACTCGCACTCACTTTCCCACTCGCACCCATATTCGTATTTATAGTTCCTTTTGCTGGCTGCACGTGTTTGGAATTTCAATTGAAAATTATTTACAAAAGCCTGCCTGGGAGCTCCCAGAATGGTTTTTTGAGGGGTGCATAAACTGTTGCTGTTCGACCTTTTCTTTGTGTGTGTGTATAAAGGATGGCAAAAAATCAATGAATGCAGCCACAAACACACACACACACATAAACACTCATTGCTGTAATATCTAAATACATATTTAGGTCTATGTGCTCGAAAGGCAGCCTCCTCAATTGTATTAAACAAAGGCAAACTGACCGTAGTCCGACTTTAAGATAGAATACCCACAGCAGCTGGACAATATAATACAATAATTAGGTAATTAATCATATAATGCACACAACAGCGCTCCAGGCGGGTCATTAAGTCGAGAGAGCCAAGCATCCTACGCTCAAACCATACGCCCCAACACCCTTCAGCCCCTCCGCATCTCCGACAGCCAAACACAAATTGCTAATTAAAGACAAACAAAACACTTTAAAACGCAACAATACGTCTACGTTTGCCAGCGGCACATTATGAAAATTGAAAAGAAAATATTTAATTATAAACAAGTGGAGCAAGTGGAAACTGAAAAAGTTTACCTGTTGTACACACAAAAACACATTAGATGATAAAGGCGGCAGCAGACTGTGTGAGCGAAACTTCTTCGGAAAAGTTGCAGGCGAGCTAATGCTATTTATTATGATATTTAGCAAGGCTCCACTTGCTTACATATACATACATACATATTCACACACACATACGTGCATTTTAGCTAAGCATGTCTTCTATTCAAAAAAGTTTGAGGGGAACAACTTTTAATAAAAAGACTTCAGACTTTTCAAAATATGATTTATAAAATATGAATAGAAGTTTCTCCTAAAAACTTTTGGAAAGTCGATTTATTTTCAATTATTTTTAAGAACTTGTAAAACCCTAGGCAAGATTCAATTTTCGAGGCCCGATTTGACAGTATGTAAATATAAATTATTTTTTTACTAAATCAATATATTTCATGTATGTAATTAATAAAAAATAATCTACTGATAATTAAATATAATGAAAATATAGAAATTTAGTTATGATAACAATAAAAAAAATATTTAAAATACATTAAAAAATTTGTAAAATATTTTAAATTATATATTATTGTTATTATTATTTTTAATTTTTATTGGTTTATTTATATATATTTTTTATTGATAAATAATTTATATACATTTATATAGAAATATGTGCTTCTATATTTTTATTATTATTATAAATTATATTTATTAAAACTATGACATTTATTTTTTAATTTATTATTAATCCTTTTAGCGAATATTTATAATATTGTAGAGAGAAATTGTCCATTACTTAAGCAAACCAAAAACAATTAATTTTAAAGCGATTCAAGCTCAACGAAATCACATTTAAAGAAGCTGATTTTAATATGATACAGAATCCAAATAAAATCGAATAAAGCAACAAAAGAGATCAAGAGAGAAGGCGAAAAAATAAAAGCAAATCAACTAAAATGTAAAAGTGGCCACGATATATATTTGGGAAGCGCAGACAATTTAAAACTCATCAATTCACCAAAAAGCCGCGCCCGAAAAACAATTGAGCTATAAATGTTTGTTTACTTAAGGCGACAAAACGACAAAATAAAGCTTTGGAGGGGAGCAATAAGAAAAACTCAAGTAAAAAAAGTCCAACAAAAATATTAAGATAAAGCAAGGCCACAAAGCAAAATGCAGGCACAGCTCTGAAAAATCCATTTACTGCTGCGTTTTCCGTATTTATGCTCACATTTTGCGTAAAAACTTTTCATAATTGAAATAAAATTCGGAGAAAAATATATAAACAAAAAAAAAAAAAATAGTCAAAAAGGAACAATAGGATTTTTATAGCTTGACGCTCTGCGTAATGCGCAAGGGAAATGCCCCGCCCAAATCAAAGTATCAATGAAAAGCTATCCCTACACGCGTACACACGCACACACATACGTATATATGTATGTGTGGTAGGTATATAAATATAATATGCCGTATGCCCCCGGCGGAGTTGTAGCAAAAATTTAATCAAGCTTTGGCCAGGCGCACAAATAATTTTCGCAAATTCGTTTACGGCATTTTCTTTTGCTGCCACCGACCACTTTTCTGTTCAGTTCTGTGCCCGCCCTCGCCCCCTCGGGTAATGGACATGCAAAACGCTTTTTAATCCCAGCAAAAAGGAAAAGCCGGACAAACGCATTGGCCAATTTGCGTCCGAATAGAAAAAACTGTTACTGAACTGCGGCTGTACGCAGAAGGCAGCAAGCAGGAGGCTGTCAATGCCGTAGAATGCGCATAAACTGACAACGGCGGCTATATAGTATGTATGTAAATGCAAATATATAAATATATTATTTAAGTATGCGCTGATGCAATCAGGACATCCTTGACAGCTATAATCGAATGCTGTTCAGTTTGAACGGATGATTCTGGCTAGAGCAGCTGCCTCTGCATAGCTGTTCAATTTTGTTCTTTATGTTTATCGATTACTCTGTTGTTTTGCTCATATATCAAACTTGTATTTAACACGAAAACAAACCTTCAAATGATTTTCAGATTCTTAAATCATAATACATATAAGACTTATATGATGGACATGGCAATATGAATATTTAATATGGAATATATATGAATATAGAACTTATAAACTAAGTTACACATCATAGAAAATTATCAATTATTTATCGATATCTACATGTCTCTTATCGGTTTTCTTTTATCCTTTTCACTTATCTACATCACTTTTTCTCCTGTTTCCTTCTATCATATATTACTCTAATAATAACCGCACTTAATGCAACTCCATTATCCTCAAAAACAATTTTTGATTTATATAGGTCTTTGGCTTTAAATTTTAACGGTTTGCTGCATCATTTATTGCAGTTTCCTTTCAGTCTGTCCCTTATTTTCGTTTTACTATTTTCTATTTACGTATTTTCGCATTTTATTATATTTTATTTAGCTGGCAGCAGCTGCTCTGCTGCTCTCTACTCTCTGCTCTGTTTTCAATAAATGTGAATAAAATGAATAGATGGCACCCATTGGAAAAATCTTCTTTCTCCGAAAATGCTTGCGGCAGGAGGACGAACAGCCACTAAGGCGTTTTTTTTTTCCCCCGATGCGGTTTATTAAATAATAATATACATTTTATGTAGCTGCATGAATTTTAATATAAAGAAAGAGAAAATCAAAATATAAAGAATGAATATATATATATATATATATATATATATATATATATATATATATATATATATATATATATATATATATATATATATATATATATATATATATATATCAGCTAGCTCAAAGTTTAACAAAGTTTTGCAGCTGGCAGCCAACGGCCATTGGCCACATGTCAGCTGAAAGTGGACAGCTTGCAGTTTTGTGCAAATACCATACACCCCCTATAGCCCTCTCTCTCTCTCTCTTACTGTCTGCGTGTGTCCTTCCTTCTCTTTCGCAAACAGCTTTTCATTCGGCTTTGAGGTTTTTCCCGCTTCTGTTTTTCTCATATTGCGCATTTGCATTTGTATCTGAATCCAGGGAAGCTCAAAGATTTATTTGTCAGATACGCTTTGGCTTGATTTATGAAGGTGTGCGTGTGTATGTGAGTGGGAGTGTGGAGCAGCCCACTGGGGAGCCAACGAGCCGAATTCGCGACCTCCCCTATTCACCCTAAACCCTGATAAGCTCAGCTGCCCAGCAGTAAGCTGTCAAACTTCAGCTGTGTCTCAGGTCCAACAACCTAAAAAAAAAAAAAATGTTGAGACACATTCAAAATTTTAAAATACCAAACTGAAGGGGAAACCGAGGGTACACGGCTGCAGCTCGAGGGAATGGCCAGCTCGTCGCTGAACAAGGCGCCGCCGCCATTGAATCCCCATCAGCCCGTGCTCTATATCGAATGCTGTCGCACCCACACAGACTATCGAAAGCGGGCCAGCGAGCTGCATGCCTCACTGGCGGAAGCCCTGCGCGCTCTACAGCCCGACTTGCAGCTGCAGCTGTGCATCAATGAGAACAACATGCCACGCCTCGGCGCCTTCGAGGTGTCCATCGCCGCGACGCCCACCGAAGACCATCGCATGCGACAAGTGCTCTGGACTGGACTGGAGCGTGTCCCAGTCTCCGCAAAGGTGCCGCACGTGGACGACATCATAGTGCCCGCCTGCACGGCCTTGAAACTGCGCCACAGCCAAGTGGGCAGCAGCAACATTGACCTCGTCCGCACCAGCGATGGCGACATTAAAAAGATACTGCAAAGACGTAGTCTACAGTAGCATCAGTGACGGCTTCGGTCTCGGTCTGTTTCACTTTTCCAGCTCATTTTCCCCTCATTGGCAAGTTTCAAATGTAAAATTAAATTGACAACAAATTATCAGTGAGTTGATGTTTTCATTAACTGTTAATAATGCTTTACTATCAACAGAAGGGGTATATCTTCGTTGTCTATAGACAATTTTCTAATTACACTACCATAATTTATTTACCTGCTAATTTCTCTTTGAAAATACTCATTTTACTCCATTTTGCATGCTCTTTGAAACTCTGCATAACATTTTTCTCATATTTTTTCTGCTTTTCCTATCTTTTCTCACCAATTTTTTGCAATTAATAAGTTATAAAGTTTTTCTTTATGCGTTAAGTCTGCCAGGATCTGCAAGAACTTTTAGCAAGGTTGCTCGACTAGCAGATATTCTTTAAAGAAACATGCTAAGTTTTTTGTTCTTAAATATTAAAAATAAAATATAAAATGTAAAATATAAAATATATAATATATAATATGAAATTTCAATTATAAAATATAAAACATAAAACATAAAACATAAAATATAAAATATGAAATATAAAATATAAAATATAATATATAAAATATAAAATATAAAATATAAAATATAAAATATAATATATAAAATATTAAATATAAAATATAAAATATAAAATATAAAATATTAAATGTAAAATGTAAAATATAATAGAGAAAATAAAAAATATAAAATATATACATTAAAAATAAAATATGAACAAATATATAAAATATATTAAATATTGAAAATATAAATAGAAATATATATTCAAAAATGAAGTTAAATAAAATAAAACATAAATACATAAAAATAAACTATGAAATAATAAGAATATATATCGAATCAAAATCTTTATGGGAGTTACGTTATTCCAACTCCCCAAATACCCTCTTTTTGCCACGCCTTTAATGAGTAAACGATACACACAACTATGATAGCCGACACAGAAAGTTAAGTAGATGCAAACTTTATCTTAAGTAGACGGCATCATATTTTCACAATGATGTGTAATTGCCGGCAATAATAGTGCAAATTGTGAAAAGAGGCAGCTGTGGGCCGCACGGCTATGGTCTGTGCCTGCAGAGCCTGTCGCCTCTCTCCACTCTCTCTCCCTCTCCGCTCTTGGCCCACTGTTTGTGAGACAGGCGGCTGCTGTTCATTTTCGCTCTTGACACAAAAAGCGCTGCGAGTGAAGCGAGGCTCGGAGCAGAGAGATGGTTTTTGTTGCCGTTAAGACTTTTGCCTGGGACTGATAGCTGCAACAGCCAGCAAGTTGAGTGCTGAAATTCAGCATCATTGCACACACACGCACACACACATAGAGACTCTCTTGCATGTGGCACTATAAATCCCTTTTTAAAGTAAGTGGTGTATGTGAATATGTATGTATGTGCCTTGCATTTTGTTTGGCTAGCTTTGCTGCTTGCCTCATGCTGGCTTGCTGCATGACTTAAGTTTTCAACACACGCAGACACACACACACACACACAGGGACACACACATGGGCACACATATGGCATGGCAGTCATTAAACCAACACATGCGCACTTGGCAACTTGTCAGGACGTGCTCCGTGCGTCCTTTAAGAAACCGGCTAGCTTGAAAGGCAGCATAAGTAGTAGAAAACGGCAGCATATTAATCTTATCAACAACAACAACAAGAACAACAACAAATGCAGAAAACAATAGCTGAAGCAGCGGCAATAGCGGCAACAACTCACTGCATTCCATGCACTGCATTTCTGCCTTCTTTTGGCCTTGCCAAGCGGAACACGATATTAAAACCTTTCTGCACTCCCCTTTGTATTTCACACAAAGTACGAACTGAAGAAGTTCATTATAAAGAAAAGGATCACGAGGCTGACTTTTTGATTTTTAAGGTCTGCTCCAGACAGTTCCTTTTTCACTTGTTCTTTTCTTATCAAAAGCTGTTGCTTTATGCATAAATGGGAAAATTTATGACGTGATGTGAACTCATATATTGAGGAATATGAGTTGATATGGAATGCATCCATATGGTTATCTTTTCCCACTAAACGACAAGTTTGGAAATTTGCAAAGGAATGGCCTGACTTTTGTTTATATTTTTATTTTATATATATATATAATATATATATATACTATACTATATATATATATATACTTTATTCGTAGCTAGGATTTACTTTTGCATCTTCGACCACTGTTTAGATAAAGTTACACTTAAATTAATATATTAATATATATGCATATGCAATAAATATTTATATTTTGCTGTGAAATGCAAATATTTAATAACAATTTAATATTTAATAATAATTTAATAATACTAATTAAAAATTTTGATTAAATCATATATATTTATATTTAAATATTGTATATTTAAATATAATATTAAATCATATTTGCATTTAAATATTGTTACCAAATATTTACATTTCAAGTATTACAAAATTTGTAATAAAACTTTAAATTATAATCTGCTTATATTTAATTTTTTTTTTTTTTTTTTTTTTTTTTTTTTTGTCATTTTTAGTAATGCGTTAATGTTTTTTATAAATATTTTAATCCATTCGGTAATTAAAAGCAATAAAACTCAATCATGATGCTTTTTTTCGAGCTGTCATTTTCCTTTTATACTATTTTGTTCTCACTTTTTCAAACCTGCGTCATTTACATTAGAAAAGAAAAGTGCGCGACTATCGGATACTTCGCATTAAGAACTCTAGTTATATTAAGTTGCTGTTAAGTGACTCAAAATGCAATCAAGTAATACAAAAAAAAATATATATACAATTTTCTGAATACAAAAATTGAATAATTAAATATAACGTTGTCTATAATTTTAGAATTGTAAGAATAATCATAAATAAAGATCAAAACACTGTATTCCCATATACCAAATTCTTTGCCCATAGCTGTTGCAAGTCTTAAGTTTACTTTAGGTTTATCAGAATGTGAATATATTTACTTAGACAATGGCTTATGTACGCATAAACAAACAGGTTATCCTTTGAAGAGTTTTTCTTTGATGATCATACTCCATTATAAGACATACATATTGCTCATAATCCCTTTACCATTTATCAAAGAGCTATTAAATAGACAGGTTCACCAATAGTCTTCATGTTTATAAGAGTGTGTATAAATTTAGTAAAAGAAAGGCAAATCCCTTGATAATCATACTCGTTATAAGGCCTGCCCATTACTCATAATCCCTTTAGCCATTTAATAGCTAAGACGTACGAATTTGATAGCTACACCAAATAATAAAAAAAAAAAAGGCGAAAAGGCTGCTGGATTTTATGCACATTTAATGCTGTTGGCGCACATTTTGACAAACCCCGTGCCAGGACTCACAATCACAACGACGACTCGGCAATTCTTTGACTGCAGTTCTTTAGATGCGCAGCGCCAGCTGTCAGTCGCCTTAAGGACTTTGACGTTCATTTAGTCGACGCGTTGGCGCGCGCTCTGTCAGCTGCCTGGCCGTCCTTTAAGCCAGTTCTTTCTTCTTTTTTTTGCTTTCTCCCTTAATAGATTTTTATCATTTGACTTCCATTAGTCGGAATAGGATGGCGCGACAAGGCTTGAAAATTTGCAACGCTTTCAAGTTTGCTATAAAATGCACTTTTCTGATTTATCTGCAAATTGGAACCAAATAAAAAATAAAATAAAAATGAAAAAGATTAAAACTCCAAATGGATTTCTATTTATATTCGGAAGATTATTTTCCCTTGGTTCCAATTAATTTCTTGTCTCTCAGCTATTAAAAGTAAGACGCACTTTTTCATATAAATATTTTTCCTAGTCTACGTCGCCTTTATTAGTTTTCATTTTCCGCTTCGCATAAACAAATTCTAACTGTGCTTCGAGCTCTATCAAAACGTTTTAGTACCGTGCTTTTGGCTTATAAATTGTATACCGACTGAGCGCTTTGCACGACAAATCCATTTTCAAAAGTTAATTAAAAAATTTTGCCGTTGACTGAAGTGGGCGCCAAACACATATTTTTTTCTATATTTTATGCTGGCCATTGACAAATACTCGTGGCAGAACCGTGGATGACTGAGAGATACGGTGTAAATAGTTTAGTGAATAAATTTAAAATATTTTCGTGGGAGATATGTTTAAAAAATATACTGAGCAATATCGATATTTATCAATTACAGACGTAGCTACCACATTCTGAATATGTCTACAGTTGAGAGATGGATGCAAAATATTTGTCGCGGAAAATATGTAATGAAAAATATTACTTAAAGATAATCACATCGGGCAGTATCGATATTTATCGATTTGAGAAGTAGCTACCATATATAATATACTAAATAAAGCTTAATTTGCAGTTGAATAGTATATAATATTCGACTATCAGAGGGAAACTCTAAGCAATGTAAAGGATGTGTTCTTCATTTATGCCGATAGGCAAATGTAAAAATGCAGTACTACACATAAATATTAATATTAATATAAATAATTAATATATATTCACTGCAAGGAAATCGTTTATTCCAGTTTCAGATCAGGATTTATTCGACGAAATTTCCATCCCGAAAATTACCTCCCATCAAGCGAATAAACTCTCATTTTAGCCAGTTTCGATGCAGGGCATAACCCCTTTTCATTTGATTTTTTATCGCAGTTCATTCGACTAATTGCTATCTATGTTTTTCTTTTTTGTTTTTTTTATTTTTATTGTTGTGTATAAGTGCATTATATGATGGTATTATAACGAGTTTGCATATAAATTGACATGCATTTCCGTTGTTATCGACATCAAATGCAGGCAGCTGATGTCAATTAGGGAAATTAACATTTGCCATAACTTTTTGATGGATATTGTTTGGCTACCCGGCTCGGACAGCAGCTTTTCCATTATTGTCAAATGTTTGCCAATCGACATTGATGATCGAGCATTGTTTTCTATTAACCAAATGCTCAATTATCTGCAGCTAGTTTGTCAAGGTCGATTTGTGGGCCATGAAAAACGTAAAACGTATGTAGAGCATCTCGATTTCAATTAAGAGACGATGGCAGCAGGAGTAGCATCAGCATCAGCAGGTGCTAGCAAATGCACGTTACGAAGTGTTCAAAGTGTAAAGCGAAATGAGAAAAAAATGCAAATACAATTTTGACATATTTCCTGAGCGAATGCCAACCAAACAGACAGCCGGCCGTACAGCAAAGGACAAAGACAGGTGGACCGGAAAACTGGAGCGTCGCTTGTGAAAACTGGAACTGTCCCTGGCTACGGCTCTGTCACTGGCTTGGGTACTGACTCTCGTTCTGGCTCTGGCACTGGAGACGAGGTCAGTCAGCCAGGCGGTTGCTCAACTGACAACTGACGTGTCTCGCTTTTTGGCAACTGAGCACTGCAGATTGGCATTGGATTTCGTATCGTCGTTGTTCTGGCAACACTCAAAACTGACAGTGAAACCTCAAGGAAATGAGTGTGGTTTAAATATATGCAGTATATAACAACTGCAACATATGAGGAGGGTCAGCAGCGTGCAGATTAATCGCACTACAAGTAAAATACTCAATTACACTTATTTTCCTTTCATTTAAGTGTGAGCATTCCAAAGCATTCCATTGCCACTCGGTAAGTAAAATATGGAAAAGAATTCCTCTTCTCAAGCGATGTAAACAAACGCCATAAAAATATTGAAGTACTCTGAATGAAATGAAAAACTTATACATTTATTTTTTACAATAATTTAAATAAAATTCGAAAAAAAAAGTATTTATTGGAAAAATGGACGGACAGACGGACAGGGCTATACTGATTCAGCTTGTCACCCAGATCAAGATTTGCCTTTGAATTTGTTTAATATAATTATAATTGTAAATAAAATATGTACGCTGAAAAGTAGGCAATACTATTTAAACTTGTAAATCTAACTGGATATTATAAGAAATTGTAAAACAAACTATATAAAAAGTATTCTACACTACATAATGTTAATAAAAAATAAATTCATTAATTTTAAAAAATATATAAATACAAAGTATAAAGTAAATGTCAAATAAAATAAAAAATAATAATAATATAAATAAATAATTAAACCAACTAACATTTAATATAAAAATATATTTATTAAGCTTTAGATATTTGTTTTTATATATCACATTTCATTATTCTATTAATTCACAACTCTAATGAAGCATTGGACTCTCCATGCGCGTTGATATTCAAGTGATTTTGTTTATGGGAACACATCAAATATTGCAAAACCCCAAATGTAGGTGCAAGGCTTGTCCCACTGACACCAACAACTCGTTGCAAGTGTCGCTCGTTGCATGATCTATGAGCGAGCGTAAATTTTTACTGCTGCGGGGGCAGGGGAAGTCAACTGGCATAGATACTGATACTGCAAACACTGCGGCTAGCTTCGATGTCAACGTCAGCGCTTCAACATTGCGATACGAATCGAATGGGCAAACAAAAGTTGGGCAAATTATTGGAGATAGCGGACAGAGTAGAATGGCAATGAATTTCCAAAAATTTGTAAGCCCCGCGCTAAAAACTGATTGCCGGAATTGTAATTGTAATTGGTTACACATGGCCAAAGGGCAGGGACAGCGGCAGCGGCAGTGGCAGAGGCTGCATTGCATCACAGAAATGCCACATGGGCATTGTGGCAGCCCGCGTCGACTATTGCAGTTTTAAGCATTATTGTTATTATTTGTTGCAACTGTAGGGGCTGGTTAATGATTTATGCATTCGCTGTGCATAGAAATGACATTGCGGGGGGTCCGAATGTGCTTCGCTAATTTAAATGCACATTTGGGGCACACAGTCTGCGAGGCGTGCATAGAGCCAGGGGGTGCGGGAGAGGGTGACAGAGTGGGCAGGCAGACGCTGTCAGCGACTGGCTGTGATTTATGCCGCTGCCCTAACAGCGACCACGAATTTTAACAGCACTGTAAATAGCAGTCGAAGAGCGCGCACTGAGTGAAGAGCAAATTTCCCAGCAACATAAGAAGAGTTGCAGCTAACAGTCGCTGTTAAGTGGCCTAAGAGCATGCCTAACAGCGGCCTTAACAGAGCGCCGCTCTTTGCTGTTAGCCTAACAGTTGCAGACAATTGTTTTGCCATATTATGAACGTAGGTCAGTAATTTGGGTAACACGTGCAAGATAAATCAATTAGAGGCTGGGCCTTTCACTGTGTAAAGTATACATTTATTATTTTTAGATTTTAGGTACACCCAGACTTTTTGTTATGCACAAGTTAACAGATTAGGAAACGCAAAAACAGGCAGCTGTTATCTGTTGAATTTTCTAGCTACTTTACGCCTCTCAGCTTCAATTATTTACCAATTTAAAAAAATGGGTTTGCATAGAATTTCCTACTTTTCTATTAAACTAAATTATTTAGATTTAAAATTTTTAACTTGCTAATTTTCTATATTGCATATTAAAATAAAACAAAATTTAAACAAAATATATATTAATAATAACAAAAAAAATTTTTTTTAATTGAAATTACTCTAAATAAAATTTTTGGCTAAACTTAATTTTATTATTATAGAATTTTATAATTTTCCATTTTACTAATATACATATTAAAATTAAATAATTGTTTAAATTAAATTTTTCATAAATGAGTAGTTAAATTTCTATCACAATAAATAAATATTTAAAACAAATAATTTAATTAAAATGAAACAAAAAAATATAATAATAATTATAATAATAATATAAAAGTATAATAATTTTTAATATTATAAAAAATGTTACATAAAATAAAATAAATGAATAATAATAAATACATATATTAACATATTTACACATATTAAACTTATCAGTTACAGCTTATTAAACCCATCAAAAACATAAATTTATTAAGAGCAGAATAAATTCTACAAGCTATCCTCGCAAAACGTTGCTAAAAGTAACAACTAATACTATGAGATGCCATGAGATATAATTAACTAAATATATTGCTCGTGCTTCATTACCTCCAATATAAACTGAATTCATCTGAAATAACCATATTCAGAATACATATACAAACTATTCGTATTCATTTCAAGCAATGAATTTAGTTTCATGGCAACTCGCATACATGCAATTAAATATTATTTTTAGAAATTGATAAATAGTAATTGATAATTTGATAATAGCCTCAGCAAAAATCTCATATACGCTTCTCCTTTTGTTTATTGTTTGCGCATCAAATGTATTGAAACTCTGCACAAACTTTCATAATGGCTTGTGAGAACATATATTAGAATATATGAAAATATATAATAGTTCATAATTTATTATTGAACACAGTTTTCCTTAGCCATTAGTTGATTAATGAGCCATGCACCGTTTTCTGTGAGTCATGTTTGACTAAAAACATTTATACATATCATGAAAAGAGGCAAAGTGAAAAGGGAAAGAAAATGCTATTCATAAAGGAGAGCATTAAATAAATTACAAAATTGTTGCTTTGTTTTAATTATGCGCCAATCATATGAACACAACAACAAAAATAACAACAGCAGCTTCTAGCTACAATTTAATGCACTGTCATGGCCCCGCCTACATTTTAGACGCCTCTCACCACATTAGCTAAAATCTAAATCAGTTTTTAAATACAGCAAGTCATGACCAAAAACAAGCTGAAGAGCTAAGTGGGGGTAAAGCGGGAAAGAGGGGAAATTGGGCCTGACCAGTATTTTCCTAATGGAGCCAACAATCAAATCCGAAGAGCAACAACAACAACAACACTTTAAAGTCACATCTGTCTGTGGCATGTGCCGAGCCTGATGCCGCATTTAAGTTCATTTAGCTGCAAAACAATGAAATGGGCGCTGCACATGGATATTAATACATGGACAGTCGCCCAAAGGTAAGATACACTGCAAAAATTAATTAAAAATTGGCAATTGCTAGATATTCCATATCTAATTTGACTAACTGACGATTTACAAATTGAAAAAACGGCTAAACTATTTTAAGAGACAGTTTATATATATTATTTTCAGCGAAAACTATATATTACTAAACACCTGCTTTCACCCAGTTCTGCAGCTAAAATCGCTGGCTAAGTTTTAAATTTAAATTTAAATTTAATATATATATATATATATGTGTTATTTTAAAAATATATATATATATTTGAATTTTCAATAATGTAAGCGAATGTTATTAAATCCCACTTTAAAGATTTTCTACAAGTAAAGTCTCTGTGTATCTCAATATATTGTTTGAAGCACTTTCTCTATAAATACTAAATTGACATGCAAAGAACTATATTATTTAATTGGCAGCTAAATTGACAATTACATTTAAATGCAGCTGAAAAGCTGCCTAAATGCACATTTATGCTGTTGGACTACGAATCAAATATTAAACGAAAAGCATTAAAGAAAAAAAAATATATAAATTTCGATAACTTGTAAGCGTTAAGATGTACATAAAATATTGGGTGTCTGAGAACTGGAATAAAAAATATAAAAATTTTAAAAATTAAAAGAAATATACATAAATATAGCTTGTTGACATCATTCACTACATGCAAAAGTCAATCGACTTCTCACACCTAAAGACAACATTAACTAAGTCTGTCTGTATCTTCTCCATTTGGCAATCAGAGTTAAGCACCTCATTTCATAAGCATAAATCGATAGTTAGCCATGTTCCATCAGCTAGCAGCTGGACCCCTCTCAGCTAGAGCATAATCAATGTCTGGACATTGTAGAGGGCAGCACAAATGTCGCTAAAAACTGCGTTGCTATTTAGCCGATTTTCGCTGCTACACAGCAAATTTACCAACCAGAGCAAACAATGGCTAAAAGAAACAACCGCAAATCGTGGCTTGGGCAATTTGCAATACGCGCAAAGCGAGTCGAAAAAGCACGTGAAAAAGAAAAACAAGGAAACGAGTTTATGTCGAAGATATATGTGTGTGTGGATGTGGTTGTGTACGAATGTACTAAAACGTGTGTTTAAGTGCGTCCTCCATCGAACTCAAAGTAAACAAAACAAAACAAAGGCAGCAACAATGCGAGGTGAGGCGCCTTAAAAATTCACAAACTCTTTGAGTCCTCGCATGAGACAATTCGCAAAAAATTGCGACAGGAGAATGCAGCGTGGAAGGCAAAGGAATGGGGAGAACAACAACAAAAAAAGGTGCAAGCAACAAGCCGAACAACAATAATAAAGCAAGAAGATCGACTACAAGATACCATGTAATCAACAATATTTGGCAGACATCTTTACATATAAATATATAATATAATAAAATTTGTATATAATTTAATATATATTTATATCTACAGTGGTTAAATACCAGTGGTATTTAATGAAATATAAATATATTTTATAAAATTATTTATATTTTATAAAATATACGTATTATATTTAATAAAATACAAATAAAAGAATTTTATATAGGTAAACATTTTATGTGCTCAATATATTATTCATATTCTAATTTATTTATTAAATATTTGTATATAAAGAAAATTCAGTTTGCTATTTTTCATAGACTACAAGCAAAACTTGGCTTCGATTTGGATACTTTTACTTCATTGATTGCTGATACTATAATTATTTCACAAAAATTAAAGATTACATTAAAAGTGCTCACAAATTTAATTCGAGCATGCCTATTATTGTATATAAATTAGTATTACAAAATATATCAGTTTGTTGACATTAATATCACTGCCCATTTCAGCCAAGCCATTTTCATTTATAATAAAACTCCTGCAATTAACTTGGTCCCACACAGCTCAAACCCTATGCAAATTGCGAGATATATATCCCTTTCGGTTTGGCTGTTTGGACAGGGTAGCAAGCCATTATAGTCTGTGACAGGCGCAGACAAAGGCGCACCCGGGAGACAATGACGCCGCCAAACGATGATGAGTATCCTGCCACAAGAATGTGGCGGAGCGAAAACTCAGAGACGCAACACGTCGAGTGTCAATATGAAAATCTATGCGTATCGTTTGTGTCGATTCTGCTACCGTGTGAGTGTGTGTGTGTGTGAGTCTGTATCCTGATATGAATTATTCATAAAATGGCAATGGCCCTGCGAGCAGCACGAATAAAAAGCAGCAGCTGAAGGAGCTGTCATGACGTTGGCCCCGTGGCAGTCTAAAAAAAACTTAATTTGTTGTTGTTGTAGATGAGAGCAACAACAACCACAACCACAATAAGCGCAACTGGACGTGTTTGTGGGTAAACAAACTAAAACACAAACACTCTCGCACACATTTGCAAGTTCAAGTTGCTACAGCTCTGCGGACATGTGACATGTGGAAGCATGCAGCCAAAAATCGAAGAAAAAATCATTTTTTAAATATTCATAGTCGAGCATGAGCATGAGGGAAGCATTAAAATATATTTAGCCAGTCTGTAATATATACAGTTCTAATTTATTTATTTACAACTGAAGATGGCTTAGAAATAAAGTTAGGAGTTTGAAACTTTGCATTTGATTATAGTTAATACAAATAAATTTAGGGTCTCTTCTACTATTGTATATAAATATATAACCAAAATTGAATAGTAATTAATTATGAAAACATATATTTTGAAGGCACTTACCCTAATGGAGAATCAATTATCCAAATTGCGAACCTTTTTAATCGGCGAGAGCACAAAAAGCAGCAACTGAAAAATAATAAAATTTGAATTTTATAAATATGCAGACTATCACATATATTAATTAAATATTAATCTAAAAATTGTAAATATTTATTTATTGACTTTTATATTATTTACATATTATTATTATTAAATTAATGTTTTTATTTGAGAGAAATGACAACTAGAGCAGGCGAAATATATATAATATATATCAAGAGCACTCGTTAGTGCAAAATGTATGTACGTAATCAAGTTCTAAATTTAAGTGAGATATACCAAAAGTCATAAAAAAAATCGATAAACACAGAAATGCCAAACACTTAAGCAGATTGGAAAACCATCCAATATTTTGGACTATCAATCTTATTAGACTGCTGAGCTATATATGAACACACACTGTAGATACAAAATAGAAGAAAATAAATAAAGTTAGGAAATTTATGAAATACATAAATCAATAATTTAATTTTTGTTTTCTGTAATTATTTTTCGATTTGTTAAATTTTTCTTAATACTTAAAGCACATATCAACTGCTTTAACGTTTGCCATACAGCAACAAAAAACTATTCTAATCTATTTCTTAGCCCGAATTGCAAGAACCGTTTGCACAACCTTTTGGCATCCTACAAAAAATCATAAAAGAAAATCAAATTTTTGGTTAGATGTGCTTTTAGCCATGATTTAGGCTAATTATATAGCATCATCGGACTAGGCCAGTGGGGCCTCGTTTATTGTGGCTATTGGGATTCCTTTTTTAGCCTGTATCAAGTCGAAACACTTGAATATTTTTCACATTTGAATAAGCCCTAAAAGTCGCGCACATTTGCAATGCTAACTAAGCATACGAAAACTTGCGAGCACACACACACACATACACACAAGCATAGACACACACTCAGACACACGCACATGTATATTGAAAATGCAAATGCTCGACGCATACGCAACAGAATTTTCAGTCATTTTTGCCTTTTTTTTTCTGCTGCTGCTGCTCCTTTTTCTTGCTTTGCTACTTTCTACCCCTTTTGTTGTCGTTTGCTGTTGTTATTGTTATTGTAGGTTTTTGCAAGTTTTCAGTTTCGATTAACTTTTTTTCTGCACAAATAATATGGATTTTCACGTGCTGTTGCTTGGGTCTGGGATTATGCTCATGTGGCAGTGGGATAAGGAAATGGCATAAGCAGAGTATTGCTAATAATCATAATGATGTTGCTGCTGCTGATGATGATGACGTTGGGGGATAATGTCGTTGTTGTTGTTGTTGTTGTTGCTGCTGCTGCTGCTACTGCTATCGTTGCCTAATCGCCTTGCATTTTTCATCGCTTGTCAACTGTAAAATTTGCGAGCGGCAACTTTTGCACACTTAATTTTCGCAACGCTCGACAAAGTTTTTCAATTGACATAGTTCGATTAGGCAACGCATTTGCCTAATTAGCCAAGAGTTTCGAGTGCCTGGATCGGGTAAAACAATCGAAATATGAAGCTTTCCAGCAATTGATAAACAAATTTTTAGAAATTTACATATCAATCAGAATTGCTATTGAAATTCTTAAGGAACATAAAAAATATAGAAGCGATTAATATATATGTATGTATATATCTATATTATACTGTTATACTGTACTGTTATAATACATCATACCATGGGTCATACTATTATATACTGTTATATCTAGCCTCAATTAAAGAAAACTCCATAATACACCTTCAAATTTTTATATATAACTAATCAATCAATATATATAGCTCATAAAATAAGTTTAAGAACATTACAAAATAAAAGATTGTATAAATAAAAAAGCTCAAGCTTAAATTTAAAGCAAACTAAATCTTAAATTTAAATTATGAAGATAATAAAGTCAGCAGCAAACGCCACTGCTCGAGCCCTCAACTTTAAGCCGCTTTAACTAACAGACACTTCAAAGCTCTGGCTGTCTTAAAGGACTCACAATTGGTTACAGTTTTGCTCTTGGCTTAACATTCCTTTTTGCACTCGAAGTGCAGCTCCAGCTAAGACTTGTGATTTGTTTGTGTGCCTGGCTGAAGCACAGGCGCGTGTCCTTTGCCATAGGAAGGCTTTTCTGAAAGCGCCCAGTCATGTCGGCTGCCTGCTGCTCGGCCTGTTGGCCCGTTGGCCCGTTGGTCCATTGGCCATTTGGTTAGCGCGTCCCTCTCAACACACACACACACTTCATTTGCGGTAATAGTTTGTTAGGAAGACAGTAAAAACAAAAAGGACGCATAAAACAATTATAGTCCCGACGCTCGCTGACATAAAAACCTTTGACAAATTTTGCTAGCTGCTGATGTTGGCTTTATGGTCGCGCCTTCTGCACTCAAGTCGGCCTTTTGAAAGCGCGCGCGACAACAACAGCAGCAACAACAACAACAACAACAATCATAATGACAGCAAGCTGACTTGCTAATGAAAAGTTTATGGCCACGGGGCATATACTTAGAACACCATGAGGCTGAATAATATGCCGACATGCACTGCAAAAAAATGTTGGTGTAAATATCACACTTTATGAAAAATCAGAACTTATTAGAAAAACGGAATATTAGTAATAGTTTTTATTTTAAATTTTTTAAAGAACTTTATAATCTTATTTTTTTACGTAGAATATTTTATAATCTGACAACTAACTTGTGGAAGTCGGGAATTAAACAATTGCCTATTCTGTTTAATTAAAAAAAAAAAAAGCAGATAAACTTTATACTTTTAGCTATAAGTTTTGGAAGTACTAGTTAAATTTGTATAATAAAAATAATAATTATGAGAACTTTACAATAAATAAGTAGAAAATAAGTTATATACGTTTTTTACTTATTTATTGTAAAGTTTTTATAATTCTTTGTTCTTATAATAATTGAACTAATAAATACTGACTACAATTACCACTGAGCAGCTGAAAGTAAAGTACGATCACAAACAAAATGCAAACAAATAATTCCATAAGAACAGTTCAATATCGAAGAACTGCTAAATGACTCCATTGAACGCAGCTCCGAACTCTTCAAACGGACGCTGAGTAGCTCAACAGAACTTAGACAACAGAATCATAATCGAACTATGATAATAACCCACTGAACTATATCTTTCCCTGATCCCTGTAAAGGTTTAGTAGCTCATTTTAATAAGCAATCCACAAATGCAATAGATTTTATATCTATCTAAGCGTTATCTCTACCTTAGCTATCTATCTCTTAGCTCTATCTCTCTTTTAGCTTTTAATCTATTTTCTAGACCCATCCCTAATATTTCCATATATTCTAATAACTATGTTCAAATCAAGTTTTCATCTCCAACCAATTTCTAATCAAAGTTTTATAGCAGTGTATCGACAATGCAAGCCATGTTGCTGCTGCCGCTGCTGCTGCTTGCTGTCCGTGTAGTGCTAATATTATTTACACCGGATGGGGAGACAGGGCAGCCGGCTGAGGGGCTAAAGGGCTGCAGGACCACAGGACTATAGGGCTGCAGGCTGCCGGACTGGAGGGCTGGAGGCTGGTGAAGGCAGCAAATGACAATGCGACATAGACACACGAGCACTTTATGCGAATGACGCCCACAGGCATCAACTGGAATTATAACGCATACGCAGTGTGGCCAGCGCACAGAGCTATGCAACAGTCTTTGCTGTAAGTGTGCGTGCGTAACTGTAGTTTAAAAACAACAAAATGTGTCAGGCGCAACCGACACGAGCGGATTCCAACAATGCCAAAACGA
The DNA here is from genome assembly GCA_037075325.1 of Drosophila mayaguana. NCBI lineage: Eukaryota > Metazoa > Arthropoda > Insecta > Diptera > Drosophilidae > Drosophila > Drosophila mayaguana. The sequence goes on along the minus strand of JBAMCG010000068.1, from coordinate 10,108,515 downwards.
GCCAGAGGCATTACAGCCGCAGTTAGGTCAAACTGCAGAGAGAGAGAGAGAGAAAGAGAGAGAGAGAGGGCGCGTATGAAGGGTGCGGGCAGAGCTATTTTATTAGGCAGTTGTGAGCCAGCTCTGACTGCCCGTGTGTGTGTGTGTTTGTGTCGGGTTGAGTTGTTTGCACAATAAACTCAAGCAAAGTCATTAGAAATTTTCATTTTATATAAGCAGGAGCAGCAGACTCCTTGCCACATACAACTGGCAGGAATGAGCGCACAATTGACATCCAGAGATGATCGAAATTCAATACAAGTGCTGCAAAATATTTATTTGTATTTCATATTATATTAATGGAATAGAATATTAAACCTCCAATTGTAAGCCAGCATATAATTATTATATTTATCAAACTTTGATATTAATAATAAATGTAAAGAGGAGAAAGGAGTAAACATGCAGTTAACAATTTATTTAAATTATTGATTTATTATCAATTCAAGGTTGATTTTAAACAACATTGATTTTAAAATTAAAATAATTCTTTATCAAAGAAAAACACATTTTTAAATAAGGACAATATTTTATATTGGAATATGATATCTACCAAATATTTCTGTACCCGTCTCTGTACAAAAATATATGGCTGCCAGATGGTTTGCTCAAATATGGGCCCTGTACATATTCGGCTATTAAAGCTATAAACACAAGGCTTTATTCACAAATATAAATATTTGTCAGGTGGATAAAAGCCAGCCATGCAACATTGATTTTAACATGCCTAAAAATATAAGAATCCATAATCGTTACTTACAACTTTTTCCATCAAATAAATATTTATCGGTTGGACAAATCGTAGCTAACTTTCAAGTGAGCAGCCAAAACATAATACAACATTGATTTCCACAGCAAGTAGGTCAATTGTTAACTTTCGCAGGCACCTGTGCGTGCTCCGAAAGGTACAGCAGACAGACAAACAGCATGTTAAGTCCCTGAACAGGAACAAGTAAAGCCCGCTGCTAGGTTTGACAAGCACATGCGTGCCGTGTTAGTCGCAAGTTCTCTGGCAGCAGTCGCAGCTTCACATTGCTGGCACAATGTGCTCAGCTCTGGCAGGTGTGTTTATGGCTTCTCCAGTGTCAGGTATTTTACGAGCATTGTATCGATAAACAATAAAATCACACACAACAGACACACCATCGCACTCACACTCACATTCACACACACATACATGCAGTTAACAGAACTCTTACTCATGCAGCATCGACGCAACGTATTTCTTTTTTTGTTTTTTTATAAAATTTTATTCTAATTTGATTTGTTTTGTTTGGCCTCTACATGGGGTTGGCTTTTTATTGATGCAAATCGAAATTGAAAAGGACCCGTGTGTGTGTGCGTGCAGCATTTTCTTGCTAAAAAATGATTACGAGCTGCTTGTAATATTTATAATGCAATAAATATTTTTATTATGTGAGACGTCCCATTCGCGAGCTAAATAAATAATCAGCTCCAGCTGTAGAAGAGCCAGCAGCTCGCTGCATGCATATAAATCACAAGCAAATACAGTTTCATAAATATAACATATATATATAACATATATAAGCATTCCTCTGCTCATTTACGTTGATTCCAGTTAAGTTTCGACTGGCATTAGGAAATGAATTTTTGCGATTTCCATAGGCATTCATCCCATTGCAGCTGGATCTCAGCTCAGCTCATTCACACACCAAAACCAGAGCAAAGCGAACTGTGTAATGCCGCCCCAGTAAATCCGCAAACATTGTTAGCGTAAGCCCAATGACTGAGTGTGCCCAGGTCCCAGCGGGCGATAAACGCATAACTCCGGCAAGACAAACGATATGCGAATTTAAATCGAAGCAGCTCTCAAGGCATGCTAACAAAGGCCCACAAAATGTCGGCAGTCAAGCTTCGAGAATCAAGCTGAGGCTTTATTTAACGCACTTCGCTAACAGGTGAATGCCATGGTGAGTCGTGAAGGGCTGTCAATGTTAATGTTTGTTTAATTTAACAAACAATTCAATTCGATTCAATTCAATTCCAAACCCCGATGTCAGCTAAATTATTCGATTGTGTGTGCAAATGCTACAAGTTAAATTACGTTTCACCACGCTATTTTTCTTCGAACGTGTAACACATGAGTGGCGAGGAGCTGGCAAGGAGCTGGCAGCGCCCAGATATGTAAAAAATAAACGAGATATACTCAATTGCTGGCAACGCTGATCTTTAACTACATGTTAAACAAGTGTTCCACTCTAGTTAAAACTTTGGAAAAACATGTTTACTAAATATAAAAGTAATTAACTTCATGTTTGATGGTAAAATTTAATAAAATGGAATAACAAAATTTGGATATTTTATTTTTCTAGCATATGAAAAAGAAAATAAAGCTGAATATTTTCACTGCATGTCAATCTTCAAAATAGAAATAAATAATATATGTGCATAAAACAAATTATGCCTTAATTAAAAACATTTAACACCATTTAAAGTATTGATAAAATTTTAAAGATTGAAAAGAGTTTACAAATAAAATCAAATAATTAAATATGTTGACATAAATATTATCTTTTCTGACTTCTTGTCAAACATTTCATAATTAAAATCAGTTTGTTAGTTAAAAATAAATAGATTAAAGTAAATGTAAAGCTAAAACAATTTGCATGCAGAAATCTAATTCATTTCATCTAATTCATGTCAAAGCTCATATCATATGCTTCTTCAGTTCCTTACTACTGCAATTACTCATAGATGTAGCTCAACTTCTTAGAATTGCATTCATATTATGCATTCCCCATAGCTGCACAGCGTTAACACACAGTTGTTTTTCCAAAAGATTTTCTCTAACCAAACTTGGCAAAAATCTTAACTCAAAATATGTTTACTGCAAATTCACCGAAAATTATTTCGCCCTGGCAAATGTTATGCAAGTCTTATGTGGCCATAGCTGTAATCTCCATGGCTTTGGTATGCAGCTGCCTCTAGCAACGACTGCGTATACTTTATTAGATCTCTGTTAGTTTTTCATTTCAAGTAAAAATGATGCACACACACACGCATACAAACACACAGGGACATGCACAAACATAGTGCATGCATATTGATAAATAATAATTTGTCGCAACTCTTACTCAAAGCGAGAATATAATTGCATGTCGAGTATTTGGACCAAGCCGAGCCATGCAGGTGGTTTGACATGGAAGCTCCGATACAACTGGGAAAACTGTTTAATTAGGTTGACTGCAAACATTATCTGTGATAGTATTGATGAAAGTGATGGCAACGTGACGATTGCAGTGTTAGCTTACTGAATGCGAGAAGGATAGGATAGCATGATTTGAATATTTTTTATTAATTTAATTAAATTTTGCATTAAACTGTTCTGGATAATCAAATGTCAATGGAACCTTTAACTCTGATCATCTCTGATATCTTAGAAATAATACTGGAACGATATATTTAATTTCTTAAATGCAGATTTCAAAGCAAAGATGCAGAAGGCAAACAATGAAGCAACCCAAAGTTGCAACCAAATACCCTAAGAGACTAACGAACCAAATCACCCTACAGAGGTCAAAGATTACCTTGCGCAGCTGCATTTATAGCAAACTTGTACCTTTGACAGTTCGCCTACGGTAAACCTTGACCTTTTCAAATTCCAGTTAGATAAATCACTCAGTACGAGTTACATGAGGTAGTTGAAATTTTAGCAGTCAAGTTAAAAAAGTCTGACCTTACTGTACACAAAAAATTCCTTTGATGTCATGAGACAGTTGAAAATAGAGAGAAGAACAATAAATAAATAAACAACAATATTAATTTTAATTTTAAATCTATGCAAAGACCAAAAAATAGATATAACAAATTTTAATTTTAATTATATATTCTTCTATAATATATATTCTTAGAATATATAGATATAACAAATTTTAATTTTAATTATATGTTCTTATATAATATATAATTTTTATATATATATATAATATATATTATATATACTTATTCAAATATATAGAAGATTAATTTTGTTTAAAAATCATATTAAATCGTGTTAAGTTTTCTAAAAAAAAAAAACGTGAGTGAAGTGAGACGACATGAACACGATATAAAACGAATCATTATTTGAAAGGAAATAAAATAAATAAAAAAAATAAACTTTAACTTTTATTATGTTATATTAAATGCTAGATATAAATTTAATTTGTTCTAGATTGCTTTAAGGGTTAAACATATGTTAACAATACTCAAACAAACAAATAAATTTTTCAAAAATCATTTAAAATAAATTTTTTTTTTTTTTTTTTTAATTGTAAATAATCGATACTAAATTTTGTATAACCACTAAAACTGATTTGCCTAAGAGCACGAACTCAACTCTAGTCGGAATTTCGCTATGACCATTGGTGGGGCTACTATGGCAGCAGCACAGCTTTTGAAATAACGCGAGATAGAGCGCTGGCAATCAGACACCGCAATAGCTCCAGCTTTGGATCCACTTTTGATTGGCTTCCGCAGGGCTTGATTAATAAATGGCGCCCTTTTGTGCCATATTGACAAATATTACAGGCCGCAGAAAGCGAACTACATTCACCGTTGACAGGTAAAGGGAAACTTGCGAATTGCCATGTCAGCAGCATGGAATTACTCAGGCTATTCAGGCAAAATAAAAAATGCTCGAGGCGCAACGAAATTCTTTCACATTTCGTTAACGTCTGCTGCAGATGCCAAAATGCCCCTTTCTTGCACCTCACTCTGACTAGCTGACGCTTTCAATCAGCAGCCGCCAGGCATTGAAGGACCTTACAATCGTCTCGCGAACATGTTGAATGAGATGAAGCAGAAGAAGCAGCAGAAGAAGCAGCAGAAGAAGCAGCAGCAGCAGAAGATGCCGTTCAATAAATGTCATTACATTGTCAAGTGCATATTAGAGCCATAATTGCGAGACGTGCGCAGCATGTGAACAAAGCCGGCGAGAAAAAAAAGTTAAAGAAAGAATTGAGTTTTCTGTGCATAAGTGTCTGTCACATTTACATACCAATAATAAAAGAGAAAAAACCAAACTAAAGCCAGCCAAAAGGGTGCACATGCTGCGCGCCCAGACGAGGTAGTGGGAGGTGGGTGGAAACCTCACATTCAGAATTCAATCCCACACAATGCCACAGAAAATGGATGTGTGGAAGGAAACTCATACAGCTCAATTTGTGTAAACAACATTTGCACATACTCTAAAATGCTTAGAGATATTTGTAATTTAAAAATAATTCAAATTAATAATGATAAAAATAAAATAATAATAATAAAAATATAAATAATAATAGAAAATATTAATATCAATATTACTATTATTGTTAATATTATTATAACTATAATTATTATTATTATTATTTTTTATTACTATTATTTTTATTTTTATTAATATTATTTTCCCCCCTTTCTGGCAGTTACAATTCAAATACTAAAGGTATGAATGTTAATTGAAATGATTATTATAATATGCCATCATATTAAAACTCAGCCAAGTCGCTTAAAACATTTGTAGTAATTCAAGCTAAAATAAAAAGCTATTAAAATAGAAATGCAAAATCGCCGCAGACACCATCGTTAAATAGTCAACAAATTGGCGAGGCCAACGCCATTTCGGACACACTTCATTAGTTAATTAAAATCGAAAAACCCAATTAATAATGAAATTCAAACAAATATATACTTAAAAAAAAGAAAAGCTATTCAATTTTAGTATGAAAAATGGCCAAAACATTGTTTGACTTTTGCCAATTTACTTAAAGGAGTGCAAACGAAAACAACAACAACAACGTAATTTTAACCAATTAATATTTTGTATGTAGTCCAAGACAAACAACGCAAAAATATGAAACTTGGAGCGAGCCGTTTTAATGGCTAGCGACAACAGCAGCAACAACAACTATAACAACAAAAATTAACAGCGAAAATTCTTTAAACAAATAAATTGATACAAAAATGTGTGCAGAATTTTCTCAGCTTTTCTTGTAATTGCAGCTGAGCGCATGTCCTTCCCCTCTTTTAGTCTTTGAATGCCGTTGCAGGAGACGGCTTTGGGAATGGTTGGCATTTTCCGGTTGAACGCTTGCAGTCAAAACAGAATTCATAAACCAAATGGACGTTAACGCCAGGCACGCCCACAGTGGGACGCAGGGGCGGCTGGGGCAACCGCAGGCTAGCAAACTGTTTGTCTGCGGCTTTAGCGGTTGCTGTTGCTTCAGCAAGGACAACCGAATAGGACAACAACAACAACTGCTACAACAATGCTGATTACAACAACGGCGAAATTTGGTGCAAAAGGCGCAATCTCTGGACAGTAAATTTGCTAGGACATTGCAGGGACACTGCCAGGACATTGGCCTTGCTCTTTTCTTCAACTTTGTGTTCCATTTGGCTGTGCGATAAAATTGTGTGGGCGTGGCCGTGGGGCGTGCAAAATCCGCACAAAAAGCGAAGACATTGTTATTAGTCGAATTTTTCATATTTCTCGCGTTCAACGTTAAGCCATTTTTTATGGCCCAAAAGCGAAGCGCGAGAGCTGGCGGAAAGAGAGGAATGAGAGCATCTATGCCGCGCTGGACGAGATTATCCAGACAGATACCCTACATAGACATACTCAATGGGTAGCGCTCATATACGAGTATATAAAGAGGAAAAGCTTATTTTGTCTAATCAAATGAAGACTATAGAAGAAGAAGAATACTCAAAGAAAAAACAATTTGTATATTTAATTTACGTTTTTTGCAATAATATAATTATTTAACTTTCGCAGAAAGTGTTTTAATTAAACTATATATATATAAATACATATACATATATTTCTAAATATGCGAATATGCCCTCTATTCATTTACAGGGCATTAAAAGGAGAGTAGAAGTAGGAATATTATGGAAAAAATTCTGTAAAAAAAAAAAATACATTTTGTGTTACAGTTGTTGTTGTTGTTGCTTCACTGTGGCATATTTATGACTATCGAGCATTCAGTAAACACAAGAAACTAACAGAGAGAAAAGGCAAAATAAACAAATACAAAATACAAAATTCAAAATGGGAACAGACGAAAATATAAAGCAACATGGCTAGGCAGCAACAGACTCGGATAACGCTTAAATATATTCCACTATTCGAGTTCGAAATTTGTTTCGACTCGCATTTGCAGGAGTCGGACGTGGGGCAGCTGCTCGTGTACTTTAACTTTTTTACTCGTTACGAGTGTTGTTGTTGTTGTTGCTACAATTGTTGTTGTTGTTGTTCGAGTGTTGCAGATTTATGTTTTATGACTGTCTGGAATAGAATTTTAGCCAGTTAGCAATACAAAAAATACAAATGGCCAAAAACTGTGGCATACTTCAGAGCTTATGTTCATTTGAGTGTGTGTGTAGGTTTGTGTGTGTGAGTGTCTGTGTGTGTGTGTGTAGGTATAGGTGCTCGGGTGTGCACACATGCATTTACATATGTTTGAGATTCAATTGAAGAATGACAAAATTATGAGGCATGTATACATACATACATATATGGAGTATATTCTAGATTTACATCAACTTCGGATAAGTTAACGTCCTTTAATATGGAAGCGCCCTAAAAGAGCATAATTGACTCTTTGATAAATAACATGTATAACAATACAAAAAGCATTATCTGAAGCCCAATGAATATTCAAAGCTCTTGTTTACAAATGACAAATGAACAATGGAATATATTCCACACTTGTCAGCTCAGCTCGTGCGTATAAGGATAAAAAGTAAATATGTATGCATGTGCATACATACATATAAAGACATAAGACATATGTTAACGGCAAGAAAATACCGTTTAAGGCAAGGAGATGTCTGAATATACTCTTCAAGGAAATTTAATGTTTTAGTTATTATTATGTGAAATATGGTATCAGATTCAGAATTTCGGTGTTAAGTAAATATACGATTTTTATGACAAATATTCATAGCTCAAGGGCCAATGGGTTGGCTATTGGATCATATAAGTGCTCTCCATAACTTGAAAATATTTTCCATGATTTTAATATGCAGTAAATCATCACATAATAAATATGAGTGGTTCGTAAAAAGAAAAATATGTAAATGCATAATAAAAAGAAAAACTACATTTTTCTTTATACACATATAAATACTATCTATAGAAAAAAATAATATATTTAATTGAGTCTTGAATAAAAATACAATAAATAAAGAAAGCAACACAATATATGATTTAAAGGTTATCTATAAGCTTTAAGAGCATATTATAATATAAATAGAAGTACACAAAAGTTTATATTGAATAAATATTCAGTATTTAAATAAATACTGACTGCATAAATTTGCCTTATTAGCGAATGCATAAAATTAATATTTTATAGATATATTCAATTATAAACAAAACTATTTATAACAAATAAAATCTTAATAAATATTCAGATTGAAAACATTTTTAGAACCTACACTTTATAGCAAATCGAGATTTTCTCTCCGCCCTATATACCATCTATCTTAGTCATTTTCTATCTCCCTCTCCGTCGCTTTCTCTGCCTCATCTATGGCACTAGCTCTCTACTCCTCTATGCATCTCCCTCATACATAAAATAATTTCCAGCTAAATAGGCAAAGCTCTGACTAAAACAGAAGATTCCCCAACGCCATTTGCCGAGTAAATATTTATTATAAATATCGGAAGCAAGCCACCACCAACCACCGCAGTGCATCATCAGAAACTCGCCTCTTGTTGCGCTGTCTGCTGCACTTGGGGCACAAACATGTTGCCTGTAATTGTAGCTGGTGACTGTAACTGTAAACAGTGGCCGTGACGGCCTGCCTCTGTATGTGTGTATGTGTGCGTGTGTGTGTGTGTGTGTGTGTGTGTGTGTGTGTGTGTGTGTGTGTGTGTGTGTGTGTGTGTGTGTGTGTGTGTGTGTGTGTGTGTATGGGTGTCCTTGCAACATTCAGTTGCTGTTGCTGTTGCTGTTGCTGCAGTTGTTGCTCGCTTGTTTTCACATGACTGGCGCGTGGCAAGCGCGATAAGTTAAATCAGTTTGCGCCTGCAGCAGCACCAGCAACAACAACAACAACAACAACAACAACAACCTAAACATGAGCTACAAATTGTTTAACACAATTCGCATGGCTGGCCTGCTCAGCTCTGCTCTGCTCTGCATTGCATTTGCATTCACTTCTATGTATCCCTGCATATCCGCTAAATGTTTTCAGGAATCGACTATGTTTCAAATGCTGATAACAGGCAACTGGCACTGACAGGTGGAGCGGGATCTATGTCCCGTTACGTTGCCACCAAAATATGCAAATGTGATAATAGATAACACCTAATAAACACAATCAATTTGGAGTATACTGAGAGGATTGCAACTAGATGGCAACGATAGTCGAGAGCTTGAATATGATTATCTTTGAGGCTTTTACAAATTATATAGATTTTAGCGAATGTTTAATCTATATAATTTGTAAAAGCCTCAAAGATAATCATATTTAAGCTCCCGAAAAAACGTTTAATATTTTCAAAAACTTACAAAGTTTATCGACTGCACTTAAGAATTAATTAATTACAATTTAGTTTTAATTAGATTTCTTCAATATGATATAATTTAATATTATTTTATTTTTTTTCGATTCGATTTATAAAAGTGACTGAACTTACCTACTTTAAATACAAATGGAAGAATTTTGAGCACTTTAACTTGGTTTTATTTTTTTAACACATTTATAAAAAAAAAAGAAAAAAAAATTTCAATAACTCTCACTCACATTCCCTTTACATATGTGTCACATCGCAGCCAGATTTGCGCATACGTCAAAGGTTTTTTTTTTTTCATGATGCGACAAGACACAAATCGAAACACGTTCCGACGGCACACCAAAAATATATATTTCCTTACTGTTCCATATATAGTAGATGCACCTACATACATATATATTCAACTAAGCCCAGCGATGTTTCAAAATACACGCGAAAATCATGTTCATTGATTTTTTGTGCCTCGTATCAAATTTCTATTTTTTCTCCTCTTTGTCAATTCTTCTTCTTCACTTCTATTTGACAGGCGTAAGAGAGTCGTGCTCCTGCGTGACACGAACTTTAAAAATTCCAAACATAGCAACTATAAAATTTAAATAATTTTGCGAATGTGCGTTTTAAATTATGTAGACAACAAAAAAAAAAAAAAAGAAAAGAAAACACAACAATAATAAACATTTATAATGTAATTCAATTTACATTGTTTCTGTGCACACATAATTCAATTAATTGCGGCTGCATTGTAAATTACTCAAAAGTGAAACACATTAAATTTAAATACAGTAGCCAGCCGTTAAATCAAACTAGTTGATGTTGTTGCACATATAAAGTCAATTATTATAAAATAAATTTTAGATGAGTCGTATCGGAGCGATCTTATGAAGTTGTTGAAGTTACTGTGGGATTTATTGATGCAATAGTGTTGAGAAAAACTGGCAGCTCGTACTAATCGATTTAGTATTTTAGTGAGAGAGAGAGAGACAACTATAGCGGTTGCTGAACGTGGTCCCGGTTGTCGCTGAGTGGGAGCGAGAGGGCTAGTTATCTTCTTCGCACAGGGTCGCTATGCTTTCGGTCAACAAGAATATGCGGCAGAAGTAGAGAGAACAAGAAAGAGCTTTGTGAAAGAATTAAGCGACACCGGGAACTCGTTAAAAAATCAAATTTAAATATGCTCAAATTTTATGTAATTTTTTTATATTACTTACTACAAAAATATTATATACAAAATAATAATAATAATAATAATATTAATATTCTATAGTCAAATTTATAAACTGTATTCTTCATACTACCAGACTTTAACTATGTAATTTTGAGGTTATGTGCAATACAAATTGATTGAATTAAAGCTAAACTACTGAACATACGGCAGCTGAGCAGTTAAAGAGCGGAAGCCGGTAAATGGATACCATTGCCAAGGCATGCCAGACCTTTTGGGGGCTCTAGTCAAAGAGCAATTACCTATTTGTGTCACGTGTGTGCCGAGCCTTTACACCACACACTCTCCCCTCTCTCTCTCACACACACACACACTCTGCTTGCTTATGCACTTAAACAGTGAGTACATCAAAGTCAGCATGGCGCAACGTGAAATGCTTCTGATTAGGAGGCACTGAAGCAGCTGGTTGAGTTTTGTCAAAATATGAGCGAAACGCTGAACACTTTGCAGTTTAGACTAGTCTTGGGTGCGTGACACGAACTAACACAGATTGGCTACTAATAAAGTTATTATTTTTCAATGTAATGTAATGATAAATATCCAATAAAATATGAAGATATCACTTATTCATTCTGATCAGAAGAGTTTCAAATATTTTTATTACATTGAATCAATATATGATTTTTTAAATAACTTTACTTTTGTAAATTAATTTCGACTAAAAGTCCAAAGCAAAATTCGAGAGAACAAAACGCATTCCAATTGGATTCACTCCGAGCTCTTATCAGACGTACTCAGCATGTGCCCATCTCTATTGTAACAGCAATCGCCACACATTCACTCAGTCACTCTCGCACACACTCATACACAGAGAGAAACAGAAGCTCGTATGCAGCATGACGCTGGCAGCTACGTGCCAATGGTGCGGACAGCAACTGGCCTGGGCAGCAGCCGCCAACCAGCAGTCAGCAGCCAGCAGCCAGCAGCCAGCAGCCGGCAGCCGACAGCGCCTAGCCCCTACGCTCCAATGCAGCCATTTGTCTGCTCTGACTGCTCTGTCAGCGTGCCTGGCATTGCCATCCGCCTTCGCATCAGTTTAGAGTTGCCGGCAACGTCACGAAGTTTAAATCACGTTAAGATTTTCAACGCGACGGCTAGGCGTGTTAACACGCTCTCTCCCTCTCTCACTCACTGTCTATTCGCCTTTCTATCTCTTACTCACTCTCGCTTTCGTTGACACAACACGCGCAACGGCAAAATCCGCAAGTCAAACGGACATGCACAAACATGAGCAACATTGCTTTAGAGAATTTTCGCTTTGTAGGCAGTGTCTGATTGAAACCATTTGGATATTCAAAAATATAGCATATATGTATGTACGTATGTTTAGTTAGCACAATGAATTACAATCCACTTAATAAACTTTAAATGCACACTGATCGAAATATGTATATTTTAGCAACGCGCGCAGGCTTTTTACATGTTCATATTCTTCCTTAACCTAACTTCACACTACCGTGGCAGAGCAATGAAAACATATCGATAACCACTTGCCAAAAAATACCTAATTTGGCATTATATGACAAATGCATGTCCATACTCAGTGTGGCCAGCTGCTAATTGTGCCAGTCAATGGGCTAAATTGTAAAAACAAAAATTCTGGAATTGCCATAATCAAAAATAATAATTTAGCATGCAATATATTCTGAGCCCCACAAGGCCTATGTGACAGAAGACTAGGATTTCGCATAGTCTGCCTCAATTTCAGGCTATTCCGTCCCATACTCATTTTCCATTTTTTCATTAATAGGCTAAATCTAGCCTCATTTGGAATTCCTAATTATGCTCGAAAATATACTTAATCTACAGCTCTTGCAGTGATCGGATAGTGATAGTATTTTTTGCCAATTGGCATTCTAGTTTTGCCCTTAATTAGCACATTCATTGAACAAAATGAACGTTTTGAGTCAATATACATGTGTGTACATGTGTGTACATACATACATATAAATACATATGTATGAACATATGTACAAAGCATGCATGTAAATAATTCAGACTCTGTATGCAGCATGTGCAAGTGTAACCATTTTTTACCGTTTTTCTCAGTTAACTGATTCGTTTTGGGCCGTGATTGAGACCAGCTTCTGGGCATGTTATGAATCGCTTGTGCTTGCCAAACACATATTTGATTCATTTATCGGTTCCGCCTAGATGCACAGCACAGCCACCTGCTGTCGATTTTAACCACTTCAAACTGCAATATCTGCACTAGAAACTCGCCGGAAGCCGACGCCGAAACCACTTGAAGGCATCCTTGCCAAGCTACAAGCTAGCAGCTAGAAACTGAAATACATATGTATGTATATGTATGTACTATGTCCGTTCTTCAATACGCCTATGGCAATAATATTTACGACTTTGCGCCTAAATTCCAATTAAAAATTGATAGCTTTAAGTGTTCGTTGGCCAATGTGACCGTATTTTGCTTGTTTTTTTTTTCGCTTAGTTCTCTTCGGGCTATCGCCGTGTGTGGAGTGGGAAAACAATATTCAGACGATTTGTGTGCATTCGAAAACTGGAAAAGCCGCTAGTGCCATCCCCATTGCCTATCCCATTTGTTGGCCACCTTAGCCGGGCCATGTGCTGCCTGGCAATTAGAGTTCTGCACCGGTGGTTGACCACCACATAGACACAAAAACTGCCAATAAAAAAAAGTAGTGGAAGAAGAAGAATATATGTATATATGTAAGCGTAAGAGCGAAATAGGTAGCAAAGCAGAAAACCGTACAATCAAAATGAAACTGCTGAAACAGCATTGAATTGGACATGGGAGTTGCTGGAATGCCAATGCGAGTTCGAAGCTGTGTACGAAGCGTTCTTGGCCATTAAAGTGTGGCCAAAGCCATCAAACTACCCAAGTTCCTAAAAATGCATGTTTGTCAATGTGTCCCTCTGATCTATGCATGTGTCCTTCAGCTGGAATGTGGCCTCCAGACAGTGTTGCTAGCTTTTCAAAAGCAACCACGCAAAAATATGTCCCTTCTAGAGATGGTAACCTAAAAAAGCTAAAAAAAAAGCTGAAAATTAAAATTTTTCTTGAACTTTAATAAAATGGAATTATAAAATCAAAACCAATATGAATAAATGCACTTAGCAATGTATAAATAATTTACTTTTATATTAAATATATTTAATAATTAGTAATATTTGTTCATATATATGTCATATACATATGTATATACATGCACACAGAATGTGATATAACTGAGTATATCAATTTATTCAATAATAACTCCTTATTTCCTGTCAATTTTTCTGATAACATATTATTCTTTTTGTTACTAAATGCCCTAATTAAAAGATGCGAAAATATGCCGAAATTCGTGTAATAATTGCATATTTTGTTAGCATTAATATTGAAAAACATTTCACTCTGAAAATGGCTAGTTTTAAAGCCAAATAGGCGAATGTGTTGGAGCTGTTTCTAACGGACGTTGCGTGGTTCTTTAACACTGTCTGTGTGTGCTGATGTATGTGCAGCTGTGTGTGTGTTGGTGTGTCGTACTTCATGCATTTCAATCACAAAACACAACACAATTTAAATATGCTGATTGGGTGCGGAAATTTGGTTTGCTCGTCACCAGCAAAAACTAGGAACAGGAACAGACCGGGAGCGGCTCTCGTTGCCCAGATGGGGGCGTGGCTGCGGGATGTGGGAGCGGGTAATGTTTCCCAATGTTTTACAGCGCTGTGCCACGCCCACTGAATGGGGCTGGTGCTACTGCTGCTGCTGTTGGAGCGTGTCTTTAATTGGCTTTGGCTTTGGCTACTTTTTTTTTTTTGGCTTTGCTGCTGCTGCTGCTGCTGCTGCAGCTCGTTGTCCTTGTTCGCTGCAATTGTGTTTTAGCCATAAATTTTGTTTATTGATGAGCTTTATTCAGTAGCAGCCCCAGCAGCAGTAGCAGCCATAGTCGCCGTCGATCTAACCACACATGTAACGTTGCCTCAGCTCCAAATAATTAAATTAATTTTCGTTTTTCACTTTTTAGTCAAATTTTCGCTGCATGTTGTTGACACACCAAATGGTTTTTATAATTGCTTTGAATTCTCTGCCTATTAAACCAAAAAAAAAAAAAAAGTATTGGCCAAAAATGTTTGCTAAAATAATGCTTTTTTAACAATATATCACATTATCATTGATAACTCAGATATTATCAGAGCACACAAAGCTATTATAATTATTAAGCAAAGTCAAAACCAGATAGATAATGAATTTGTTGTTTTGAAAGCGACGTTAAAACTGAAGCACGATTATGAAGGGCCTAAAATCTTACATCAATTAGCTGTTCAATTGAATGCGCTATAACAATATTTCCTAAAAATAAAGTTATTTCATTCATTTTCTTAACACATTTAATATTTAAGCAATAGAATCATTTAGCTTAAATAATTATTTAAAAATATTTCATATTCAAATATTTAAACTGTTTTGCCTTCATAATAATCGATAACCAGTTAATTATATGATGTCGATATTCAGTCGAATTGACAAACTCGTTTCGATAAGCCATACCGAACTGCAATCACAATTTGGTATTTTATGCATTTGGCGAGAGTGACACACACGCCATCATCTCCCTGTCTCCCGCTATCTCTCACTCTTTCTCTCTCACACTGTATCTAACTCCTTATCGTTGATTTCCCTGGACAATCTCTTTAGTCGCATACCGTGATGGCGCTGCCAATAAACAAACGAGCGTAAAGGGTATCTGCTGGCGATGCTGCTGCTGCAGAGGCGTCACCAAGCTAATCTGCTAGCTGTCAAAAGTCGCAGAAACAATTGGAAATGACAACAAATATGAAGCAACATACACAGAACAGAGCGCCGACACACACACGCACACCCACACAAACAGCTAAGCCAAAGCAAGCACACAAACACACTCACACACCTACATGCAGGCAGTCAAGTAAATCTCCAATTGTGAGCGAAAACTTTCTCAGAAATGGGCAACGAAAACTGCTGACAGTTGCATAAACAATAAAGGCTACCTAAAAAAAAAAAAAAAAACAACAAAGAAAGTAAGCGAGCGTGAGGGAGACAGCATGCGCATCCAACGATTGCGGTCAACATCAAAAGGAACGCAGCAACGACGCAAAGCTGGAAGCGAGAGTGGGAGAGGGAGAACGGAATAGCGTGCGAGTCGAGCGAATTTGGGGGACAAAAAAGAAGGCAAATGTAACAAGAAACTAAAACTAGAACTATTACTAGCTGCACTCACTCACACACACACACGCGCACTCTGATTGCAATGTAGAGCCATAAGCGACATGTGTGTAAGTGAAGAGCGGGGCGTGGCGGGGGCGGCTGCTACTGCTGCTGCTGTTGCTACACTGTTAAAACAACAAACAAGCTGACATTTTTTTGTTGCTATTTCTGTTTTGTTTGTTGGTGTTGTTTTGTTGTTTTTTTGTTCACTTTGACGACAATTTCCCTCGCGGCACAAAATGCCAACACCAAATGCGAAAGCGAACTTAACGAAACAACGGGAGTAGCATACGAGTCGCAACAAAAATGCAACAGACTATAAAGCGAAAGAGGGAGTAGAAGTAGTTGTTGTTGTTGTTGTTTTTGTTTTTGTTGCTTCTCGCATTTGCCGTTCGCCTTTTGCCGCATCACAAAAGCTCGAAATTGATTGTGTAAATAAGAAAACGAAAATGTCGTTAGTTTACGTTTTCCGCTGACAAGCTTTGAAAAGCGCAATAGAAGAATTGGATAAAATGGCAATGAAAAAAGCTGAAAAAAAAAACAAAGACAGTGGCATGACGAAATTAAAAATGGAATTTGCTCGTTAGTCGCTTGCAGTTTATTGCCACTGACTTTGAAGCGAAGTATTTTTTTGTTGGCGTCGAAAAATTGATAGCCGAAATGGAGAAAAAGGAGAATCAGCAATAGCTGAAATCTTGAATGGCCAATAAATACGTATAAGAATCGCAGTTTCGGGATTAATGACTAAATCCAATAAGCCAGCATACTGCAGCGGGCCAACAACTTCACTTTGGCCCTGTCACGTATTTGTGTCTATTGCCCGCTGATATAAATAATTGGCTTCAATGTGGCTTAATTCGCTTTCAAAATCAGTCGGAAGTCAAACGGTTATGAAACGGTTAGTTCTTATTCCTATTCTAGTAAAATTAGGAGTATTTTATATTGACATTTTAAAGAAATATTCAATATTCATTTCCAATATTTGTCAGTCTCTTCATTTTCATTTCTTTTCAATGAAAAAAAAAAAATTATTAATTTTAAGCTTTTATTGAGAACTGAATATGAAAATATTGAAGGTAAAATAATTACTTAATAATACTTAGAGCATATGAAGCGGTTATTGGGTACTGAATCGGTAGTAGAAATTAATTATGTGACGGCTATTAAAATTTATACGGTTTTGAACAGGTTATCATCGTATATAAAATCGATATACAGCAACTTCCATTCTTTCATTTAAAAATGAAAATAATTCTGAAACGGCTGTAAGCCGCTAAAGTAGTTTTATAGTAGGCTATAGTAAAACACCATATTTCAATTTTTATAAAACGATTATAAAACGGTTATGGCACATTAAACATTAATATTTTAGTCAGCTCACATTATTTGTAGCTTACGAAATTTGCTTGCGTATATCCATTTGTATATATCCATTACGAGCCGGAGTTCTTCATCATTATGTTAAATTCTTATTACCAACAAGCTCTAAATATTCCTTTAAGCCAACTAGCCGGCTTTTTGGCAAGAGGCACGCAAATATTTGGTCAAACAATTTCCCTAAATTGCGGTGTCGTTCGAGTTATCTTCGATGTTGACATTTCATAGCCAACCAGGGCCCAATGCAGATACACAATGTCCACACAGACAGCCACACACACACAGCCACACACATACACCTTATATATATCTACAATATATAAGTGCTTAGCTGACAATTTATCAGAGAGTTTCCTTTTGCCGATAAGACGCTACGCCCGTTGTCTACTTTTTGGCGCCATCAAGGATTGGCAATAGTTCAAAGTTGATGCTAGATTTGGCCTTTTTTCCTTCTATTTTCTATTTGTTACTCTCTGCTCTTGGCCGGCTTTTCACTCTATTTTAGCAGACAGCAACTAAATTGAATGAAAGCACACTTTGATTGAAAGGAAATTTACGTTAAACTCAGAGAGAGAGAGAGAGACACCGAAGGACTTGAACTTCTTTCTATCTTCGACTCGGCCACGGTCAACAATTTGGTTTGGCTTGGCTGATTTAACGGCCAATCTAGAAGCGTTCCTTGGATGCATCACTCAATGTTATAAAATTAGTTAAATGCTCTTACACTCACAGACACCGACACACACATAGAAAATTGGAAACTTTTTTACGCCAAGTTTTGGTCAACAAGTCGCAAAGTATTTGCCAAATAAGTCAAGCCAAAAAGGACGCAGAGACCAGACTTTGACTGCATTCCCTTTTAGTCTGTGGGCCACATCGGCTGGCAAGTTTTTAATAGGCGACTATTTGCCAGAGAAACTGTGAACCATCTATAAAACTGATAAGACTGAATGCATTGATAGATTTAGAGATTATACAGACTTCACATGAAATGCCAGAAAAAGTATATAAATCTCATATTACAAATGACATCAAATGTTGAGCGAAGAAATGTTTGGAATCTTATTCGATTAATTTTGGAAAACTAAGAAACGCTTTTTAAAATAAAGTCATTATTGATGTGAATTCCACGCTTGACTTTGACTATAAAAATCTAAGAGATTTATGAAAAACAAAGAGTACAAAATTTTTAATATACCCTTTAATTTCTATGTTCTGTCTATATAAAACTCATTTAGACTCTCACAAACTTTTAAGAAATATTCGGAAACGCAAGGTATACTATTATATACATATATATATACACATAAAACTATGCATATATGTATATGTATTAACTTTATTTTATTTATTATAGAGAATTATTATATAATTGTTTGCTATTACAGGATTGCATGTTTGCTTTGATTATATAGTGCGTAATTAACTGCTCAATAACATATTCGCTACATTCCATTTTCTAGTTACATAATGTTTCAAATTGTTTCATTTTATATTTCAGCAAAAATTAAAATTGAATTCATTTTATAATTATTTTTGTCTTCTTTTGTCTTTGTGCCCTTATGTCATTTCGAAACCCTCTTTATTTGAAAGGTTTAGGAATATTGAAAAGCTGTTCTATAATAGAGTTCGGTTAAGTGTTTAAGTATATATATATCTGATATTTATTATATGTATGTAAATTCCAGTAGAGATAATATACTTAAATAGTATTCATATCCTTCATAGCCCTCATCATATACACGTATAGATATACTTTTGACGTAGCCTGTAAACATATGTATAGATATTATATGTATGTATATATAACTTTAGTTTCATCTTAGGTACTTCTTGACATATACGTAGCACATTTAAGTATTTTTCAATATAAGTATGAATATATAGAATATATACCTTTTCTTGTTTTTTAATAACAGAGTAATTGATATCATGGAAAGCACATAGAGTTCTTTGGGATTTGCTACTATGTGAATACAGTAGGATCTCTTTCATGTATATTCATATCGAATAATCTCTATATATAGTTATAAATATATATATTTTATTTGCATTCTCAGTTTTGCTTTATTTTATATGTATGGAATATATTTTATATATTTTAAAAATGTTTGTTATTTTCAGGCAAACAATTAACATTTTGTTTGAAATATATAGAATAAGTTTAATTTGTTTAAAGTAAACAAATTTTTGTTTCGCCTAAAAACAAATATTTATAACATAATGGTTTCTAAATTATTTGTATAATAATTTCAATAATTGTGTATAAATAATATTTATAAATTTAGATTACATTAAAAATAACATATATAAATACATATATATAAAGTATATATATTAAATTTATTATTAGAATTAAGTTTAAATTTGATTAACTTTTTTTTATTTTTTTTTTTTTTATATATTTTTTTTCTTTTTATAATTGTATAATATATTTTTGATAAGAAACTTAAAAAATTATTGTTTATGCTATGGACAAATAAAGTTTTTTGTAAACTTAAACTGTAAAAAATATTAAATCAAGCTGATAAAAATAAGATAGAAGAGCTTCAAGCTCCGCAGCATAGTTTACATTGTTGTTATTACTGTCGAGATCTTACTGTAATATGCACATTCATAAATATATATATTGTTTCTTATATATGTATTTCATATATATTTTGTTTTTATATACTCTGTGAATTCTTCGCAAACCCGCTCTGCGTCCGTCTTAAATGTATCCCTGCAAATTCCCGGAGAATTTCTTAGCCACTTTGAATTCCCTGCGGATGAAGTTTCTTCTGTCCCGTTAACAGTTTTCTGTTAACAGATTAACAGCGAAAGCTCGGGCTGTGTGGATTTTAATTTTTGGTTGTTGTCTTGGCTGTGGCACTCAAGTTGTTTGCTGTGGGCTCCTGCAGCGGCACCCACTGAGCTGTTGCGTTCTTGGCCCGAAACATTTCCTCGAAGAATATCTTCTCTTCGTGCTGTACCTCAGGCGAGTTGCCAATTAAAGCACGACCCAATATTTCGCTCGAACCTGTGCGCAAAAGCTGCTTTAGTTAACTGTTATATTACCATCCACTTGGCATCCACTCACCTAGCAGGCCATCGTGCACCACATTGAACTCGAGGACACAATTTTTAAGCGTCTCCTTGCCCACATCGAAGGCCAAGGCTTCGTTATATACCGGATTAACGGTATTGCGCTGCACACCTGTTTTGCGTTTCTTCAACTTCTTGCCACTGGGACCCAGGAGAGAGACTTTTACGTACGGATCCGAAGAGTTGCGTGCGTCGTCCACAATGCGTAAGTTTCTAGCCTTAATCAACACAACCATCAAACGCTCGGCAGATGGTAAATAGGCCAGCGATACCATTATATCGCCCAGATCCATTTTCATATCCTGTGCCGAGGCCGATGTTAGCGGCGTCCACAGCTTCAGTTGCTCACTCAGATCCAACTGGGCCAAATGCAATTTGGTTCCACCAATGCAAACGTGACGGGAATATGCATCGAAATCATATAACAAAATCTCCACGGTGCGCTTATCAATCACTCCAGCGGATACTTCAAAGACGAAGTTCTCGTCGAAAACTAATCGGAAAATTTGTATAATTTATGTAAATATAGTTAGGCATATAGGATATAGGATATAGGATATAGGATATAGGATATAGGATATAGGATATAGGATATAGGATATAGGATATAGGATATAGGATATAGGATATAGGATATAGGATATAGGATATAGGATATAGGATATAGGATATAGGATATAGGATATAGGATATAGGATATAGGATATAGGATATAGGATATAGGATATAGGATATAGGATATAGGATATAGGATATAGGATATAGGATATAGGATATAGGATATAGGATATAGGATATAGGATATAGGATATAGGATATAGGATATAGGATATAGGATATAGGATATAGGATATAGGATATAGGATATAGGATATAGGATATAGGATATAGGATATAGGATATAGGATATAGGATATAGGATATAGGATATAGGATATAGGATATAGGATATAGGATATAGGATATAGGATATAGGATATAGGATATAGGATATAGGATATAGGATATAGGATATAGGATATAGGATATAGGATATAGGATATAGGATATAGGATATAGGATATAGGATATAGGATATAGGATATAGGATATAGGATATAGGATATAGGATATAGGATATAGGATATAGGATATAGGATATAGGATATAGGATATAGGATATAGGATATAGGATATAGGATATAGGATATAGGATATAGGATATAGGATATAGGATATAGGATATAGTATATAGGATATAGGATATAGGATATAGGATATAGGATATAGGATATAGGATATAGGATATAGGATATAGGATATAGGATATAGGATATAGGATATAGGATATAGGATATAGGATATAGGATATAGGATATAGGATATAGGATATAGGATATAGGATATAGGATATAGGATATAGGATATAGGATATAGGATATAGGATATAGGATATAGGATATAGGATATAGGATATAGGATATAGGATATAGGATATAGAATATAGGATATAGGATATAGGATATAGGATATAGGATATAGGATATAGGATATAGGATATAGGATATAGGATATAGGATATAGGATATAGGATATAGGATATAGGATATAGGATATAGGATATAGGATATAGGATATAGGATATAGGATATAGGATATAGGATATAGGATATAGGATATAGGATATAGGATATAGGATATAGGATATAGGATATTGGATATAGGATATAGGATATAGGATATAGGATATAGGATATAGGATATAGGATATAGGATATTGGATATAGGATATAGGATATATAGGATATGGGATATGGGATATAGGATACAGAAATATATTCCCACCTGGATTCAATGTCTTCTTATGTATACGCGTCTGCCAGAAGTTCTTCTTGTCGGGAAGCAAACGTATCTTGGCGTAGGGATCAGCCGTGCCACTGAACTGTCGAGGTTGCAAGTTCTGTGCCTCAAGCAGGCGCACGTTGAGCAAACCCCCAACCGGATCGTAGCTGAGGCAGACATGTAAATTGCCTCGCACCTCATTCCCGTTGGCCGAGGAGCAAACGGTCTTTGGCTGCGTGTGCTGCTGCGGATAAGTCGATTGGATTACTAATGGAAAGCCTGTCGAATCGGATTGCATCTGCTTACGCTGCGGTACAGAGTCATATCGATTTTGGTATGGTCGAGCTTGGCATTCATGGAGGAGACGCGTGGGCGACTCGGATGCATGGCCAGGACCACATGCTTGTCGGAGCGAGCAATGGGCACCGATGTGCTCGAGCAGTAGGACAGGGTGTTCGATTTGAGGCTGCCGGTGGGCGATGTGGGCGTGGGCGGGGCCGAGTCCTCGGTGGTATTGGAGACCTGCTGCTGCACGGCAGCCGTTGACGAGGTCACCGAGGCGGGCACCCAAAAGGCCGGATCGGCATCCTCTGACTTGAGCGACGTGGGGCTCATGTTGCCCCCGTTGCTTGTGGACAATTTGCCACGTGCCACACACTCGTTCAAATTGTCCACGTTGTAGCCCACGGTGCCAGCCACCAGCGCCTCTCGGCTGCAAGACAGATGAGCTTTGAAATCGACTTAAGTGAGAATAAGTAGTCCCGGGACTCACCTCTGCTGCTCCTCATCCTTCTCGTTGGCCGACTCGAGCAGATTTTGCTCGAACCAGTTCAGGCGATAGCGTCGCGAGCAGGTGGTGTAGAGGGCTGCCCCGACGGCAGATACCACCAGAAAGGAAACGGAGGCATAGATGCCAATCTGCGTCAGTGACAGCTCCTCCTCGCGTATGACAATATCCATTTCGCTGAAAGTAACACAAAGCCATGAAAAGGAAATCGTTAATCTAAGCTTGCAGAATATCAATTACGTTTTTATAGTGTATGCTTGGGGAACAGCTAATACCTCGAGACAAATACCCTTTCTTCATTTCTTTGAATGAATGAATAAAAATTCATTGTCCCTATCTTTAGAGGAGATGCTCAGTCGCCCTCTGTCACTATGTCTCTGTCTCTCTCTCCATCCTTACTCTGTGTTTCTCTCTCTCTCTCTCCGTCCGTTTTATATTCTATCGGTGTCTCGCTCTTTATCTTTTTGTGCTTCCCTCCTTCTCTCTTTCAACTTTCCCTTATCTCTCTTCCTATCAGGCTGGGTTTCTCTACCATCCTAACACTCACTCTCCCTCTCTCTCTCTCTTTCTCTGTCTCAATATATATATCTGTCTCTCTCTAACACTCTGTATCTCCCTCTGTCGTTATCTCTCTCTATCTTTTTCCATCTCTCTCTCTCCATCTGGCTCTCCCTCTCAATCTGACTATCAGTCTCTCTCGTTCTCTCTCATGCTCACTCTCAGTTTATCTCTAGAGAGACATAATTTATATCTCTGTCGCGATATCACTGACCCTCTCTCTCTCACTCTCTCTCTCTCTCTCTCTTTCTCTCACTCAATCTATCTTTAGTGAGAGAACATCTATATCTCTGTCTCTAATTCTCTATCTGTCTATCTCTCTGTAACTCTCTCTCTCTCTCTCTCTCTCTCTCTCTCTCTCTCTCTCTCTCTCTCTGTCATTGTCTCCCTTTATCTCCTTCCAACTCTCTCTCTCGCTCTCTCCCTCCACCTGTCTGGCTCCTCCTCCCTCCATCTCCATCCCTCTCCTTATCGCTTTCTCTCTCATTATCGTTGCATATCTTTCTATCTCTCCCTCTCTCTTCTCTCGAATGACTTCACCCCAATAGATATTCCCTTACTCTCAGTGTCATACAAGTTAAGACTCAATTAGCCGCTGTCCTTTGAAGCCTTAAAGGTGGATAATGGCACCACAACTACATGGTCGTAAAACTTGCATTATTTGGCCAGGCCGCAGAATGAGGCACCTTATAAATAAATTAGGGTCACCAAGCCAGAATTTCACTAATCTCCACCTGTCTCAGCCTCCCTTCACCAGTCTTCCTCACCCTTTTGTTATTAATTGCGCTGCTCAAGGTGCCATTGTGGCCAAAGCCGCAATCCTGACTGTGGCCGCAGCTACACGTGTTGCCAGCTGCACCGGTAAGGTATAACACAATAGGTATAACACAATAGGTGCCAGCCGCCAGGTGCTCAAAGCGAAATCAAGGTACGGACGAGCTGGATGCTGTTTGCAATTAGCTGCGCAAACAGGCGGCGACTTTAAGGTTTCTCGTTCTCTTGGAGCTCAGGCTCCATATTTCAGCCCGGCCAGTTAATTAATTAACACTTTGTACCGTTACCTTTCAGAATTTTCAAAAGTATTTTCTACCTTCCACCTTTGCTTTCGCTTGCTCTTTAGTTGTTTTCCTTTACATGTTTCATGCAATTTGTTCTCAACTTTATTATTTATTTATGAAAACTTTTTTGTGAGGCTTCTTTGAGACGGCAATTGAAAGAGGTATATGAGCGGGTGTATAGGTGTGCGTGTGTGTGTGGTTGGGTGCGTGTGTGGGCGTGTGGCTAGCACGTTAACCCTTGGTATATTTCTCTGTAAGGCCTACATGATTTATAAGCATTCGTAGGACGAACGAGGTGAATTCAATGATTCATGATATCTCCATGATGAATATTTCATTCCGAATTTAGCAAACAGAGACCCTAATAGTAATAAATTAATAAGCTGGCAGCAGCGGAAAATATATGTTATGTGATCCCAGCAAATACATTAGCATATGAAATGTTTGGAAATTGTATTTTTGAGTGACTTGATTATATGGTTCGCCATATCTCCATATAAAGGACCCATTACATTTTGCGCATTTTACATTCACGTAGAGAATGCATTCATTATTTCAGTTCTCTTTCATTATAGCTTGATCGATAGTCGTTTTGATCGATAAATACTTCATTATATTAAATTCAGTAGCACTGAGTTTCGTATAAATCTTATCTTTGTTATGAATATTTTATGAGTATGTGTGGAGCACAAACACGCGATGGTCAATGAGAATAGATTATCTAATCGAAATCGCGTCCGTCAATCATTGTGAGCTGAATTATATTAATGGAAAGCCTATCAATTGATATGATGAATCTTCAATTATATTTTCATTTCTTAGCGTCATATCGATTCTTATACGACAAGTTATGTTTTCCTTCGATACCCTTCGCTATTATCGATTAATCTATATTATAATCCATATAACATTTCTATAATAACAATATAAGAGATCTCTTCTTGTCTTATTTGTAACTCAAATGCTTTTCGCCATCCTCTAAGAACATATTTGCCAACTAAATTAATCGATGCCTTGTCCATCGATATGTGCCCATAAATAACCATTATTTTGGATATTTTATCGATAAAAAATATATTGATCCTTATAGTTATCTATACATTAGCAATTTGGTATAAAAATGATATAATTATTATCAAAATTTAATTGATTGCTGCTATCGATAGCCCGCTTATCGATAAGCCCCGCCTGTGAACTTGACGTCAATTAATCCAGGTGGCAGCATTATGAGCGCTCTTGATGAATTACCCAACAGACATAATCAATCAACTTATCACCCCCAAAGCAATCAATCAATCAATCAACCAGCTGCCCTCCAGCTCATTTGGCCATAATTTGTTGGCGCAACCCTCGCACCCCACACACATTGTGAATAAATCTCGTCTGAACCAATCATGTCAAATAGATCAGCTCACAGGCGGTGCTGTAAATCGAGTCAAGTCGAGTCGACCCCACCGGCACCTCCTCAGCTGCTGCAAATTGTTGCGCAGTTTCTGTGGCAACCTGTGTCATGTGCTCTGGAGCCCTTTCTCACATGTGGGATAATACTATGTATGTGTGTGTGTGTGTGTGTGTATGACGATGCGATTTATGACAGTTGCCATAAATTTGCAATATCCAGCGGCTTTTGTGCTGTTTGTTTCTGGTTTGCGGCATGTGGCAGGGCTGTCGCTGTTTCTATCTCTCTGTTTGCCTTTCTGTCTGTCTGTCTGTCTGGCTGGTTCTCTGGCTAGTTGGACTGCCTACAGCAGCTGGCTTTATAAACAATTTTCGGGCTTTTATCGCATACTTTCAGCTCGTTTTTTTTTTTTTTGTTTTGTCTCAGATAAGAACAGCGCACTATTTCCGGCCAAGCCGAGGGCAGTCATAAATCGCCAGCTGCGTGGCTCTCGAATATATTGGAGTGGATGACTAAAATTAATTTTATCTAATCGATAAGCAGGGGGCTTGGGTACGTCGGCCCTGCCACACGCAGTTCCTTTACTAATTTCACAAAGCGCCCTCACAATTTCAACAACGCAAAACTTTCTTTTTTCCTATATCACAAACTTAAAAAAAAATTTATAAATTATAATTATACATACACATATATATATATATATATATATATATATATATGTAAAAAAAAAAAGAACTGTTGCTCCCAGCGGCTAACACAATTACGGTAAATTATGTTCATTAGTCTAATGAAGTGTTTGTCACACAAAAGCAGCGCCCACAACCACAATGATCACGCCCACTTCACCGTTGACGCCCATCGCCCCAATGGCGAGCAGCAACTGGAAGACTGTTATCAAGACTGGCGCCAATACCCTGCACTCAAGAGAAGGGACATTTGACGCACTCGACTCGAACTTTACAAAATAAAATAAAAAATAAAGCAATTACAAATTTTAAATATTAAATTTAATATTAATGTTAATTTGACAAATGAAAATAAAATGATTAATCAAAATAAAATTACGAATTTGTTATTTTCAGCCTAATTCAAAGCAAAGTTTTCTCCATTTTCTGTTAAAAAGAAAAGAATAAAATATAATAAAACAAAAAAATGTTTATAAAATCAATTTATATGTTTTTCTTATAGTATTCAATATTGATACTCTGACAGATCATGAGTGTAGCAAACGCAATGACCAAACTTAACTAACCAACGAGACTTTGGCATGAGCTTCTAACGAAATCAATTTAACTTATTTGCAGCTCAGTTTCAGATGTCAAAAAAATTTTAATATTCTTTTTCAGCTTTGATGATGATGGCAGGAAAATGTAAATGGATATTAAATTTTAATTTATGCCTTGATGCTTACACCTAAAATTATTATTATTATAAAATATGAATAATGAAGTGTAATGTATATATATATATATATATATATATATATATATATATATATATATATATATATATATATATTTAAATTATATATCATTAATCAAATATATACATATATATTATGGGAATAAAAGTCTATATATAATTTATGTATATATAGAAAAAATCATGAATAAAATATATAAATATATGAAATACGTATATTAGAGATATATTCAATTGTATGTGAAGTCCTTATGTTCTCTCCTTTACTTTATATATTTTTTACCATTTCATTTAACTTTTATCATTCTATATTTTTAACGCTTCGCTGCCTTTAAAAATTCGTGAAAATTTCAGCGACTTGTGCAATCAAATCTGATCAAAATTTCTTAACTATAGCTAAAAGTTTGCACAATTTTATTTCAATTTCCATTATTATGGCAAGTTTATGGCGCATAGACGTCGTCGCTGAGAACTCGCCAGCCGAAGTTTCCAGTTTGTTTGCTCGAACGCATTGTCATAATTTGATTAACGCTGAACGTGTCCTGCGGACCGAGCTCCAGGCTAAAAGCGAGCAGCAGCCACAGACTCAACAGCAGTTCGGCTTTTATTCTCACTTCGCTGTGGCAAACGCACACACACACGTGAGGGCTGCCAATTTGCTATGCCCGCATAGGTGCGAAACTGTGAAATGCGCAACAAAATTTAATCCTTCACATGCGCACAGCTTAAGGCTAGGCACACACGTTAAGTATACGCCCGAGTAGCTCGGCGAGCAAACGTGATGAATGCTACTTAAAGGCGCCAACACACACATACATATACACTCACACATAGACAGGCCCGGCGCAGTCTTGTGCCAATCAGCCATCAGCAATTTGTAATGCCCATATAATGATATACTCATTGCTCTATAGCATACCACACAGCATCAACAACATCATTATCAAGCTCGGACCCTTACTTCCACTACCTCTACATGCCCCTCCCTCTCCTTACTCTCTCCACATCTCACATTTTCTATTATTTCCCCTGACATTGTTGCCTGTTGTTCATTTTGCTGCTGCTGCTGCTGCTGCTGCTCCTGCTGCCAGTTGATTATTGCCGCCATTGGCATTGACTTTGTCTCTATGCTATTATGTTGCCCCTCCAAACAGCAAATAACATCGACAACAACAACAAACACAACAACATTCTTTGTCTGCCCGTTCATAGAGTCCGCAATTAACAGCCTCTCAATATTTATGGCTAGTCCATCTTAAAGACTCTTCGCCTGGAGCGCCATAAGTAGCTAAAGCACGCTTGTAGCCTGTTTATGTTTGTATAATTGATAAATTCCGAAGAAATTTTCGCTAATTTCTTTGGCAGCTAATGCGATTTGCAATTAATAACTTCGACACAAAATGAAATACTGAAATGCTAAAAGACAAAACAGCTTAGCGATGGGATGATGAAGTAAGAAGTTTTAAGCTTATAGACAGCTGAGTTGATCTTAAAGACTTGGATATTTTTGGGAAGCCGAATATATTGTATATAGCAAAGAGACAAAACACTTTGTGGTAATACATATACATATATGTATATTCTAATCTGTTCCATATGCGCTGCTCATCTTTGAGTTTCTTTATTATTTATTGCTTTTATATTTTAAATAAATCTTTTTTCTTTAAAAATAAATTGTAATCCTAAAAAATATATTTTACAAAAATACAATAGGATATTAAAAAAAATAAAATAAAATATAGTTTAAAATAATTAATCTATAATTTATTGAAATTTAATCTAAGTTATAAATAAAAATAAAAATAATAAAATATAAATATAAAATAAAAATAATTGATTATGAATATATGTAACTCATATTAAATTTTAATTTATTTAAAAAAAATACCATAAATTTGATTTTTAAAATTAATAGTAAAGAGGTTAATTAAAGGTAATTTATATTTGAAAATAAATAATTAGAATAAATTGTACAATTAAAATTTGTTCAATAAATATATCGAGTGCAGACATGATGCGTTACAAATTTCATAAATTGTGCAAGAATTCATGTTATGAGAGTGTTACACATTCTACATTAAACTATTCAAGAACTTTCAAAATAATATTCTAATAGTCAAATATCGTCCCCTAGGAGTATTTACCACATATTGCACATGATTTAGCAAACAGCAATCAACACGTCGACACACTTAATATCATGTATCGTTTATTATGTATTATTAATGAAGTTTCTCTCTCTAGCCCTCGCTCTCCATTTATTCGTATTCATGATGTGTTGTAGCACAAACATAATCTAAATTAGTTTCGCAAATAATCAAAGTAGACTAGCACACACAAAGAGAGACTGAGGAAAAGTTTTGCTCAAACTTTTACTTAAGCTGTGAACTTTTTTCTTTTTCTGCAGTTGTTCAGATCGTTTTATTTCTTAGAAAATTTATGAAAAAAAAGAAAGTTGGTTTCTTATTTTACATATTGATTTCCTGCTGTCAGAAACAACTGTGGACTTTGGTCAAAGAGACTCAAAGGCTAAATGGCTAAACAGAAGTGATTCCGGGAAATAATGGCAATGGAAATATGAGTGCCTATTAAAAGCCAGCTACCATATGCCAACAATGGAGCCCGATGCAGAAACAAGCAAAACGAAAATAAAACAACAAAGCCAAAAACAACAAAAAGTTGTCAAAAGCAAGATAAACAGCGGTTTATTAATAAGGCCGACAATGTTATATGTGGAGCATGGCAAATAAACAGAGGCAAGAAAACTCAAACAGAGAGAGGGAGAGAGAGAAAGAGAGAGAGAGAGAGAGAGAGAGAGAGAGAGAGAGAGATAGAGAGAGGGAGAGGGAGAGGGAGAGGGGACGGTATTGAGAGCGAAAGCAGGCTCAGCATATATTGAATACTCTTATATGAATAAATGAAATATTGGCTATGGAATATAGGAAGGTGAATCTAAAAGCAGCTGCTGAAATGAAGAAGGCACAGCGAAGAAGGGGAAAGATGAGTTCAGACAAGAAGAGATGATGTGGAAGATAAGAAATAAAAAGAAAAGATAAAAGGCAGATCCAAAGGGATGAGAAGAGTTTAGAGTTGAAGAATATATAAATTTAGAAAGGAAGAACGATGCAAAATGAGATGAAAGATGGGAAATCAAGAGAGCATCGAATGATGGACTGGATGGAACAACTAAAAACGATGAGCTACGAATATACGAGGAAAACTTAAAATGACTGACGCGATATGTAAGAAGAAAAGCAGAGAAAGATGACCTAGAAAGTGTGGGAAGGCATCGAGAAAAGATGAGCATAAAAAAAGACGAATACAAAGAAGATGAAAACTGAATAAAAATACGAAAAAATAGGAATGATAAGAAAGAGAAAAGTGCTAAGACAATATTTAAAAAGAAGGTGAAGAATGACGAAAAGATTTGTGAAAGGAAAATAAGATATCAGACTATAATAAAACTGACTTTAATTAATAATCTAAACATATTTTGGAATAAAAGATATCTAAATATAAAAGATCTAAATATATTTTGGAATTTTGAGCTATAGCTTGAGTAAGATCTAATCTAAAAATCTAAATAATGATAAGGAGTGACTAAGCTTCTGGATGACTGTTATAGAGTCACACGACTGACATGTCTTTCGATTATTTTATGCTACAGATATACAGACCATATAGCGCAACGGTACACTGCGTATACTGCTTGAGCAGGAGTTTGTGAAATTAGGATCAAATATTTATGTACTTATATATGTACTTAAGTAAACCCTGCAATTTGGAAAGCATAAACAAGATTACGTATTTCGTCCGTAATTCTGTACCACAAACAGGGCTATGATCCATATATTATATGTCCCGACTGTTGCTAAATACCCTCTTTCAGAGCAGACGAAATATGATCATTAAAGCGCAATATGCCCAGGACACTTGTTGTTTGCACACGCGGCACTCGCCGTGCATAAAGCAACAAGGCAAATAATAAGTGGGCTATTAATACACATACAAATACAGAGGGACCTTTGGGCGTGTATGTACATATATCTGTGTGTGTGTGTGTGTGTGGGTGTGTGTGTGTGTGTGTGTGTGTAAAGGA
Organism: Drosophila mayaguana; assembly: GCA_037075325.1. Taxonomy (NCBI): domain Eukaryota; kingdom Metazoa; phylum Arthropoda; class Insecta; order Diptera; family Drosophilidae; genus Drosophila; species Drosophila mayaguana. The sequence goes on along the minus strand of JBAMCG010000068.1, from coordinate 10,076,929 downwards.
CAAAGCTGCAGATGGAGCTTGTGACCCGCCCCGTCAATAACTCAGCATGTTCACAAATATTGAAAAGCTGTCTTTGCAGTTTGCTTTTGCCTTTTGCCTTTGGCGCTGGCTGCAGGCCCACAGCCCACCCCCTGAGCCGCATGCCCCCAACTGTACCGTCTCCGCTTGGCTTGTTTATTGGCGCCACGCCCCGGGCCACGAATGTCCTTTGGTGGCTAATGCGGCTTGTGGCATGCGGCTTATGCATTAAAAATGCATTAATCCCGGACATGTGATAAATATTCATGGTCTCGCCGTCGACTTGATTATTATGCATGCAAGTTTCTTTCTATCAGGCCGCTTCCTCTTCTTCATTTCAATTTAAGTTCGGCGTGTGCAACGCAATATGCTGTTGGCCAACTAAGAGTGGCTGGCTCATTCAGTTTCTGTTTGTTTCCGTTTTCAGCTGGCGGAAGGTCGGGGTCGAGTGCTTCAAGGCCATGGCATCCGTGTTTGAGTGGCTCGGCCAAGGTAAATAGAGTTGGCCCACTGAGCGCTCGACTGGGTTAAGCAGCCTAAGGCCAGGTTACATTTTACACAGAAATCTCAGCAAAAGCAAACACACACCAGCATACACACACACACACATGCAATGGGGCTCAACGTTTGATTGAAGGCATGTTTCCGCTTCAATATGTCTCAAGCCTAAATATTGTGTGGAATTATAAAACAATATGAGCATAAGCCCATGTTGCCACGCCCACGCCCACGCCCAGAACAACTGGTTACCACTGCCACTTGATCAAATTAAATGTAAATGTAAAAATTCTTGTTCGCCTGTTGTGTTTGCCGTGGGATTTATGCATTTGCTTTGGCTCTGGCGTCCACGCTGCGTATGCGTGTTACATGAACAACGGCATCTGTAATCAACTGATAAATATTCAATTAACTCCTTGCTGTTCGTTTTTGGCAGCACAAACGTAGCCAAAGGTGTAATTTACATTGATTAGAGACAGAGAAAGAGACACAAAGAGAGAGAGAGAGAGAGAGAGAGAGTGTTTGTGTGAGAGAGAGGGAAATAAAAGCTATTTCTAGTAATTGGAATTAAATTTTTATACATTCTACTCGAAATCTATTGCAAATGCTCTGCACTGCAGGCAGATTAATTGATGTAAGCCAATGCATTTGTTTTTCTTGATTAATTTTCTATGATATATATAATAAATGTATATATGTATATACTAATTCATATATATTCGTTTATTGTGCATTTAGTTTTTCTTATAAATTCATTGTATATTTATTTTTGACCTTTTCAATTTAACCCCAAAAAAATTCCGATATGAATTTTACTTTGATATATCAATTTTACAAATCTAAACAAATCGGTCGAGTTAACTTCCACTTGTTCTTTTATTATTTTAATATATGTTATATATATTGAAAAAATATATACATTCTTCCATAGAAAAATAGGCATATACATATTGTTTAAATATGTAAGATCTAAAATATTGACAGTAGTTGAAATATATAATTTACATCTTTATATATATTTATTTATATTAATTATTAATTTTAAGTAATCAACATTTTAATTACGATAATATAATGATGTGTTAAATGTAATTTCGTTATAGAATAGAAAATAAATGTATAAAATAATTACAATTATGTAATAAATAATAAATTTGTTAAGTTAAAAATAAAACAAATTTTGTAAAAATATTTTACCTTGGAATTTGTATTCAAACTATATTCGTTCAGGGTTGAAATGTATTAAAATAAGAAATATATTTTATTTCACTTCGTGTTTATGAAGGATTGCCAGATATAAAGTCTAGACAGCTTTAAGCTCGTCACCGTAAGACTAGAAAGCTCAATTTCGAAATTTTTTTAAATTTTAATGTTTGAATCTGAAGCACAGCTATTTACCTAATTCATACGGCATTCATTTGCCATAATTGAATATCTGTGAGTTGTATAAAATGTGCATAATGCTCATTGGCAGTCGAAAAAAAAATAATTTTTTTAAGGAATTGCTATTTTGGACACGAACTAAATATATTATCTATAGAGATATACGTTAGACTCCAATATCAGATGGATTTACATTATATTACAATTTTAAGTTCTTTTTCTTATATTAGGTTAATCAAACTAAGCAGTAATAGTTAAGCACTAATATGGGCATAGTTTTTTCTTCCTACTCTCAATATCTTCAGTAGCCCTAGCCAAGTAAACAAAGAATACGGTGTATACTTTTTAGTATAAGAAAAAAAGATGAACGCATTGAAAATGGATCATTAAAGCATATACAATATATAGTAGTATTAGTGTATACGAATGTCTCATTTTCAGCCTTCAATCTAGAAAACCTGCATTATTTGCTCGACACTCCATGAAAAGCAGATCTCCAAACAAAAAACGAAATGGTATTTTAGGCTTTGAAAACTTTTCAGCTGCATAAAATCGAAAACTCAAATTGGGGCCTACAGATACTTGCATAAAACCTGTCCAAAGTTTGCTTTGTAGCACTTACCCGTTATTTGCGTTTATTTACAATGTGTCAAACGCACACACACACACGCACACTTTAACACGCTCGAACACAGACACAAACACAGTTAGAGACAGTCGGATACAATGCTAAGCAATAATTTATGGCTTTTGAATAGCTGCACGCAAATTTTTTCGCAACAATATGTTTGCTTCTTCCTGCGCTCGACGTGTCGTATGCGCAATATGCTCTAACGGCGCTCGTTGGAAGGCGGCATGCCGTTTGAAACGTTTGAGTTGAGCTCAAAAAGCAATTTCCTTATTTGTGTGCGTTCGTTAATAATTAATTCTATTAGTCCAGCGCACTTTGATAAACGGTTTCAACAATTTAACAGCGTACATATAAGCAAATACAAGTAAGTATGTGTATATATATATAGCTATATCTGTGTATATCTGCTTTGGCTGCTGCGACTCTTCAGAGCAGCAGAACAACTTGGCCAACGCGTCGCTGAAACTCGACTGTGTTGTTGTTCATCAAAAAGTACACAGAGATGCCTTTGCCGTATTCCTAACAAACACACAGACACACACAACCAACCACACAGCACAGACACAGACACAGGCACACACACATACATGCACTTAAACCGAAAGTTGTGCTTCGCTTAATGCGCGCTATCTTTCAACATGCTTTACCATAGATAAAATACGATAATATTAAGCTTGAATTATTATTAATATAAATATTTTATATATATATATTTTTTTGTCTATATTTTCATCATATTTTCCATGTTGTAAATTTGGAAATCTCCTAGAAACTCTATGCCAACCGGCTTTTTAATTTGAACAAATAAATATGCAACGTTTGTCGCGTGTATCAAAAAGCTTTCCATACGAAAAGCTTTTCACATAAGCAACAGCTGTCGCTGGCTCATGGTCAAGACAATTGTTGCTCAATGCCAGCGGCTTGCTGGCAAAAGCACAGCAAAAGCTCAGCGAAGTACAATTAATTTTGGCGTTGCCACATGGGCACAAAATGTAAATTAAATGAATAAATGAATTTTATATAAAATAAATAAAATAAAGAATATCTAAATAAAATTATATAAATCAATTCAATTAAATTATTTTATTTAGATATATAAATGTATTATTTATTATTATAAAATCAAAATACAGTAGAATCCGGTTATAACGAATCTGCTTGTAGCGTCCGTTCGGTTATTGCGACAAACTTATATGAGAAAACCTATAGAGTTAAGGCGACTTCCAGGTATGCCGACGGTTCCTTGATTTATATTATATATAAGTGCAAAAAAAAAAGAGAATACATATATTAATATTTGTTTGCGATTTCTAGCCAACAAATTTAAATATAGATACTAAAAAATATAGCCCAAATTGTCAGTTCATTCATGATTAATTGATAAGAAATAAATGTTTTAAATTATTTATGTCGTGACCGTACATTTTGCTTTTGTTATGTTTTTAATTACTGTTTATATTTTTTAATATGACAATGAACTTGCTTTCGGTCAATCGTAATATCTGTCGTACAATTGCACTTAAATTTGATTATACGTAGGCAATTGATAAGAGCAAAGTGAAGCTGTATTTCGACCAAGTATAGTCAGTAAAGTAGCAAAATAGCTGCTACTGCATGTGGATGGAATGACCAACAACCACAGAGTATTTCACAGTCAATTACTTTCAATTGTAGCAACTTTATGGCACGCGTGTTCCCGAAACCTTAAACCATTTTCTACTCTCAATTGTTTTTCAATTCGTTATATATACTAAAAAATCAAAACGCTTAATTAGCGCTAAGTTGACTTCATATTATCTCAAGCTCAAACATGAAACATGATATGGATTGCGGTTGGCACATACATGCTCGTGTCGACCTTCAAAGCCAGAGTCAAGCTGCGTAACCCAGTTTGAAGAAACGCAAACGCAATACATGGACTAAGAATCACGCATCTGACTTTTGTGGTTATGACTAAGCCAAAGCATTCAATTGATCTTAACATTGACTCAGTTCTTCGAAGAAAATAAAACTTATCAAGTTGACAAAGTTCTCACACTGTCAGCAATGGGTTTTACTTGCGTTATTTATAGTGGAACATTTTTTTTTTTTTTAGAATTTTAATCACAAATATTTGTGCTAATTATTGTTATTATTTATTTCGATGCTAAATTGCGTTGTAAATTCTAATATTTTGCAAAATGATGTATTAAAATATATAATGCTCAAGTCTATCAATACTTTATAACTTTATAGTATAACATTATAGGCTCTTCAATGTTTCTCAAAATATTTCAGCTGCTTTATATATAACTAATTGCTAGATATTCTCTTTTAAATATAAATTTCAAAAAAAAAAAAATTGTATATTTTTTTTTACTAAATTGAATCTAATATTATATAAAATCCGGGTTCGAAGTTCGAACTAGTTTAGAGCAGAACTTAAGTTCTAGCAGTGCGATCATTGTTGTTGATAAAGACTCTTCATTGATAATTCAACTTAATCAATATATTAAAATTGTTTGGCTTTCTTTTAAAATATATAAAGCATGACTTGCACAATTTTGATTTTATTCCCAATAAATCAGCCTTGAGCTTAAAAATTGCTGATTTCAAGGGAATGATAGAGTCGCCTTAGAGAGCTTCGATCATAGCTGAAAATAATTAAGAATTTTATAGTCGACTGCTTAATGCACGCTCATAGGCGAAAAACCTTCACGTAACACTCTGTTCTAGATTGATAGATTTATATGTCCATAGTCTCAATGGGCATATATATCTTTGGTCTTGGATTCTGAAATCTCTAACATCATACATAGAAGCGTTTCTGCTATGCGTGATATAGTTTTCATAATTGACCAAGCACCAAGCAGGCGTATCCGAAGTTGTAAGATGAGACTAACAAGTACTATATGTTTCAAATTGAAATTCTCTAACTACTAGCGGCGAACTAGTTTTCGCTTATTCATTTCGAAAGCTAGTATAAAACGCTAAAAAGAAAAAATTTTTTTATTATTATATTATTTTTTTTGCTGGAATTATGTGTAAGGATAAAAAATTGTTTATAATTGTCCCAGACTATTACAGAACCAATAAAATAATAATAAAAAAATATTAAAAAAAATTAAATTAAATTAAAGTAGATATATAACAAACCTAATACTTTTATTTAGTCTGTACATACATATATACATATATGCATATAAAATGATAATACTGTAAAGAGTACTGTACACTGTAAAGAGATATTAAATACAAAATCAGATTTTTTATGGATCTTTGAATAGAAGCAACGAAACTTCTTGGATAAACAACGATTGATTAACTATAATTAAATCTAAGACCACAGTAGGATTTCAGCATCAAGAGCAACTACAAAGAAAGAAATTCAACTTTTTACCACTTCCGCTTGGGCCCGTACGTTTATCATCAGTCAATAAAATTCATCAATCAAGCAGAGATTGATTGAGCTATCTGATCTGTGCACGGGCTTCATCTTATCCAGAAATAAATTTTATCAAGAAATAAAGCACTCTATTTATTCTGGCAAACGCCACGATAAGTTGATTTAATTATAATTAACACACTTTCGGCACCTTTCTTTAGTTGTGAATACATTGGCACTGCTCGAGCAGCCATTATAGTCAAAGCCTTTGCATTTGTTTATGCCCTGGTAGTAAGACCAAGCAGTTGTAGTAGCAGCTCTGCATTTAGCACCATTGAAACCATTTACTCCTGGCTTGTCATAACAATCGGGTACTGAAGATGTAAGCGTTAGTTTCATCTCTCAGGATCAGTTATTCAGACTTACCAAACTCCTTAGCGAGGGACAGGACAAACAGGGCGAGGAATAGGCAAAGTGCAGCTGCGAACTTCATTTTTGATAGTTTTTAGTGCTTCTATCGAACGACTAACTCAGATGGCTGCAGACCAGGACTATATATACTAATCTATGTGTGTATGTATTAGTTTGTCTATAAATCAAGTCGAGTCCATAACTCATTCAGCAAATAGGCGAAGCAAAACAGGATCGAATTGAATTATTCAATCTAATTATATATATTCATGTGCATTTTACACACATGTCAAGTGGATTTGAAATTCTTTACAACAATTTCGTCATGCCAAATGGTCTATTAGATAATCTGTGAAAAAAATACTATTTGTTTTTTAAATAATTTGTTTATTGCTCACACTGATTATTTTCGACTTACAATCTACGCAGACATCATATATAAATGCATAAGTGAAATGCTTATAAAAGAACTAAATATCACTTAACAGATGCTCAACCTCTTGCTTGACTAGTACACAAATATTTGGCTCAATTGACTTAAATGTAGACGTATTCTCCCTCTCTCATTCTGCCTCTCCTTCCCCTCCTTCCCTTAACTGCTGCTGCTCGTGGGCGGCTCATTATGTGGTCCTTGGAGGAGCGCTTGCAATTTGGCCGCTGTGAGTGAGCATAGGGCATAACACTGTTAAGAGATAATAAATACAAAATCAGATTTTTTATGGATCTTTGAATAGAATCAACGAAACTTCTTGGATAAACAATGACTGATTAACTATAATCAAATCTAAGACCACTGTAGGAGCATCATCATCAAGAGCAACTACAAAGAAAGAAATTCAACTTTTTAGCACTTCCGCTTATGCCCGTACGTTTATCATCAGTCAATAAAATTCATCAATCAAGCAGAGATTGATTGAGCTATCTGATCTGTGCACGGGCTTCATCTTATCCAGAAATCAATTTTATCAAGAAATAAAGCACTCTATTTATTCTGGCAAACGCCACGACAAGTTTATTTAATCATCAAGAAGACAACCCTCGCACTCTTTTTTAGAGTAGAATCGATTGTTACTGTCCGAGCAGCCAGTAAATTCAAAGCTTTTGCATTTGTTTTCGTCCGAGTAGTAAGACCAAACAGTCAGAGGACCAGCCAAGCATGAAAAAATACCCTGGACAGTATTTACTCCTGGCTTGTCATAACAATCGGGTACTGAAGATGTAAGCGTTAGTTTCATCTCTCAGGATCAGTTATTCAGACTTACCAAACTCCTTAGCGAGGGACAGGACAAACAGGGCGAGGAATAGGCAAAGTGCAGCTGCGAACTTCATTTTTGATAGTTTTTAGTGATTCTATCGAACGACTAACTCAGATGGCTGCAGACCAGGACTATATATACTAATCTATGTGTGTATGTATTAGTTTGTCTATAAATCAAGTCGAGTCCATAACTCATTCAGCAAATAGGCGAAGCAAAACAGAATCGAATTGAATTGGAAGCACACATACATACATATATGTACATATATGTATGTCTGGGCGTATCTGATCAATGCTCACACTTATTAAGAGATTCTTCAAACAAACAATGATTGACCGTGATTGATTGGTAAAGCCCAACTGCAACGTTCTTACTTGTTTATATATATATATAAGTGACGCACGTATATCAATTTCTGGGTTGGCCGCTCATGCCTATTCGCCACGCCTCTAGTAGGCGTAGATGGTCGTGCTTCGAGCCCCGCAGAAAACTTTTGTTTTTCAGATTTATAATTTAATTTATATATCTTAAATTCCATAAAAATGTTTCCTTCCGTGTTATCAATGCCTATTAAGCCTATTTATATATTGATGGCTCACATTTGACACTACAAATGGCGATTGCCACGCCCCTAGTGGTCGTAGACACCTCATTTTTGGTAACCTAACTGCAAAATTTGAATGCTTACGCTCAAAAAAACGAGGAGGAGGATCTAAGGAGGCTTAACTACTATTTTTGGGTCATCGATAGAGGAGGCTGCCAGTAACTCAACTATCCAAATTTTAAGCTTCTAGCTCTATAACTGTAGGAGATATAAGCTTTTGCGGTTTGGCACGCCCCCTGCGGGCGGAGATATGTCCAACATAACTTTTTGATTTTGGGTGGTCAACACAAATCAGAATGATTTCTGGCATATCGGAAAATGCATTTGGTTTCAAATGGTCTATTAGATAATCTGTGGAAAAAAAAACTATTTGTTTTTTAAATAATTTGTTTATTGCTCACACTGATTATTTTCGACTTACAATCTACGCAGACATCATATATAAATGCATAAGTGAAATGCTTATAAAAGAACTAAATATCACTTAACAGATGCTCAACCTCTTGCTTGACTAGTACACAAATATTTGGCTCAATTGACTTAAATGTAGACGTATTCTCCCTCTCTCATTCTGCCTCTCCTTCCCCTCCTTCCCTTAACTGCTGCTGCTCGTGGGCGGCTCATTATGTGGTCCTTGGAGGAGCGCTTGCAATTTGGCGGCTGCCGGGAAGGCGCCCAGGTCCAAGGGAGCAGCGCCCGTAGTGCTCTGTATGTACGCCAATAGCCTGAGAAATGAGGTGAGAATAAACATGCTTGTCAAGCTTTGCATAGGGTATATCTACCTGCGCAGCTCCTCCAGTGCATTCTGCTGCATCAATATATAGTTCTTGGCCAGCAGCAAGGTCGCAATTTTCGAGAGTTTGCGGACTGATGGTGAGTGAGCATAGGGTATAACACTGTAAAGATAATAAATACAAAATCAGATTTTTTTATGAATATTTGAATAGTCTTTATTGATTTTCAATCATCGAAACTTCTTGGATAAACGACGATAGATTAACTATGATCAAATCTGAGACTACCGTAGGATTCCAGCATCAAGAGCAACTACAAAGAAAGAAATTCAACTTTTTAGCACTTCCGCTTGGGCCCGCACGTTTATCATCAGTCAATAAAATTCATCAATCAAGCTGAGATTGATTGAGCTATCTGATCTGTGCACGGGCTTCATCTTATCCAGAAATCAATTTTATCAAGAGATAAAGCACTCTATTTATTCTGGCAAACGCCACGATAAGTTGATTTAAATAGCATAAATACAATCTTCGCAACTTTCTTTAGTTGTGAATACATTGGCACTGCTCGAGCAGCCATTATAGTCAAAGCCTTTGCATTTGTTTATGTCCTGGTAGTAAGACCAAGCAGTTGTAGTAGCAACCAGGCATATATTACCACCACCGGGGCCATTTACTCCTGGCTTGTCATAACAATTGGGTACTGAAGATGTAAACGTTAGTTTCATCTCTCAGGATCAGTTATTCAGACTTACCAAACTCCTTAGCGAGGGACAGGACAAACAGGGCGAGGAATAGGCAAAGTGCAGCTGCGAACTTCATTTTTGATAGTTTTTAGTGCTTCTATCGAACGACTAACTCAGATGGCTGCAGACCAGGACTATATATACTAATCTATGTGTGTATGTATTAGTTTGTCTATAAATCAAGTCGAGTCCATAACTCATTCAGCAAATAGGCGAAGCAAAACAGAATCGAATTGAATTGGAAGCACACGTACATACATATATGTACATATATGTATGTCTGGGCGTATCTGATCAATGCACTTATTAAGAGGTTCTACAAACAAACAATGATTGACCGTGATTGATGATCACCGCTGAATGTTGATCAGCACAGCATCTAGACGTTATGTTTCGGTTCCTCTTCAAGTTCAGCTACACCTGAACATCAATCAAGCACTCTACTACTCTACTATTCGATTGTTTGATAATTCAACCGGCTGTCAATCTCAATTGTTATTGTCATTTTATTTTGCATTTCCGTAGCAATATGTTTACCTGCGCAGCTCATCTAATGCATCGTTCAAGTCGTGCATCCGCCTTCGTTCCCGTGCATTGATATTCAGTCGTACCGTCTTGCCTTGACGATTCTTTTGCTTGCCCCCGCTGGGTCCACTGCCACCTGGACCGCCGCCCATGCCGCCTCCAATGCTCGAGAGGGCTGCCGTCGTGGTGCCGCCACTAATCGCCGCAATCGCCGCTGCCGTGGGACTCAGGGATTTGTCCTGTGCACTCGGTCCGGGCTTGCTCTCATCCGTGGGCGTCAGGCCAATGTTTAATTGGGCAATCAAGACTGGAGGTTCAAAAGAGCGAACCTGTGTAAAAGACTTAATGCCTATGTAGGCATATATATGTATATACATATGTATTTTGTGTTTCCTTTATTCTTTATACCACCAATTTGTAAAGAACATCGGGGATCTGTATGTGGTGCTGGGGCAGGACTCCAACCATATATGCACATTTGGACATTATGATCAGGTTCTGAAAGTTTCATGAAGACAGTCCCACTACAAGAGCAACAAAATTCTCATAATATTGCCCACAGTGCAGCCCAAGCGCTGTCGCTGTTAACTGCGCAGTTAGCTCCTTGTAGGGTTTAGGGTATCTCGTAGTCGAGCAGTCTCGACTAGAGCTTTCTTACCAGTTCATTAATGAATTTGTTTATTCATAAATGTTGATTGATTTTATTTTATTTTGATATTTTGTAGCTTAAACAGCAGACTTGGTCTTTGATTTGATTTTTTTTAGTCATTATTATTTCCTCTAGAAAATTCTCAGTTAACTTATGTAAATCTTCACAGAGCTCACTCATTCATATTTCACTCTACCTTTCCCAATAGGGGGTATCAAATGTTGTGCTCAGCTCTCTCAGAAATACTTTCACGCACATCGTATCATGAGCTGATAATTGCACAAGCTTTTTAAATTTGATAGTCGAAATATATATTCGTATGAATATGTAACAATTTGTCTAGGCGCCCGTTGTCGGCTGTGGCTCGGGCTCGGGCTCGGTCGATGGAAACCTTATCAGCGCTCGTAGCGAGTTAGAGCTTCAGTTCGAGATTCACGTGTTGTCGGTTATAAAGTGATTACGGCTGATGCCGCGATCGACACTCGATTGCCAGTAGCCACACGAGGCACAACCAAATACCGGACCGGTCCAACAGCCAAGCCCAACAAAAACGGAAGATCAGACAGTTCGACAGAGTCAGAGAGAGAGAAAGAGAAAAAGAGAGAGCGAAACTAGTTGACGCTCCAATTGACACACGGGTGACGACGTCGCGATAAGAGCATAATATAATAATAATAAAAAGCAAAACTATACTGCAAACAAAATAAAAAGTGAAAGCTGAGTTGACAGCGCCAATTACCGGAACCAAATGGCATTCGCACTGACAAATTTGCTGCAAACGCTGCGCATTGGTTCGCTGGGCATCAACAAATCGGATGCCAGCGATGCGATTCTAGTGGAGAAGGCCAAGGCGCAGATCGACTTGCAGTTGGCTGTGCCGGAGATAACGCTGGACGAGGTGGCACATCATGATAGCTTCGACGATTGCTGGATTGTCATCTACGATCGGGTCTACGATGTGACGCACTTTCTGCGCGAGCATCCTGGCGGCGATGACGTCATCATGGACCATGCCGGCAGAGATGCGACCATTGCCTTCCACGGCACCGGCCATTCAAGCCACGCCGTGGACCAAATGCGTCAGTTCCTGATCGGTGAGCTGCCGCC